>OX463757.1:26998516-27380840 GCA_949824845.1 Rhingia rostrata
AGTAGGCCGATTATGTTGACCATAAGTTGAGCGAAGTGCACGAAACACATTCCTCACAGAACGTGAATTTTCATAATAAAGTTGAACAATTTGTAAACGTTGTTCACGCGTAAGTCTTTCCATTATGAAATGCCAAACAATACTAAACAAAAATAACATGACAGCATGACACTATTGAAAAAGTATCTCTACTTGGATCACCCGTTATTATGTATATACCAATATATAGACCACATGCAATATAGCATAATTTCCAACTTTAAACGATTTTTCCATTTCATTCACTCAAAAAAGATATCAGATAACTATCCATCTACTTTAAAATCTGGTAATATATCCTCAACCGATCCCAAAATCTTTGCAAATTTATTTTCAAACTACTTCAGCCAATCGTTTACCAACGAAAGGCTTGATTTCTTAAAGGAAGGTCATCCACTACCAACCTAACAGAATTTGTATCTAACACTCTGTGCGCTTTAGAGAATGGCAATGAATTCGATGTTATTGGCACTGACTTTAGTAAAGCTTTCGATAAAATTTCACATGAAATCATTCTCTTTAAACTTAAGGCACCAGGTTTTCAACCGATCTCAATTGCTTGGATTAAACCAATCTCTTTGAACGCCAGTACAAAGTTCAGATGCTCTGTATCGTACTCCTTTTTAGCCACATCCGGAGTGCCTCAAGGTAGCCATCTTGGGTCCGTTGATATTTATTCTGTCTATCAATGACGTTGACAGTATCGTTGAAAACTCATATTTTTCTGTTTATGCGATGACATGAAAATCTTTGGGCATATTTCCTCCCCACTGACTCTTACACACTTCAAAATGATTTAAACAACTTTTCAACCTAGTGCCAAAAAAACTTCCTAGAGCTCAATGTCATCAAATGCCAGACCAAGACATACTCCCGTAAACGTCTTTCATCAGACGCGAGATCCAGAGATTCGTAGAGCTCAATGTCATCAAATGCCAGACCAAGACATACTCCCGTAAGCGTCTTTTCATCAGACGCGAGATCATATTTAATATTTTGGTGAGCCTGTACCTAATGTGCTTTTCATGTGTGATCTGGGTGTTATCTGTGACAGAGAACTTAACTTTCGCTCTCATATTGATAATATCATCAGCAGAGCCAACTCCGCAGTTGGGTTTGTTAAACGCTGGTCTAAGAAATTCTCGAACCCCTATGTCACAAAATCTCTCTTTTCCACATTTGTTAGACCTATCCTTTAATCTGCTAGCCAAGTATGGTCGCCTTATCGCAATACCCATTCCCTGTGTATTGAGAGTGTCCTACGCAGATTTATCCGTTTTGCTCTACGCCGTCTCCCCTGGGTAGACAGTTTTGAGCACCCCCCCCCCCCCCACGAAGGTCGTTTGAAATTAATAAACCTTCAACCATTACAAAAGCGTCGGGAAATAGCCGACATTCTTTTTGCACATCAGCTTCTAGTAGGTAATAATGATTAAAATGATTCCCTCAACGCCAACTCCAGAAATCTAAGATCTGTTCCCCTCTTCCGACTAAAATTCCACCGAACCAACTACGGTAGCAAGGAGTCAATGACTAGAATACTACGTCTGGGTAATGGGCATAGCTCCTTTGATTTTCGCTATAGCAAACTTGCTCTACGAAACTCTTGCTCTATGTCCTCCTCATCTACCACTACTCCTTAACACTTCTTCGGATTAATTTAATTTAATTTAATTGTACTAAAGCTTAAATAAAATAAATAAATGTTGGATGCCAGAGTTTTTATGGCCACTTAGCTATCTACGTAAGAGGAGATATCCTCTTGTGATATTTCCAATACTCTAGCAGATTTGGCAGCTTCGGGTACGGCTAGAATCTCTTCTTGCAAAATACGGCACGAGTTTGCCATTCGAATGGATTCTTTAGGAAGTAGACCTCAGAGCCCACTCCTGTTTCCATTTTAGTTCCATCGGTATAGATTGCTATTTCGTCGTTGGATACAACATTTTTAGTTGATATGGTCTTAGTTTTAGTAAAGTTTTTGAAAAGAACGGCAATCAAGTAGGCTCCTCTACTGAAAAAAGCTAAATATGTCCCTTTTCTGCTGCGTTTTGACATCACGCATCCAGGAAATTTTAGTAGCAGAGTCTGCATTATCTAATTTGAAAAGTGGCATGGGATATGGCGCAGTTGAATCCAGTAACCGCCTAGATCTTTTTCACAAATTTGTGTGCGCAGAAATAAGAAAACATCCTGATGTTGATAGTTTCGCATTCTCTGAAAAAAAAATCCCAATTGTGGTTTTGGAGCACAGTTCCAAACTGTCACTTTTTGAACATCATATTGTGTTATAAAGATCTTGTGTAGATTCTTCGTTTTCCAAATACGGAAAATTAGCTTCCTCACGTTGCCAGTAGTGTGAAGTAAGTCTTGTCAAGGCTAGCTTTCTCACAAAGATTTATGTGTGTTCTTCTTTGCACGATGGGCGATGGCGGACCTGCTGTTCAGAGCCGACTCCGACCCAAAAAATTAGAACTACATGGAGTACGCATCACAGCTAGAAATTTTGGAGCCGTTTCAGACGTGGGCGGTAATTGCGAAGGGGAAATTTCGTCGATCGTATGCGTCGGCTATGCTGATGTTTGATACTGAAGTAGCAATGTGAACACTAGGGTATCAATATCAGTAATCCACAAAGAAAATTTTCGTTGTATGAGATTTGCACTCTATGTAGTTCTGAACTCTTTGCTCCGAATTGACAAGTTTAGATAGGCTTTTTTGACAATTGATATCTACTAATCGGATGATTTGTCAGAGTACCACGAGAGCAGCGCCATTGAATCGAACTAAGACCTTCTGCGTGGCAGTTCGTTGCACTTACCATAGCGCCACTGAGACCGAGACACATGCGAATAGTTGGTCATCCAAATATGCTTCAAAAAAATCAGATTCAATGTCAACCATTTTGGCTGTCTGTTTGGCCGTATTCCTAGAAATGTGGGCGGTCTGTTGGCAATATTCATTGATTCAGTTGGACTTTATTCGGAAATAAATGGAAATCCTCCTTTAAAATGCTTTTATGCTGCTAAAATGCTCAGCTCGATTCGATGAGGAAACGAAGGCTGAAATTGTGCTGAGTTGTCATTGTTTTTAAAAACCTCTCTTCTCAAGTAAGTCGGTTGATAAATGTCAAAGTTAATGAATCTTATCGTGACCCCGGGGTCGTCAGAGAATTTGAAAGTTTTTCAAAATTATGATCAAAATTTGAAAATTTTCATGACCCCGGGGCAGTCAAAAATTTCGAAAATCCTAAAAATTTATATCAGAAACTGAAAAATAAAGTGACCCCGGTGTCGATAGAAAATCTGAACATTTTTTTTGTTTTGAACAAAAATTTTGTTTCTTATGACCTCGGGGTCGTCAAAAATTTGATCTAAAACGAAAAATTTCAACCCCAGGGTCGTCAGAATATTTGAAATTTTTTTGATCGTCGAAAATTTCGAAAAGACTTGAAAATTTTTAGCAAAAAATGAAAATTATCGTGACCCCGGGCTTGTCTGAAAATTTAAATTTTTTTTTAGTTTTGATTAATTCGTGACCCTGAGTCTTCAAAAATTTGATCAAAATCTGATAATTATAGTGACCCCGGGGTCGAAAGAAAATCTGAACATTCTTTTAGTTTTGATCAAAAATTTTGTTTCTTATGACCTCGGGTCGTCAAAAATTTGATCAAAAACGAAAATTTTCAACCCATGAGTCGTCAGAATATTTGAAATTTTTTAAAATTTTGATCAAAAATTTAAGTTTTTCATTTCGAAAATTTCGAAAAGACTTGAAAATTTTTAGCAAAACATGAAAATTATCGTGACTCCGGGCTTGTCTGAAATTTTGATTTTTTTTTTTAATTTGATCAAAAATTGATTAACTCTTGAGCATAGGACTTCAAAAATTTGATCAAAAACTGAAAATTATAGTTATCCCGGGATAGACAGAAAATCTGAAAAAAATTTTTTGCTTTGATCAAAAATTTAGGTTTCCATGATCTCGGGGTAGTCAAAAATTTGATCAAAAACGAAAAATATATGAAATTTTTTGAAAATTTTTATCAAAAATTTAAGTTTTCCATCACCCTAGGATAGTCAAAAATTTCAAAAAACCTGAAAATTTTTGTCAAAAACTGAAAACTGTCGGGGTTGTCTGAAAATTTCAATTTTTTTTTAAAATTTTGATCAAAAACTGATATTTTTCATGACCCCGGGTTCATCAATGGGTGGACCAAATACAATTTTCTTTTTAAAAATGCAAAATTTATAAGTAATTTTTGAGTGCTGCATTCACATTATTTATGGAACACAACATCGTTCAAGTTGTTGACTGGTTGCCTAGGCTGGCTTCGCAATAACGCATTCTGTCACTCCAAGTTTTCAAGACCTTATTGATGGTTTCGGGTTGTATATCGCAGGTTGCTTGGATGATATGAAATGCTTCAATCGTTTCTGTGTTGTTGGCGTATCACCGGGGTCAAATCGCAGCTCTGACGCGGTCAATTGACATCATCAAGACGGCTGATATTACGATTTGGGAATTTGATGCGCAAAAGATCGATTGTGACATCAATGATGAAAATGCGCCTCGTCAGAAAAATATGAAATTTCGCCCAAAATATTTGTTCAAGTCAAGCTATTTCTAAGTCCCAAACTGCGAATCGATAACGAAGCGGATAGTCGTGCGCCTTCAATTGCTGAGTCAATTGGAACTTTTAAGCGAATAATCCCAGATCGACGTGCACAATTTTCCTCAGGCTAGTACGTGAAATGAAATGAGCTGTTGAGATCGATGGCGAGTTGATGTTCGTGAATTGGGTCTCGCACTCTCGGCTACAGCAGCCACATTCTCATCTGTGCTTACCGTACGAAGGCAGGGTTTATGGGTGCTTGGGCTACACAGCACTCACTTTGGAAATGAATTTTCAACCGTACAGCGATTTATTTCGCCGCGGAGGTAAGATACAGACTTTGTGTCAAGATTTCATGCGGGAGACAGCTGTCAGTGTCAAAGTAACCAATGTTTTGTATAAAAACGGTCGAGCACAATAGACGAGATTTTGGAGTATCGACTCGCAGACTTAGTATGACAAATTAAAACTACTCGATGATTTTTTTTGTATAATTAGCACGCGCTTAAGGGTTTATAAATACCCTTATGGTGTTTGAGCACAGCATGGGCATTAAGAAAATTGAGGAGGAGAAACGAGGAGAAACCGATGTGGGTTGGTAAAGCATTCCACACTCCAGTTTGGTAAAGCATTCCACATTCGTGTTTTACGTTTTAGGAATGAATCTCTATATTTCAGAGTGCGTCCGAAAAAAGGCTTTAGGGTGTACCGATGGGCATACATTGCATGGCGAGTATTACGTTTGAATTTTTGAAGCGGAGGAATGCAGCTGACTATTTCATTTGAGCATTTTCTGTTGTAATAGCGGTAAAAAGTGTAATGCAGGAGATATTCCTACGGTGTTCAAGCGAAATTAAATAGTTCGCTACGGTTGAATCTCCTGTCAGTTTTACCGCACGCTTTTGTATCCTATTAAGTATCCTATCCTATTCTGCTGCACCTGACCCGATATGGGAGTTAAACTCAAGTTTGGAGCGTATATACGCTTTACATATTGTGACCGGAAGTGAAGGGGTGAAATATTTCTTACATCGATTGAGGAAACCTAGACATTTCGTTGCATTCTTAGCTGTCTCGAATATATGGTCGTTCTAATGAAGGTCGTTACTTAGGCACATGTCAAGCATGGAAAGTTTTTTCAGTTTCGACGATGTAAGTGCCATTCATGGATAATGGCTGTAAATTTTGGTTTCGCTTAGATGATAGAAGACAGCATTGCGTTTTGAAAGCAGACGATTCCACTATATTACATTTACTCCATCTAATTATGCTTTCGACGTCGGAATTTAATGAGCTGAACATATGTTTTCCGGATGTGTTTTTCATAAACATCCGAAGGTGAAGTTCGTGGATTCGAGAACGAATATGAAAAGCTGAGGGTACTGTCATCAGCAAATGAATGGATTGGATTAGAAGTTGCAGACAAGAGGTCATTTTGAAAAATGAGAAAGAGTGTTGGAGACAAAATTTGAGTATCAGATTTGAAACCGTCCAAAACAAATTGATATGAACGTTTCGAGAATTAGTTTATAATCCATAGAGGAAGACTTTTATCGATTCCAAAAGCACAGATTTTCGACAAAAGGGCTTGATGCCAAACCATGTCAAAATGCCTTTGAAATATTAAGTGCAACGAATTGGTTTTCGCCACCGAGGTGGATAGAGTGATTTTAATTTTCGGTGAGATATATCATCAAATCAACAACAAACCGTATTGTCGGTCATTGGGGAGTATTTGATAAGCTGATGGTTTATCAGCGTTTCCATGACCTTAGAAGGATGGGAGGTAAATACAAGCGGTCGGTAGTCGGAGAGAGAAGACGATTCGCCTTTTTAAGGGACGGGCTGGGTAAGTGCCGTTTTCCATCTACTCGGGAAGAGTCCTGATGAGTAGGACAGATTAAAAACCTTACGCAGTGGTTTTGCCAACTTGGAAGAACACTTCTTCAGAACTATGGGGGAGATGACAGGTGGCGACTGAACACAATCTAGCAACGTGAAACTGGCTGCAAAATGTTTGTAAAAACACTAAAAAACATCTTCCATCCTAAAGCTCATTTACAATGACATTCCAGCTGCCACCTCTAAGGACAAGGCCATTCTGCTGGCTGCTAGAATGTCATTGTAAATGAGCTTTAGGATGGAAGATGTTTTTTAATGTTTTTACAAACGACCACCTTTGGGACATGATAGAATTTTTTGCCTCAACATTTGACACACTTAATGTGTGCATTGCAGTAGTTTCTGGCTCGTTTGAACTTTATTCGGTTTTCCTCAGTAGGATTGATCTTGCATGACCGAAAATATGATTCTTTCAACCTAACAGCCCCTTTACAGATGGAGTCATACCATCCGATACTCTTTACCCGGTAAGGGAGAAAGTACTTCATAACCAGGAGAATGGTGTTCGTTCTCATAATGATTTTTCAAACTAAGTCAAGATAAGGACATCTAACACAACTCTTGCTAATCTAAAGATCATCGCACTTACCTCTGTGTTATTGAGCCCAGTTATTACTTTCTTGCTTAAATGACATGATAGTCCAAAATGAACCGGGGCCCCAAACGAAATACCTCTCCAAATAGGAGGGTCTTTAGCTAACCGCCTCCAACTGAGCAATACTAGTTGGTTAAGGTCCTAAGCTGAGTATGAGATTGAGCGTACTTATAGTCAATCGTAAATTGCTATCATCTATGTGCTTTAATGCTTTTAAACCTTATTTAGCTCAAGGTTAAATGAAAAGTCCATGTGATTGTCGCAATCATCAATTTAGAAATCGGAGTGTTAACGAAAATACAAAAAAAAAAATACATACAAAAAAAAAAAGCTTGAAGCGTATCATAAGACTTGTTCGTTATTTTATGTCTCGTCCTTAAAAGGATATTATTAACTTTTTGTTCGCAGAACTTTGGCGACCGAATTCCCAGCTTATTCCATCGTAATATATCAGTTAGAGAGAACCAAACATTTCCAAACACCATCATTAATAATTCACAGCCGTACTTACGTCGGTTATCCTGTAGCCTATTGAATCGTCCTTAAAATTATATTCACAGCCACGTACAATCGAAATCGGTCACATCTAATTTACTACAATCTCCTAAATCAGCATACAAAAACGAAATGCCCCCCCTTCCATTCGCTGGAAATTGACCCATCTGCCCTCACAACAACTCACAGTCTTGAAATATTCTCATCGTCGTGCTTTTTACGCAAAAGTCACGTAGAAGGCCTTTTCTTATTTTTATCCAAATACAGAACAAGTCCGTATTATCTAATAAATCTATGATCGTCCTTTCGCCTCATTCCATCGCAGCGGTATTAAGCGAACAAAATCAAATCAATAATCCATCGAGCTTAGAGTGAAGTGGGGTTGTCCGCAATTTGCAGGCGATTTGTGAATCACGACCCCAGGTTCCCCGACCAATCCAACCCGCAAATAAATTTAAATTCCAATTCACCCCCCGTCTAATATATTATGCAGCACGCGTCATTGGACCCTAACATAAAAATGCAGTTTTTTTTCTAGTCCTGGGTGTCCTTCTTGCCACAGTTTAATTGAATCCTGCCGTCAGCTTGCGGGGTTATTGTTAGAAAGCTCTTCAGCAGTGCTAAATGTAATAAGCGCAGAGTCGATGGTTTCGAAGAGATACTACTTGCTTGAGAAGAGTCCTTTTTTTTTTGGTTAGCTTATTCATTTCGTTTTTATTTTTTTGTTTCAGTCTTGTGTCGTCCTGCTTCACTCGTTATGCTATTCATCCTGTTTGCAGAAGGAAAATCAAGAGGGCGGGCATTTAATTAACCGACCACATAGAAACCAAAATTATTCATTCTTCTTTGGCAACATTGGTCACAAGGACATCATTATGCGCCTCTCGTCAACTAGCCGCTGCCATCGTTCTCTCTGAGGAGTGTTATTCTTTCCGAGTTATCCTTGCTTGTATTCAGTTTTGGACGCCTTTGTTATTTCTTCGTCGGATCCTTCTCCACGTCTAAGTCTATTTATTTGAAACGGTGTGAAAAATTCCTATGTTCCTTCTTTCCAACGTTTTCTTTTTTTTTTGAGTTTTTTTTTGTTTTAATTAAAGTTTCTGCACTTTATAAGGATTTGGGTGACTTGCTAAAGCATGGTGCCAGGCCATGACTGCATGTGATATGGCTCTCGTTAAATGGTTAAATGTCGGTTCTTTCGACAGAAATTTCCTAAACGATGAATACCTACAGCTGGTCGGTAGAGGATTTTCCTTGTACAAAAAAAAAGCACGAAGCAATGCAAACAAGCCGGAGTATATACTCGTAGAAGAACTAACATTTCGTTTGCACTTCATTTTTACGATGGACCAATTTTATACATCGCAACACTCACTCGCCATCTCCGACACACAACGAACAAAAAAGGACACCGATGCAGCAAAGTCGTGTTCTCTTGGGTTTTTGGTCTCAATCCGATTTGAATGGCAGCTCGAAAGAGACACAGAACAAGGATAATGTAGAAAAGATTGACGAGCATTAAGAAGGAGAAAAAAACACCATAAGCGCCCATTCTGGAATTCCAAATGCCGCAAAAGGGATGCGATGAGAATCGAATAAAAAGGAGCTCGATATATCCCTTTGGCTAATGGAATGCATTCAAAGCCGTTCATTGCAATCAGTTCGTCCGCAAAAGCCTGGGAGAGATCGCTCGATTTTGTTGGAACCATCTTTCATCGTCCCTTCGTCGTGGTGCCCACACTCTCTCCAAATTTCTTTTTTCATGTCCTTTTTGGTTTAATATTTGCCTCCTGTACTGCTGTTGCTGTAGTTTTGTTTCTTTGAAGTTTATATTTAATATGAAAGAGTCCTTGTTTTTTTTTTATCTCGTTTTTGAAAAAGGACTTTGTTTAAAATTGTTTCTTTGGTGTTTTCTTTTTTTTTCTACTCCTGCCCGGCACCTGGATGGGATGAATGAAGGCATAGAAACAGCCCGTGGCAGGCGATTGCTCCTTTTTCTTGGCACACTATCGTGAGAAAAATATAGTTTAAGCGGCTACTCGTCACTCCCAAGAAGGACTACAGAAGCAATTCTGCTTATTTTTCAATTGAAGGAACAGGCAAAAAAAGGTCCTTTTTAGATTATTCATGATGGCGTCCAAATGTTGTTTCGATTATTTCGCGCCCACTGTCAGAAGGAAGGGAATTTTTAGTTGTGGGCGGATTTGAGGCCAAGTCCTTGTATGAGGAGATGTGTCTATATGTGTGTGTGAGTCATTTCTTCCTTTCTCTTTAGAAGAATCCCGCATTATTGCTTCAGTAGTTATTCGGTTCAGTGAACCCAATCGATGCAATCAGATGGCGCTTGATGGGTTTTCCTGTTTCGTTTTGTGATTTCCGATAGAAGGACGAGAGCTGGAGAAGGGGATAGTTGGATTGTTATCCAGCAATCGTCAGCGTACAGGCGCCACGGAACAAATGGGTCGTATATGCGGCAATGCAAATATCACTTGGGAAGGAGGCAGAAAAAGAGAGAGAGAGAGAGCGATGAAAAACGGAAGCAAATTGTTGCTTGCATTTTCGGAGAAAGGGTATCCTTTGATCAAAGTTATTTCGCTCTATTGGAAAGGGCGTGGGTGGGGGAGCGATGTCTAGAGATAAATCTTTTGGCAATTGTTTAAGGACAGACAATAGGAATCATGCAGGTAATGGATGTGTGCTAAATTATGCAGCAAAAAATGAGTAAAAATAGTGTGTACCTGTGTATGCAGGAAATTGTAGACGAGGTTCATGATGCATGATGGCCAGGAAGCACATATATGTCGATATTTACATACGGTACATTGTCCTTTAAGGTATGAGAAATGTATTTTCTTGAGTTTCGATGTTAATTGATTATGTTTGTAATTTAGAACTTCATTTACTTGGTCCTTTCATATGGGAAAGTAAAATAATGGAATTAGAGGTATATGTGAGATTTTTTTGATAAGGACATTACGGAATGTACTAATAAAGGGATTATTGCAGATCATATATGTTGTCAATTGGTCGATCCTTGTTGGCCTATTCATAATAAGTTAGCTGTTCATGGGTGCTGTCGGACAAATACGAACATATTTCAGTTGTGGGTGGTATAGTGGCACATCCTTAAGAGTAAATCCGATATAAACATACTTGAATGGATCAACCCACTCGAGTTGCTTTCTATGGCATACCATATGCACTCAGATTTTTGATGAATCTGCAATTCAAATAATTGCAAGGGAGAAGTGCTTTATGCACCTTGGGGATTTTTTTTTTGCGTTGGACAGCAACGTATGTCCATGTTCGTCCTCTTGGCACTTCGGTTTCTTACCGACCCTCCAGATCCACAGTTTGCATTACTTCACGTAGGTAATCATATACCCTTTCAGGTTCAAACCGTCTTTGCGTATTGTTCCTCTTCGCTCTTGCTACTTCTGAGAATATGTTGGGTTAAGCTGCAGATTTGGTTCCAGTTCTGATCACTGGCCAACATTTTTTATGGCTATGCCATCTGCCTTGATAATATCGATATTTGCCTCTAGTTCTACTCTTTTGGTTTCCAATCTGCAGAATGCGAAGGAAGTATGGTGCACGTCTCCTTCCTGGGAACCCTCGTACTGTCAGGTTGGATTGTTCGTTTTGTCGATCTTGTGAAGAAAGGAGTATCCGTGTCCGTTATGTACCGGGATTGTTGGTCATTGATTTTTTTAAAAGAAAATTAGGGCTAGGGAAAAGTATATAAGCCTTGGAAAGGACTGATTTTATTGTTGACGATCCTGTTAAACGAAGAAAGGACAACGACGACGTTCGTATCTGCACCTGGAATGTGAGAACATTAAACAGGAGAGGTGCAAGCGAACAACTAGCGGAAGTTTTAAACTGGTACAAAGCAGACATTACTGCCATCCAGGAAATACGATGGGATGGGCCGGGCAAAAAGATACATAGCAGATACAGCGACTATTCGGATGCGGATTGGTAGTAAGTGCCAGGCTTAGGCAAGAATTCTTATGTTTCCAGGACTCAGGACCGTGTTATAGTGAGCAGATACAGCGACTATTCGGATGCGGATTGGTAGTAAGTGCCAGACTTAGGCAAGAATTCTTATGTTTCCAAGACATTAGCGAACGCTTTGTAACGATCTGCATCAAGGCCAAATTCGCCAACAATTAGCCTTGTATGCGCTCACGCCCCAACGGAGGAAAAATATGATATAACTAAGGACTGCTTCTATGAGCACCTTGACAAAGCCTATGAGCGACTACCGAAGTACGATGTTAAAATCGTGATGGGAGACTTAAGCTCAAAGGTAGGAAGAGAAGACATCTTGAGCAGTATTGGCGGAAAACATAGCCTACACGACAACACGTCTGGTAATGGACTACAACGGACGCCACAACAATCCAGAAGTACTGTGAATAAATATAATGTCGAATGACTGCAATAGCAAGTGACCGTCAAGATCTTCGCGAATCGCGTATCTCTTAACCTCTCGATAACGACCATTTCACCAGCATCGATTGTAAAAGACCAATTGCAACGATGCCAAGAAGCCATTAGATCGTCCGCATCTGATGTGCACCAACAGAAAACCCTGGTTTGATGATGAATATCGAGAGATGCTCGCAGCCAAAAACGAGGCCTACAAGGCTAAGCTGCAGGTAAAGACGAGAGCTGCCATTGATTTCTACAGTCAGAGAAGAAGGGAAGAACACCGGCTTTTCAGAAAGAAGAAAAAGAGCAAGAAAAACACACGATCGAGGATATAGAGAGGAGTCACTGCAGGAACGATGTTCGCAAGTCTTACCAAAGTGTAAAAAGTCAAAGACAAGGATACAAGTCTCGAACAGAATCCTGTCAAGATGAACAAGGAAATATCGTAGTTGAGACACAGTCGATGCTGAGAATATGGATGAACCACATCTGCAGACTGATACACCGCGATGTCAAGCAACATTGCGCTGTCAGGCAGAACGAACCATTCAATATTGGCAATGGCAGCGAAAACTGCCAACCACCCGACCTGGGGTACTTGAGGATAGCAATATCTAAACTCAAGCTTAATAAGGCTGCCGAAAATGGCGTACTTAAAGCTGAGCTTTTTAAATAGGGCGGCGATGAGTTAGTATATGACATCCACCAACTCATAAGTCTGGTCGGAAGAAAGTATACCTGAAAAATGGAACCTCAGTATCGCTTGCCCGATCCAGAAACAAGGAGAATATCTAAACTGCGCCAACTACAGAGGAATAAGTCTAAACATCGGCTAAAAGATCCTATCCGCCGTAGTGCGGAACGCCTGAAACCGTTTACCATTAATATGATCGGCCCTTATCAGTCTGCTATTAGGCCAAGAAAATCCATTGCCGATCAAATTTTACATTTCGGCAAATCGATACCCACCACCCATTCAACGATATCAAAGCCGCATTCGACAGTTTTTATAGAGACGACCATATCTGCTCCATCAGGGTGGGAAGTGACCTCACCGATACATTCGATAACAAAAAAATATCTAGGCAAGGCAATGCGCTGTCATGTGTCTTCTTCAATTCGTGAAGGGATTGTGCAAAACCACTATTTTCCAAAAATCGGTATCACTGCTAGTATACGCCGACGATATTGACATCATTGGTGGGACTCAATGTGATGTCATAGCCACGTTTGCTAGTATAGAGAAAGAAACGGCAAAAATCGGTATAACAGTAAATGAGTGTAGGATGAAGTATATGCTGTCAACACGAAAGGACATACAACATCGACGAATCGGACAGAAAGTCACTATTGACAGATATAACTTTGAGGTAGTACGGGACTTTGTCTATCTCGGCTCAGCTATTAACTCTGACAACAACATCTCGTCAGAAATTAAACGAAGAATTACTCTTGCCGACCGCTGTTTCTTCGGGCTAAGAAGGCAATTTAATAGTGAAGCCCTCAGTCGAACTACTAAGGTGATCCTATATAAGACCCTGATCATCCCAGTCCTGCTCTGAAGCATGGACCGTCTCAAAAGCGGATGAAGAAATCCATGGTCAATTTGAGAGGAAAAGTCTTCGGTCCCGTTTGCGTTGACGGGCTATGGAGACGAAGATTCAACCAAGAACTATACGAGCTGTACAGCGACATGCCCCTGGTCAAAAACTCCGCATTGAACGCTTAAGATGCCTAGGACATGTAGAACGAATGGACACCAATACTCCGGATCGCAGAGTCTTCGATTCACAGCCAGACGTCGGACGCGTTAGAGGACGACCTCGCCTTAAGTAACGCGCACAAGTAGGAACCGATATTAATCAACTTGGAGTGCGCAATTCGAGGCAGTTAGCTAAGGACCACGCTAATTGAAAAGGCATAATGGTTGAGGCCCATGTTCATTCCGGACTGTAGCGTCACTTAAATAAGTTAGTAAGTGCTTAAGATGCGTTGGACTATTAAGAAATTTGGTTTTCATCTATTTCTGTTTTGAAAAAAAACTTCTTGGAGTACGTCATTTTTTTTCAAGTGATGATATGCTGGTAAGGCTCATCACAAACGTCATACAAACTATTCCACCAAAATCACTTACCTGTTATGTTATTTCTGGAGGGGAAAGTTGAAAAATAGATTTTTGGCCATTTTTTCATCAAAATAACCCCCGTGTGGACGTTGTGTTCCATAACTAATAGGAATGTTTGCTCTTACTAGAAAAGCAATAACAAATAATAAAAATTTCATTATGTGTTCATTTTACTTGATTTTTAGAAAGAAATTCGTATTTGGCTCATCCGTTACTCATCCACCATACAGAGCTCAAGCTTTTTGTTTCAAACTTTCAAATTTTCTGAATTCATCGGAGACTATCCTTTCCACCATTGAATGACAGCAGCTTTCAACAATTTGTTTACAAACAAATTTTTTGTGACTCCACAAAAGGGTTCGTTGGCAGAGCTACCATGTTGAATTTAATTGAAGGCACTGCGAGCTCCAGTCCCAATATCCTCGTCATTCCAAACATCATTGTCTTATTATAAAACTTTTAGGGCGCACATCCGCCTCCAATGTTGCCAACTCTTCTCCACCGGAAAACAGTATGTGACCCCCTATGCTCATCATACATGCTTTCGCTGAGCAATGTTAGTTAATTTTCTCATTTTCTCTGCTCCTATCTGAACCAAACAAAAATGTATCTCATACGAAGTAATCCTCAGCGGCTATGCTTTGCTACCAAAAGTTGTTTTGATAAAAAATTCATCTCAGTCTCAGTCCCTTATAAATTCCTGCATACATGTAAAAACAAAAGCGAAATACTTTACTTACCCCCCTCCCTTTTCGCGGGAAATTCTAACTAACATTCCAACCCTCAACTCGAACCGCATTCCTTAACTGTTCCCGTCGTGTCGTCATTATCCTTGTCATCACGAGGAACGCTCATTCTCCTAGTTGAGGGAAAGTTTTTCGTTAATTTTAAATGTTACCCTTCGCAACGCCAAGCCTTTGTATAACCAGGCGGGTGGAAGGCAGAATTAAGACGAAACAATGATGGACGACAAACTGCGCGCCGGGTTGTGGTGGAAGTAACGGCGGAATCACATCAAATAGCAGCCGAGAAATGGTTTGCATTCGATGTCAAAAAATCATGACGTCTTGAGTACATATTTGATGAACGCTGCATCTGAACTAGAGAGACGTCTGCCACATACCGTTTTTCTGGAAGGTGATGAATACTAAAACTCCGCACTTTGACTGATGAGTCCTGAGACTTGAGGGGCCAGTCGTAAAATCACGGCCCTGCGAGTTTATGTGTGAAACATAAAACAGCTTGGTTGCGAGGGTATCCCCTCAGTCCGAGGGGATCTATCAGAACTGTTGAAAGAAAATTACTTTCAAATGGAAATTTATTCCCTCCGTGGACCTCAAAGATTGCACGCGATTTGTTCGAGACATGAAGCACTCCTGTGCGCACCGCTGAGCAACGCTTGATAGTTTAAAGTTTAATTTCATTCATTAATGACGGAGAGGTAAAGTTAGGCTGAAGCGCAACAGCCATTTCGAGAACTTCACAAGGGAGGCGGTATGACTAAACGCCTTGAATATAATTAAAATTTAACAGTTTCTGAAGGGTGAACTTTGGATTCCTTAAATATTTTCAAATTTTCACATTTTCACATTGTTCGAGGAGAGTATTCGTTGATGGCGTTCTGATGAAATTCGGAACAACTGAGGAGTTAGATTGTGCACTTTAAGAGATGGATACACACAATATTGGAGTACTGGGAGGTTTGAATCTTCTCGTCGTTATTAAATTTGTAGGGTTTCCTTAAAATCCAGAAATTGGAATGCAATGAAGAATGAGCAACGTCAATTGGGAGAAGATAAGTCAAGTCAGTCAAGGTAGGATATAAGCCTTGACTGACTTAAGAGAATCAAATCAATAAACGGATAATTTTTGGAAGGTTGGGTTAGGTTGTAGTGGCTGCACTCGATGCGCACGCACACTAAGACCATAAAGGTCCGTTGAGGTACCACGTGGATCTGCCGACTTTCCAATATTCGTTCGTCTAATTGTACCATTCAATGTAGCGAAAGCAGCTTCTGCAGAAGTCATTGCTGAAGAAGCGTACTCTTCTTGCTTGTAGGCCTATCGGACCGATAATGCTGCTGATGTTTTATCTGTTCAGCATTGTCAAGCAGATGGAGCGCTTTTGGTTAAAGTTTGGCCAGAGATTCCTGGATATTTGACACGTTGTGCCGTTTATCCATCTGCGGTCTGCTTTCTTGATCGCATCCAGTTTGATCTGTAAATTACATGTAGCGATGGGCAATGGTCATACCTATCATGTCCACGGACGGTAGAATATCGAGGGTTGCGCCCTGTCTGACAAGCTCATCTGCCATGCAATTCCCTGGTATTTCTCCAAACAGGTGAATGGTAAAATACTCCGCCGTATCGTTAGGAGACAGTCGGCATTCATGGGCTGATGTCGAATGGAACGAGATTGCTGCCAGAGATTTTAAATCCGCTTGGCTGTCATTGAAGACGCTTGTATGCATAGCTGATATTGCATTCCATTTCGGCCAGACAAGGCTTCAATGATTGCCCTGATTTCCGCCAGAAAAACGCTTCAATGGTCGGGAAGGCGATAACATATACTTAGGGTAGGCATCTCGGAGAAAACACCTCATCCCACTCCAGATTCGGTTTAAGACCCATCCGCGTAGATGTGAATTGAGTTATTTGATTCGATCGAATCCGACTCCCATTCAAGGCGACTTGGAATGGTTGTCCTGAAGCTATGCTCAAAACCGAGTTGGGTAGTGGTTTGGTCGGTGTCTTTTTAATGTTAAGGTTATTCCGAATCTTTTTGTGACGAGGCTCTCAGTCTCATAGCTGCAAAAGCTACGGTCTGTGTGTCGTAGATGTCTAGGGCGACTAGATATAGGATAACATCTAGGGCTCCGCAGTGGGCTGTTCTAAGACCTCCGCTAATGCATATGCAAAATGATCCTTGAACTCTACCTAGTTTTTTGCAGTTGGAGGCTGTTTCTAGAGCCGTCCACCAGACTCAGACACTATACAGGAGTATGGGTCTGATGATAGACACGTAAAGCCAGAAAGAGATACATATGTGTTTGCATACACCATTTCTTCCCGATTGCCTTATTACAAGTGTATAAGGCTTCGGTGGCTTTCTTAACACGTTCTTGGGTGTTGGCTTTCCAGTTCAGTTTCCTATCCAAAAGAAGACCCACGTATTTGGCTGGTTCTGCGAACTTGAGACTGACGCCATTAAGTTTCGGAGGGTCAATGTGCGGGACTTAATATTTCCTGCTGAAAAGGTCAAATTCGGGTTTTTGAGGGTTCGCTCCACATTTGGCGGCCCAATTAGAGAGTACAGAGACGCCATTTTAAAACAGATCTCTAAGAATATTAAGGTATTTCCTATTGCCACGTCATCCGCGTAGGCAATTACTCTCCATCCCTCTCTTTCCACATTTACTAGTAGTAGGTCACTAGGTTCAGGAGAATAGGAGACAGGACACCCCTTGTGGGGTACCAGAGCTAACGGATCTGCATGCGGATTAGATACCAAGATTAGTGTTAAAAATTCTGCCTATTAGTAGCTGATTTATTAGCACTCCCAGGGAGTCATCTACCTTTAGATCGTTCAGATTTATGTGAGAGCTTTTTCATGCTTTAAGGGATGAATACACTTTAATACACCATGTCTTGGGGATATGTACTAACCGTAGACAACTGGTCATGATGGTAAGTAGTCAAGGTAGCAGGATCTCAAGGTTCAATTGGAGTTCCGCAGGCATGATACCATCTAGTCCTGTGGATTTAAATGGTTTGATGATCTTAATGGCCCAAAGAAGTTTAAATTTGGCGATGATAACATTGGTGTTGAATGGATGTACCAAACAACTCTGGTTCAGTATCCACGGTACTAGATGAGTTACCAGGAAATGGGTGTCCAGAAGTAGGTCAATGGTTTCCTTGCTGGAGGTTGTCCGATGGTTGGGTGTTGTAGAACGATTGTGACTTTGATTGGATTTAACTTGGCAATGCCCAGTGTTGTAACTCTGACTACACATCAAGTGCTTATTTTTTACCTCCAAGTGGTAACCATCGGGTACTGGTCTCATCCAACTCGATTTGACTTGCTAAACGATAAGTGTGAGTGTTGATAACAAGACGAAAAACAGCAACACTATATACAGCCAGGTCAGAATGACACGGAATGAATACCCGGCCTGTTGTCCCAGGCGAACCTAGACAAGCTGCTTCGACATATTCGGACAACAGGTTGTCTAGGAATTTCAAGGGTTAGTCAGGCCCCTTGAACAGAGCTGGTGGCGGATGAACCGAAAGGCCAACGTGTCGTAGGGGTATCTAATAAATTGGAACTGGCCCTCCAGGTTGGGGGTTGTGCTTTGGGTTAACTACCCAATCATGGAAAAATCTAACCGTTACGAAGCAACCAAAAGCCTCGGAAAGGACTGATTTTATTGTTGACGAAACTGTTAAACGAAAAAAGGACAACGACGTTCATATCTGCACCTGGAATGTGAGACAATTAAACAGGAGTGGTGCATGCGAACAACTAGTGGAAGCCCTGAACTGATACAAAGCAGACATTACTGCCATCCAGGAAATACGATGGGATGGGCCGGGCAAAAGAGGATGAAAAACTGTGACATTTACTACAGACCGTGTTATAGTGAGCAGAAACCAATCCCCTCATTCTTGAAAGGATTGTGAAAAACTTCCGAGCCAACACGAGAGGCATAATATTCCATAAACACTAGCATATGCGGACGATATTAACATTTTTGGTCGGATTCAACTTGATGTCATAGCCACGTTTGCTAGTATAGAGAAGGAAGTGGCAAAATTGGGTTTGACAAAACCATCTCGTCAGAAATGAAAGCAAGAGTTTCTCTGCCAACAGCTGTTTCATCGGGCTAAGGAGACAAATCAGTAGTACAGCCCTCAACCGAACTACTAAGGAGATCCCATTTAAGATCCTGCTCAGCCCTGTTCTACTATACAGCGCTGAAGCATGGACCGCATCCAAAAAGGATGCGAATCCTTGGGCGATTTGTGTGCACAATTCTTCGAAAAGTCCCAGTCCCATTGGCGTAGACGAGTTATGAAGATGAAGATTCAACCAAGAACTAATCGAGCTGTACAGTGACATGCCCCTAGTCGAAAAACTCCGAATTGGGCATTTAAGATGGCTTGGACATGTAGAACGAATGGACACTAATACTCCGGCTCACAGAGTCTTCGACTCCAAGCCAGATTTCGGATGCAGTGGAGTAAGACCTCGCCTTGAGTTTCGCGCACAAGTAGGAACCAACTTGGAGTGCGCAACTGGAAGTAATTAGCTAAGGACCGGGCTAAATGAAGAGGCATTTTGGTTGACGCCAAGGATCATTCCGGACTGTAGCGCATTTAAAGAAGCAAAAGAAGAAGAAGAAGAAGAAGAAGAAGAAAACAGCGTAAGCAATGTGGGGGAGACTTATGCCTCCATCGCTGGCGCAATGCGGAGGATCTCCCTTTACATACATCGGAGAAACGATGCCGCTGTTTCATTCTTCAGCCATACTTTCATCCCACCAAATTTTTCTTATGAGTTGGTGAATGTTCTTGACCAAATCGCCATTGGCTTTATAAAGCTCAACAGGAAGGCCGACATTTATGACTGCCTTCTGCAGCTTAAATGAACATAGCTACTGGTGTCCTCACGTCAATTAGTTGATCGTTTTCTCTTTCATCGCCATTATTGAATGCCTGCTTGAGAGCCGGAGATTGTTCGTCATCGACGTTTAGCAGGTGGTTCTCCAATATTCTGCATCAATTGCGTGCCAACTAGGATATTTCCTTGTTCATCTCAACAGGATTCTATTTGTGCCCTATATTGACAAATCACTAACGAATTAATTTTTACAAAAAAAAAAAATCACTAATGATCCACCATTTTGAGGAGTATAGCCTTCCATGGATTTTCGTCGTGTATTCAGCATCTTTTTAGTTCTTACAAATATCGGATAGGTAATTACAGGTGACAAAAGTGATGATTTTACCTATATGCCGTTGATTCTTGCTTTTCTTTTTTATTTGTTCAGAATGCTTTTTTTTTTTAAAACATCATCAACTAGTCTTACGCCAGAAATTCCAACACCATAAATCTCTTAAAAAAAAAAACTGCGATCTTGGAAAGCAAAGAACTTGTAACAATAAATAACGAAGGTACCATCATAGCAAGGATGCTGATTGGTAAATTATGTGAGACAAATTCTAATTGCTCTACAGTATCGGGTATCGTGAAATGCAATTTCAGGATTGCCACCACTTTATAGGCAAGCAGAAAACAAAGCAATCTTGTAACATAACTTGTCATCTTGTCGTCGTTCTAGTTATGAAATATTTACCATTTCCTCGGTCATTATGTCCTTGCTCTTTCAAAATATTTATTTACAAAGCGATCATAAACAATTTATCTGCAGACATGTACAACTCTGCAGAGTACTCTGAATTTCAATTAAAATCTACTCGGAATCCCTTAGTTCTTAGTGAAACATTTGTCCTAAACATTCTCACTCTCCTGCATACGTGCTTATGTCGTACAGGAGTAGCTTGATTCAGATGTGTATGAAGATGTCGACTCCTGGTCACATCCTGTTTAATGAGTCCATTGCTACTTGCTGTGGTTATGAGAACACATATAGTTAACTATGCTCCACTGAGCTTGTCGTATCCATTGTGCGACAATACAGTTCACCTAACCCACACCCAGCTGCTCTAAGTAATGAACAGTAACCAAAGGGAATTTTCTCATTTGGAAAACTGTTTATTTTATCATTATTTGAAATTGATTGGATCGGAGTAGGTAGGTGTACATATATATCCTTCTGAAGTAATTTTCTTTCATTGTACCGCTTGAGTTGCATTTGCTTTTTAATTGGTGAATTGAAAATGCATTTACGGTAAATGAATTTCAATTATTTTTTTTAACAACATAATTTAAGAGATACAATCGAATATAAGAGGGTTGAGGAATTTTCAAAACAACGTTTTATAAAGAATGGCTAATTAAATTAATATTTCTATACGATAATGCTTGTGCATACTTATTACAAAACTATCGCATTATTGTAATAAAAATAAAACAAAATTATTTAGCTCACTAACGGGGATTTATTAAATTAATTATTTTTTTTATATTTTCAGATATACAAATAGTATATAAAAGGTAAGTAAATATACCCCAAGTGAAATTGTGATTATGTAACTATACAAATAAATTAAACATTATAATTTAAAAAAAAATGGGTCATTAAAAGTTCCCAACAAAATTTATTAATTTTATTTTTGCACAGACTGAGACACAAAAATAATTTATTGCGATATATCGGACTAATTAATCATCGTTTGCATTCATCGAGGCGTATTTAAACGAGGGGTAAAAACAGACAATTAATGACAGGAAACCACCTCCAGAGAAGAATCATAATCGATGTCAATTGTTGTTTTATTTAATTTAAAACATTTTTTGTTATATCTCTCTTCAAAAAACCTGCATTATAAATTAAAATTCTTTTTTGTTTATCTTAAAACGAACCCAAATGATAGACGAAAATTCATTCAAAAACGTTTGCACTGGCATTGAAAATTTCAATGCTAATAAGAGTTATCTTGCACAAGCATTGAATATTTCAATGCTAATGAAAGTTTTCTTGTACTAGCATTGAATATTTCAATGCTAATGAAAGTTTTATTGCACCAGCATTAAAAATTTCAATGCTAATGAAAGTCATCTTGTACTAGCATTGAATATTTCAATGCTTATGAACGTTATTCTGCACTAGCACTGAAAATTTCAATGCTAATGAAAGTTATCTTGTACTAGCATTGAATATTTCAATGCTAATGAAAGTTATCTTGTACTAGCATTGAATATTTCAATGCTAATGAAAGTTTTCTTGTACTAGCATTGAATATTTCAATGCTAATGAAAGTTTTATTGCACCAGCATTAAAAATTTCAATGCTAATGAAAGTCATCTTGCAATAGCATTGAAAATTTCAATGCTAATGGAAGTTTTTTTTCACTAGCATAGAAAATTTCAATGCCAATGAATATTATCTTGCACTAGCATTGAATATTTCAATGCTAATGAACGTTTTATTGCACTAGCATTGAAAATTTGCTGCTGAAAGTTGGCTTCCATTGAAAATTGTACTTACTTACTAAAGTGGCGCTACAGTCCGAAATGAACCTGGGGCTCAACCAACATGCCTCTCCAATTAGCCCGGTCATTAGCTAACTGTCTTCAGTTGTGCACTCCAAGTTGGTTCAGGTCGGTTTCTACTTGCGCGCTCCACTAAAGGCGAGGTCTTCCTCTACTGCGTCCGACGTCTGTCCGGGAATTGAAGACTCTCAGAGCCGGAGTACTGGCGTCCATATGTTCTACATGTCCTAGCCATCTTAAACGTCCAATGCGGAGTATTTTGACCAGGGGCAAGGTTCGTATAG
The DNA here is from genome assembly GCA_949824845.1 of Rhingia rostrata. NCBI lineage: Eukaryota > Metazoa > Arthropoda > Insecta > Diptera > Syrphidae > Rhingia > Rhingia rostrata. The sequence continues at coordinate 27,021,191 of OX463757.1, forward strand.
TTCTTGATTGAATCTTCGTCTGCATAGTCCGTCAAAGCAAACGGGACCGAAGATTTTTCGAAGAATTTTGCTCTTAAATCGACAAAGGATTTCTTTATCCGATTTTGAGACGTTCCATGCTTCATCGCCGTAGAGCTGGACTGAGATGATCAGGGTCTTAAATAAGATTTCCTTAGTAGTTCAATTGAGGGCTTTACTACTGAATTGCCTTCTTAGCCCAGCGGTTGGCAAGAGTAATTCTTCGTTTAATTTCTGACGAGATGTTGTTGTCAGAGTTAATAGATACCGAGAATAGATAAAGTCCTGTACTACCTCAAAGTTATATCTGTCAATGGTGACGTTTTGTCCAATTCGTCGATGTTGTGTGTCCTATCGTGTTGACAGCATCTACTTCGTCTTGCCCTCATTTACTGCTAAGCCCATTTTTGCCGCTTCCTTCTCTATACTAGCAATCGTGGCTGCAACATCACCTTGGGTCCTACCAATGATGTCAATATCGTCGTCGTGTGCTAGTAATTGTACAGATTTTTGGAAAATTGTGCCTCTGGTGTTGGCTTGTGAGTTTTGCACAATCCTCTCAAGAATCAGTTTGAAGAAGTCGCATGACAGCGCATCGCCTTGCCTAAATCCTTTTTTGGTATCGACTGTGTCAGTGAGGTCGTTTCCGACCCTGATGGAGCAGCGAGAATTCTCCATCGTCATCCTACACAAACGGACTGTATAGATCTCTGGCTCTGTATAGATCATCTCTATAAATGTTGTCGTATGAGGCTTTGAAATCTATGAATAGGTGGTGGGTATCAATTTGTACTTCTTGGGTTTTTACCCGGATCTGTCGAAGTGTGAAGATTTGATCGGTTGTGGACTTTCCTGGCCTAAAACCACACTGATAAGGGCCGATCAGGTTGTTGGTAAACAGTTTCATGCGTTCACATATTATGGCAGATAGGATCTTGTAGGCGATGTTGAGGAGACTTATACCTCTACAGTTGGCGCAGTTTAGAGGATCTCCTTTTATGTGGATCGGTAAAACGATGATGAGATTCCATTGTTCAGGTATACTTTCTTCTGACCAGATTTGGCTTATGAGTGGGTAGATGTTTCTTACCAAATCATATGCGCCGGCTTTATAAATCTCAGCGGTAAGGCCATCATATCTGGCAGCCTTATTAAGCTTGAGTTTAGATATTGCTATCCTCACTTCACTCAGGTAGGATGGTTGGTTGGTTTTCGCTGCCTTTGCCAATATTGAATGGTTCGATCTCCCTGACAGCGAAATATTGGCAAATTGTACTTCTAATAAAAAAAAATGCATCAACATGGGAATATTTCATCAATGCATAATGCAATTGCAATTGCATAACCATTACAACAAACAGGGGAATACGCAAACTTTTTGATTGATTAGAAGAAGGGAAAGGTTGTAAAACTTTCCAACAAAAAGGATAACTTGATGCGTTTCGAAAAATGGAGGTAGCTGCGTTTAACCTACTGTAGCAAAGGTAGTAGCTAAAAATATGTTGGAGCAAATCAAGGAATTAAACATTTTAGAAGGCTACAATCCGCTGTGCCCCAACCCATCCTTTATATTAATGTGGGCATTATGGTGATGAAATATTCAAAATTAAATTAGCGCAATATATTGTACTGACCTATTATTAAAATCATTTATGGCTCGACAAAATAACGGGTGGTTAAATTTTAAGGGCCGATGTTGAATGTGCACCACACCTAAACGTCAAGTTTGTTTCTGCATTTCATTTAACATTTCTTATTTGCAGACTAATTCAATTTGAACCATGGAAAGATACACAATCGAGCAACGCGTTAAGGTTATTCAGGCTTTTTATGAAAATGGGGGTTCAAATCAAAATGTATATCGGGCACTTCGTGATTTTTTCGGTCAATTTAATCGTCCAAATGTGCGTACAATCGGAAAAATCGTGTAAAAATTAAAAAAACCGGGTCTGTAGGAGATATGAAAACACCAGTGCATGCTCGTACAGCTCGTACTGCAGAAAATATTGCTGCTCTCCGCTATAGTGTGACTGAAGAGCCGTCGTCGTGCCCAACAATTGCACTTCTCACGCTCGTTTTTGATGAACATAATGCATAAAGACACGCTTACATGGTGCAATTGATTCAAGAACTAAAGCCTCTCGACCACTTCAAGCGTCGTCAATGGTCAGAGTGGTGGCAAGAAATGACAACAGTGGATGATCAATTGACGAAGAACTTCAGTGATGAGGCACATTTTCACCTCAGTGGATTCGTCAATAAGCAGAATTGCCGCATTTGGATGAATGATAATCCAAAAGTGGTTGTCGAAAACCAATGCACCCACAAAGAGTGACTGTTTGGTGCGGTTTATGGGCTGGCGGCATCATCGGTCTAAAATGAGGCCGGTCAGGCGATTACTGTGAAGTTTGTTCGCTATCGTGAGATGATAACGAACCTTTTATGGCCCGAGTTGGAAGATATGGATATGGACGATATGTGGTTTCAACAGGACGGTACCATTTGCCACACAGCTAACGAAACAATGGCTCTTTTGCGCAACAAATTCAATGGCCATGTTATCTCAAGTGGTGGCGATGTCAATTGGCCGCCAAGATCATGTGATTTGACACCGTTGGACTTATTTCTTTGGGGTTATTTGAAAAAAAAGGCTGTTCGTCGATAAGCCAGCAACAATTCAAGAAATAAAGGATAAGATAATTAGGCACATTAACGGCATAGAACCTCAATTATGCGTCAGCGTCATATAAAATTTGGACCATCGGATGGAGGTGTGCCGCCGACATCGCGGCGGCCATTTGACCGATATTTTGTTCTGTACATAATTGAACCACACCAATATTATCATAAACAAAAGAAATGACAATAATTTCTTAAGCAATTTGTGCTTTATTCAGAATCAACATCGGCCCTTAGAATCTAACCACCCTGACAAGGTTTATCTCCTGCATATGCGCACACCAAGTTGGTTGAGGTTGGTTTCTTATTGTGCGTTCCACTTAAGGCGAGGTCTTCCTCTACTGCGTCCGACATTTGGCTGGTAATCGAAGACCTTGCGTGAAGAATTTGTGTCCATTCGTTCTACAGGCCCTAGCCACCCGCAGGTGTTATTGCTATTTGAAGTTGGAATTCTATTCAAGTTAAGTGTATGTTTGCAGTAGTTTTGTGTAGAAGAGTTTGAATAAGAGTGGGGTGCATGCTGCTCCTTTTGCCAACCCCTGATTAGGATCATTGTTATAATGTGTACGAGTTTGGATGAATGCAAATGGAAATATACCCCACAAGCAAAAGGTATTTGCAGCCGTAGGACTTATTTCCATTTCTACAATACAACAAGCCACACGAATGCACCGATTTCTTCATATTTTTTTATGGTGCTGTGTAATAACCCACGCGGTATTAAGCTCCATGGGGATTATTTCCCAAAATAAAGGAAATAGACCTAACGTACTTATTACATATTCAAAATGGAAATAAGCCACCATAAAGCATTAATACCTGCGGTTTTTTTTCTTGGCTTTTGAAATTGGAGTTATATTCAAGTTTGGTGTATGCAATGACGGGCTCAATGTCGCAATGGTTAGTGCAATGAACGCAGAAGGTCTGTGTTCGATTCCCATCCGTAGCACCACTTAAATGATTATTCACTGGTCCTTCTATTGTGATGGTCTGACAAATTTTCTGAGTAGTATAAATTTTCAAGAAAAGCTTGACTCAAATTAGCAGTTTTAAGTCGACATAAAACGGGAGCTACCGCAATGGTGCAAGAAGTACACACGCACACATGAAAAGTTGTGAAAAAGCTCGAGCCCCGGTACTAACGAGACTGTTCCGCCAAAATTTTGTTTTTTTTTGTGTATGCAACTACCCAGCTTGGGCACACTGTTGGGTTTGCGATGTGTGCGAGTTTGGATGCATGCAAAAGGAAATAAACCCCACAAGGAAAAGGCTTTAAAAGCCGCAGGACTTATTTTCGTTTCCAATTAGCCTCATTGGAGCTATTTCCTTTTTTTTGGAAATGAAATTAAATCCGTGGGGGTTAGTACACTGCACCATTGATACGATCCATGCTGGGATAATTATGGCCTTATATAGGATCTCCTTAGTAGTTCAATTGAGGGCTTTACTACTGAATTGCCTTTTTAGCCCGAAGAAACAGTTGGCAAGAGTAATTCTTCATTTAACACTTTTTTGCCGCCTCTTTCTCCTTACGAGTAACGTGGCTATGACATCCCGTTGGGTCCGTCCAATGAAGTCGAAAATGTCGAAAATGAAGTCGAAAATGTCGAAAATGAAGTCGAAAATACATAGTTGTTGCACAAATTTATGAAATAGTTTGCCTCTGGTGTTGGCTCGGGAGCTTTGCACAATCCTCTCAGAAATCAAATTGAAGCAGTCACGTGACAGCGCATCGAATGCCTAAATCTTTACTTTGTATGGAATTTGTCGGTTAGTTTGTTTCCGACCCTGATGGAGAAACAAGAAATCTTTATCGTCAAACAAAAACTAGACATGGCTCTGCACAGATCGTCTCTATAAATGCTGTCATATGTGGCTTTTAAAACGATGACGGTGGTGGGTATCAATTCGGACTTCTTGGGTTTTTTTTTTCCAAGAAATAAATGCTATCATATGAGGCTTTGAAATCGACAAATAGGATGTGGGTATCGATTCGTACTGAGGTTTTTTGCCAATACCTGGAGAAGTGGCGTAAACCTACTGTGATAGGGGCGATTATGTTACTTGTGGATGGTTGCAGGTTTTCAGATATCACGTCAGATGATAGCCGATATTAAGGAGACTGATGGTTCTTAGAGAATTTCCTTTTTTGCGGACCGGGCTAACCATGCTGCCGATTAATTTTTTAGCTATACCTCCGTCTATTCCTAGTAAAAATTCATCGAACAGCAATTCACAGCAACGGAAATATGGTAGCCATCAATGGAAATTTAATTCAGCCAGCTAAATGTCCTGTTCAAGCACTTTGCAGGACTGCTATGCATGAGTTACCTCTTTATTTTGATACGGAGCTAGTAAAGCTGTGCGCCTTCAATAAAATAAAAGGAAAAACCACTATTTCTGGGACCGGTTTCAAGAGCTTCATCCAAGCTCAAAAAATCTATTAAAGGTTAAAATAAACTTCGGAAATTCATTAAATCGAAACCCTGGTTTCCCTTCGAAATGTTAATTGCAAAATTGAAAGTATCTAGTAGCTTATACAAAAGAGTGATTTTTAACTTTCTGTTACTGCATTTTACCACAATTTAATACACAACAGGATCGAATCTTTTTTTCGATTCAAAACCGCACGCAGGCAACGCACGTCACATTATGTGGTGTCGGAGGAATGAATTTAATTTTGATTTCATTGGTTCCTGCGATATTTTCGTATTCACCATCACGCACCCAATATTAACTTACTGCACTTTTAACTCTTTACATGTTTACCAGGGTAGGCTTGCCTTCATGTCGTCCCTTATGTTGTTGTTGTATGTTTGGTTTCGTTTCGAAAAACTCAGAATGAAATATGCCCGCAACACTTTCGATAAATTTAATTGTGCCAATTAAAAAAAAATGAAGAGAATATATATATGCAAGCCAACATTGAATTGAATACAACCGCAGACCTCGTAAAACCCGACCAACAACATTATACACTTGTCGCACAACGAACATCGGATAGTCGGTCGGTATAGTATCCTTTGTCGCGAGGGAACAACACGCGTACTCCTCGGCCTGTGTATTTATACGCATTAACACTATTAAGAGCGGGGATAATTTATTATTTGTGAATGATCTTAATTTTAAATAATGTGATTGTTAATAATTCACAAATGAATTCAATAACAAACCTGTAAAATGGAAATAAAAAAATGGCGGTATCTTTCTGGCAACCACAACACGCAGCCAACATAATTCAATACTGATGCGTAAACCGCACAAGAATGCTGGAGTTTGGGAGTGGGGGTGTGCGTTTTTAATGAGCATATGGATTATGTTGGTATTTAAAGAAAGAACTATTTGCAGTGATGCCAAATAATTGATTTTACTGTCAGTTGGACTTAACCGTTAACCCTATAAGATGTAACGATGATATGATTTTTGTTGTTTGAAGATGGTTCTCATTAATATGACAGCTTGTCATAGAAACCATCAATTTAAATAAAAATGTATGGGGTAAGATGTTGGTAGGTAGGTAGAGGTGCGAGTTCGGCATGGACCCAAATAGCACTGGTGTGGCTTTTTGTTACAACGACCCGTGTGACCTTTATTATGATGATTGTTGAGGATTTGATACAATCGGGTATCTAGGTCCATTCTGTGAGGCTTAGAAAACGGAAAGGATCGCGTATATTTTACTCGAGATGTCGCTAAGGTTATCGAAGAGCGGTCGGTCTAATGCCCGTAATCTGGCTCTTGCTAGTGCCGGACATTTGCAGATGTAATGTGAGAGGGTTTCTGTCTCATTTGTATGAGATTCCTAGTCACGAGGCTCCTGACTCGTGACAGTCGCTGTAATTCCTCCGATATCTTGGCTATTAAGCAGGTCGTTTCTTCCGTTCTTGTGGTAGGTAGGCCATACCTTCCTCGATATGACACAATTTGTTAAACTTCTCCATTTAGTGTAGGTCTTTTCCAGAAAGTATGAGTGGATTTGTCCCTTAACCGCACCTAGCAGGTCTGCACGCCCCTTTCCTTTAAAGTCACTGTGCCTTGTGACCCTGAAGCGTTCACCCCAGCGGGCGAGTTCATTCCGGCATTCCTGTACCAGTTTGGAGGATATGGTAGCCGAGTGGATGACCTTAATGGCAGATTGCCTAACTTCGAGGATAGCAATATTTCGCTTTTACGTAGTGTCATGCCCCAGTTGCATGCAAGCCTCATGGATAGCTAGTTCTTCCGCCTGGAATATGATGGCAAAATTCGGTAGGCTGTATGGTACTGATATTTTCGGTGATTCCGAGTAGACGACCGTGTCAAAATCCCTTACTACTTCGTTCCCCTTCCACTGAACTCTGGTAGGATAACCTAATTGGAAGTCTTTCTTCTAGCTTAGTGTGGTTAGATGTAGTCAGTTGGAAACGTGCCCATGCCGTTCGGTAACGAGTCCAGGCTATTACTGTGATCATTCGGCCTTGCAGTCCAGCATCCAGACTCATAGTGTCTTACTGAGCCTCATAAAGCGGTAGCTTTAATGTGTAGTAAGGGCACCCGTTGGCGCCGACCTCAGTGCGCCCGTTGTGCCTATACTGATGACCTGTGCCTTTTTAGCTTTGTAATTTTTACTTAACGCGGGTCACCTTACTAGTAAGCCATATGTCACAATTGGACGTACCACAGCTGTGTACATCCACAAGGTCATCCTCGATCGCGCAATTTTCTTGCTCTTTTTTTTCGTTGCTATGACATCACGTTAAGTCCTACCAATGATGTCAATATCTTCAGCGTATGCTAGTAGATGCCCCAATATTTGGAATACTGTACCTCTGGAGTTGGCTCGGGAATTTTGCACAATCCTCTCAAGAATCAAATTGAAGAACTCATGTGACAGCGCTTCGCCATGCCTAAACCCTTTTTTGGTATCGAATGTGTCGGTGAGGTAGTTTCCGACCCTGATGGAGCAGCGAGAATTCTCCATCGTCATCCTACACAAACGGACGAGTTTGGGCGGTATACCAAAATTAGACATGGCTCTGTATAGTTCTTCTCTATAAATGCTGTCGTATGCGGCTTTAAAATCGATGCATAGTTGGTGGGTATCGATTTGGACTTCTTGGGTTTTTTTCCAGGATCTGCCGAAGGGTGAAAATTTGATCGGTTGCGGACTTTCCAGGCCTACAACCAAACTGATGAGGGGCAAGCAAGTTATTTGTAGACGGTTTCAGGCGTTCACATATTATGGCAGAGAGGATCATGGAGGCGATGTTGAGGAGACTTATGCCTCTGTAGTTGGCGCAGTTAAGATGGTCTCCTTTTTATTCGGATCGGGCAAACGATGCTGTGGTTCCATTTTTCAGGCATACTTTCTTCCGACCAGACTTGACTTATGAGTTGGTAGATGTTATTTACCAAGTCATCTCCGCCGGCTTTATAAAGCTAATTAGGATTGAGTTTAGATATTGCTATCCTCACTTCACTCAGGTCGGGTGGTTGGCAGTTTTCGCTGTCGTCACCAATAACGAATGATTCGGTCTGTCTGACAGCGGAATGTTGTTCGCCGTCTAATGGTCTGCAGAAGTATTCTTCCATATCCTTGGCTGCAACAAAGTTGTGGTCCGACTCAATGTGAGCTCCTCGGAATGTTCGGACATCCAAAACACTGGATGCGTTCCTCTTGTCTGTCACAATGTTGTTGATCTGGAGACCGCCATGTCCACCAGCACAATTTTAATAAAAAATCCAAATATTTCAAGGAGTTCGTCGATTTTAGATATATCAAAAAAAGTGGGCGTAAAAATGGGCGTGGTTAATATTTGTTCCCTTAAAAGTGGGAATAAGAGAAGGTGTGGTCAATTTTTCTTTCAGTATAAAGAGGGGTTACGACAAAGATTTAAAAAAAATAGCAATCTCGGTACAAACCTTCTACAATTTTCGATAAATCAAAAAAAGTAGGCGTAAAAGTTGGCGTAGTCGATTTTCCGTTCCTTAAAAACGTAAGTTAGGTTATAACAAAGAACAAAAAAGAAATTTGCCAAGTCGGTGCAGCCGTTCTCAAGCGATGCGGTTCCCAACGAACGACGTTTGGTTTTAATTATCGCAGAATTGTATGTTTGTGTTTCAAAATGTCTCGTAAAATATTGTAATGCCAGAATTTTAATTAAAATGGAATGAACTCGACAATTTCTAGGAATATCGCATTACTATTCTTGCGAACGAATCCGCTAATGACTTGTCTCCAGTAACGTATAAAGCCGGAAAGTAATGAATCTACCCAAACTACTTTGCCTAATTGTGACTCACTCACACATATCATTACTAGTCCCATCCCTCTAATTCATTTAATTAGAACCAACATTCCCAGCTAAATATCTCCCTTCCTATGCAGATATATCTGCTGCCCTTCAGAAGCTCAATGCTAAGTATTTCATTATTGTCACCGAGAACAGCGCTTTCTTCACATCATTACCTGTCCACCGTAGGGGATGGTAATTCTTATATCGTCATGGTCAAGTACTTCACTCGTACAAGGGCTCCAAAATCCCTTGATTCAGAAGACAAAGCCTATGTCGACGATAAAAGTAAAAATCCCCCACTCACATCTACATCTCCCGCATATCCTTGAATGCACCCCAACCAAATGGTTATCTCTTCAAAAGGAAAGTCTAACAATGGAAACAACTTGCCAGCAATTATACAAAATAGCCAGGTTAACACAGGAAAAAAAAAATAAAACAAAAACGACAACAAAACATACTCTTACACAGGAGATTCATTTCGAATATCCTTACAACAACAACGACAGCCAAACCAAACCAGCAAAGGCAAAACAAAACGAACGTAAAATTAAAGAACAAATCTTAAGGACAACTAAAGGACCATAAATTCTTTCTTCTCTCGCCACGCTGCGTTCTAATTCATCCTAGACAACTATCTGTCAGGAAAAATCCTTCTTAAGCAAACCCTTAGGGAGGCAACGAATAAAGACTTTCGAGGGACATTTTCATCTTGTGCGCTTTGTTTGTGCCTGAAGTGCCCAAGCCCAAGATGTTGCGGTGCGACAAGAGTGCGAGAACGCAGAAAATGGATTTCAAGAAGAAAATGATTTTCATCATTTCTTTTCACGGTATTCTTAGCTTCTGTTTCGGTTTTTTTTTTGTTTTTTTGGTTTTCCGTTTTTCTGTGTTCGCATTTAGGAGAATCTCGTTAGGATCTGTGAAGTATCCTTCAAATAAATTGGAGAACCACAATTAATTGAATCGTGAGACACGGAACCGACACGGAGGAGGGGTATCCATCCCCAAAATGTAACAGATAATTGTAGATGGTATCGTCATTTTAACTAGGCGAAGGAATTTTGTACACAATACCGCTTACAAATCCTAGGAGGATCCTTGTTTTTACATAATTGTAAGTCTTTAAGGCTTAAATTTGGGTAGCGGATTTATTTGTTGGTCGTTGTCATTGTGTGGTGACAATTAGGCTTTCAGTTTTTTTGCTGTTGTTTGTTCCCTTAAGAGACGTTGAAGTAGCTTAGTGAAAAGAAGGATTTCTCAAGGATTAGTCAGATTTTCAAATGTTTGTTATCAAATAGATGGAAAAATAATACGGAAAAATTATCCTTGTGGGTGTGGGCTTTGCTATTGTTGACAAGAGTTCAATGATTTGACTCGAAATCTCTGACCTTTGTCGCGATGTATTTTTCGCTCAGCCCGACATTGTTAACATCTGTTGTGGTAGCTTATTTTATATACATAACCTCATATCTAAATAAAAAACAAGGAAAATCTTACGAGACGGAGTTAGTATTTGACGCACATCTCAACTAACAATTTGGCTTCAAAAAAACACTATCGAAGCTATTTCCCTGCCAACAATATTACCTGTATGAAATCTTATGGAAAAACATTTGGCACATTTTATGGAAGCTATTTACTTCTATAAGACTTCTCTAAATAATTCTAAACAGCCCTACAGAAAAAAATTTGTTTGTTTGTTATAACTAGAAGCAAATTATAGGCTTCGCAAAATGTCTTTCCGAAAATATTTGCAAGCCTTCTCGAAGTTGAAAAACCACTATTATCATTGTTTATTATTTTCTTTTTCTTTTTATATTATTTACTGCAACTAATTATATAAAAACTCTTATCTTACTGAGATTCGAACTCGATTTCTCTCGCACGGTATTCCAATACGCCATCTACAAGGATCTACTCGGGATCATGAAAGACCAGTACGCACAACGAAGTACTTGAATCATGTTGACTCATTCTCCGGTGAATTCCGATTTTTTTCACCGAACTTTTAATCTTTTTAGAATCTTTTCAATCTTTTCCCGATCTTTAATCATTTTTTAAGCCTTCATCCGTAAGCTGTATAGAGCTTTGCTTCGGATTAACTTCGTGCGAAGTTGTAGCGAAACAACTTACGGTATGGCAATGGCACATATACCCACATCTCCGAAAGCTTAAAAGCAACCTTAAAGAGGTCATACCATCAAAACATCGGTTATGCTTGTGTATTTTCCTGCATATTGTCTTAAACTGGCTTCTACCCAAACAATCGACTGCAAAAATGCCCAACCTCCGCAAACAAGTGCTGTATAAGGCCTACAGATATAATTGTTTGTGGAAATGAAATTTTATTGCCTTATAGAGGAACAATTGTTAGTTGGGATATTTGGTCTCGAAATTAAAAGAAATCCACTGATCTATATGGCAAGAAAAACCATTGCGTAAGCTTTTCTATCTGACCAACTCGCAAGGACTATTTCCGAAAAAACGGAAAACTGCATTTTTCTAGCCTGTACCAACGAATTGCGAATCTTTTTTTCACTCCAGTTAGAGACCAATTGCCTTTAACGATTTATCAGTCTTTTCATCACCTTTTTTCATGGTCATGGGACGTTGATGACTCGTCAGCTTACGAAATATCTCGAAACACAAAAAATTTTCATTGACAGGCGGTATGGTTTTCGCAGCAACAGGTCTATTGGTGATTTCAGGACGTATTTTACCGAAAAGTGGAACCAATCAATCCATCATGATGGAGAAATCTATATTGTTACACTTGCTAATTCAAAGACATTTGATCGAGTTTGGCATCAAGCCTTTTTGTCGAAAATGCTGCTATGGATTAGAAATTATCTTTCGAAACGTTCAATATTTGGACCTTTTCAAGACACCTTGCTGGTGTCCCCCAAGGCTCAGTTTTGTCTCTGATTCTCTCTCTCTATTTTAATAATGATTTCCTGTCTGCCACTTCTAATCCAATTAATTCGACCGCTGATAAAGGTACTCTCAGCTTCTCATATTCGTTTTTAGGTTCATGTCCCTCAACTTCGAACGTGGATTCTAAACGACCAAATATGACAGATCATGAAATTCCAACCTTGACAATATTATCTAGAGGTCATACCATCAAAACATCGGTTATGCTTGTGTATTTTCCTGCATATTGTCTTAAGCTGGCTTCAACCCAAACAATCGACTGCAAAAATGCTTAACCTCCGCAAACAAGTACTGTATAAAGCCTATAGCTATAATTGCCTTATAGAGGAACAATTGTTAGTTGGGATATTTGGTCTCGAAATTAAAAGAAATCCACTGATCTATATGGCAAGAAAAACCATTGCGTAAGCTTTTCTATCTGACCAACTCGCAAGGACTATTTCCGAAAAGCCGGAAAACTGCATTTTTCTAGCCTGTACCAACGAATTGCGAATCTTTTTTTCACTCCAGTTAGAGACCAATTGCCTTTAACGATTTATCAGTCTTTTCATCACCTTTTTTCATGGTCATGGGACGTTGATGACTCGTCAGCTTACGAAATATCTCGAAACACAAAAAATTTTCATTGACAGGCGGTATGGTTTTCGCAGCAACAGGTCTATTGGTGATTTCAGGACGTATTTTACCGAAAAGTGGAACCAATCAATCCATCATGATGGAGAAATCTATATTGTTACACTTGCTAATTCAAAGACATTTGATCGAGTTTGGCATCAAGCCTTTTTGTCGAAAATGCTGCTATGGATTAGAAATTATCTTTCGAAATGTTCAATATTTGGACCTTTTCAAGACACCTTGCTGGTGTCCCCCAAGGCTCAGTTTTGTCTCTGATTCTCTCTCTCTATTTTAATAATGATTTCCTGTCCGCCACTTCTAATCCAATTAATTCGACCGCTGATAAAAGTGCTCTCAGCTTCTCATATTCGTTTTTAGGTTCATGTCACTCAAGTTCGAACGTGGATTCTAAACGACCAAATATTTTAAGCTCATGAAATTATAACCTTGACAATATTATCTACATTATCCAATGGGGTAAATTCAATAGAGGATAATTCAATTCCTCCAAAACACAATGGAGTCATCTGCCGTTAAGGCGAAACCAAAATCTACAGCCTTTATCCATAATTGACACTATACCCTAAAAAAAACCGGAAAGTATTCCATGCCCGAAAAGTGTGTTAGTAATAACTCTCATTGGAACGACCATCTTAATCGATGTAAGAAAATTATCATCTCCTCTGTCTGGCCGCAATGTGTAGAGCGTTTAACGCCCCAAATTTGAGTTCAACGCCCACTAGACCAGACGTCGGTGCACCAAAGACAACAATACTTATAGGAGACTTAAGTTATCGAACACTTAAGGTTCCCTGAACATCGTCAAAATATCTCCTGCGATTTCATTTAAGCATTGGTTGTTAAAATAGCGATAAAACAAGGTATGTTTTATCGCTATTTTAATGCTTAAATGAAATGGCCTGGTTCATTCCGTCCGTTCAGTAATTCAGCAGCAAGCCTAAACGCTGAAATATAGATAAACCGATCAACACGAATGCTCTTCCAAACTCAGTTTTTCCTTTCATTATAACTTAAAGTCATTTAAAACCAAACCGCATCGGCATATCCTTTCTCATCATCCCGTATATATATCCTATACGCCCGTACTATGCTAAAATGTATAAAGGGTATTCATAACCCCTAAAACATGCACAAATTATAAAAAAAACCATCGGCTAGCTACCATCTCCTTCAAGCTTCATTATTGACAAATTTTTGCAGACAGTGGATAGCTGCAATATTATTGAACCTACATATGTCAAACCGATTGTAAGTTATTCAGTCTGTTTTGCCAAATCACCATTTCTGGATGAATGGGTAAGTCAACACACAAAGATGTCAACGTCAACAGCGAGAGCTATAGGACGATGATTACCAACTATTTTTGGACTGAATCGGATGACAGGGACATGTGGATTCAACAGAAGAGCTCTACGTGTCACACAGCTCACGCTTCATTGCAAGTTCTGCACAAGCGATTCGTGGGCATGGTCAGTGGTCATTCCACGTATAGGTGATGTGAACTGGCAACAGAGATCGTGAGATTTGACCCCAATAGAACTTTTCGTGGCAAGTTTTCTGAAGTCACAGCTCTATGCGCATAAGCCACAGCAGCCCACAAAGCCAAAATAACCCTTTTAATCAGTTAAATTTAGCCTGATTTATGAGCCAAAGACATGGCAAATTAGACTATAAACCAGCAAAGACTTGTCGGAGTTATTCCTCTTCATTATTTCAGAAGACATTGGAAAGACCCACAGACCGTTAGTTGCAAAATTATACGATACTTCTGCTGGCAGATTCTTCGACCGCATCCAGACGTCGGATGCAAAAGAGGAAAACCTCGCCGTAAGTGGAGCGCACAAATAGAAACCAACCTCAGTCAACTTGGAGTGCGCAACTGGCAGCAGTTTGCTACGGACCGGGCTTATCGGATATGCATGTTGATTGAGACTCAGGTTCATTCTGGACTGAAGCGGCACTTAAATAAGTAAGCGAGTTACTTCTATAAAGCCGCCTTCCAATTTTTCGGCGTAAAAGTACTAAAACCTCGAAAGCATCTATTTTTCCTCTTTCTGTCGCTGCCAATATCTGTCTGGAACCCATTTTTTTAAATAAACAAAAATTGTTGTTTTCAAGTTTTTGTGATCTGCTGTAACATTAGTTATAATATTCGCAGTGGAGTCATCCTAGTGGCGCATCTTCTTCTATGCTTTTCAAGTATTTCATTATTTTTTGAGACAGTGGGTAGTAAAAGTTTCCGAGTAAAAAATTTCACACAGGAATAAAGAGTGGGCGATACGAGGATTGTATGTATTTATTCAGGGAGGACTTATCTTAAGTTTTATTTAAGGCCTTTGCTCCACACCTTGACCAAAGCTTGCAAGACGTCAAGCAATACATACGTCACATCAAATTTTATTAGGTACCATTATTGCTAAATTTTCGTGCTTCCTTCTCTTTAATATCAAACGTGGCTTAGGCATCACGTTGAGTCCGACCAATGATGTCGGCGTATGCACCGATTTGTGGAAGAATGTGCCTCTTGTGTTGAACCGATTTGTGCCAAAATGCCGATTTGCGGAAGATTGTGCCTCTCATGTTGAATAGTCAGTTTTTCACAATCCTCTCAAGAATTAGATAAAATAAGTCACATGACAGTGCAGCACCTTGCCTTAATCATTTTCTTGTATCGAATATATCGGGGATGGAGCAGGAGAATTCTCAGTCGTGAACCTACACAGACGGACAAATTTAGGCGTTACATGCCTAGGCTCTGTATAGCTCGCCCTTGTATCAATTTGTACTCCTCGGTTTTTTTTTTGTTTAGTATGATCTGCCAAAGTGTGAAAATTTGATCAGATTTTGCTGGCCTAGAACCACACTGATACTATCCCCACCTCACAGAGTGGTCGAGTGGTTGCTAGTATTTCTGTTGCTAGTTCTGCCTGACAGCATAAGATTTTTCGTCGTAACAGTTTAGCAGTCTGCAGAATTGGTTCTTTCCTCATCATCGACTGTGTGTCAACTACAATATTTCCTTGTACACCTCGACAGTATTATGTTCGCGCCTTGATTCCCTGGATATGATGTTTTACTCGTATGTAAAACTTGCGTATAACATTTCAGGAGTGGAACTTCTCTTTATCCTGGATAGCGTGCCTCTCTGTCTTATTTTCTTCTTCTGGTTTTGAAGTTCAATGGCAGCTCTCGTCTTCACCTGCAGCTTAGCCTTGTTGACCTCGTTGACCTCGTTCTAAGCTGCGATCATCTGTCGGCTTTCCTCATAAAACCTAAAGAGAGACCTTGCATATCAGTTGCGGCCGATCTAATGTTTTCTTGGCATCGTTGCCATTGTTCTTCGACATTCGATGCTGGTGATGTGATGTTAATCGATGGGGTTATACCTTGGCGGTCTCTTGCGATTGCCGTCTATCGACATAAAAAAATTGTCACAGCATTTCTGGTTTGTTTGTGGCTTGGTGGATATCCGCATTCTTACCATGGCTGCAACTAGGCAGAGGTCCGAGTCGATGATTGCCCCTTGAAATGTACGGACATCCAAAAGACTGGATGCGTGCCACTTGTCTCTCGCAAAATGATCAATTTGGTTGACCCCCTTCATTGATATGAACACCGCCAAGCCCCCTTACGGATATCAAGGTGAGGAAACCGTGTGCTAGCTATAGTGACATAGCAGACGTGTTGTCGCGTAGGCTGTGTTTTCCGACAATATTGCTAGAGATGTCTTCTCTTCCTACCTTTGCTTTAAGATCTCCTAGCACATTTTAAATATCGTACTTTGGTAGTCGATCATAAGTTTTGTCAAGGATCTTGTACAAGCAATCTTCAGCTGTCTCGTCGTTTTCCTCCTCCGCGTCTTGATCCAATATTATGCCTTTGTTGACGAATTTAGCCTTGATGCGGATTGTTAAAATGCGATCGGTAATGTCTTTAAAACATAAGACTTCTTGCCTAAGTCTGGCACCTATTACAAATCCGCCTCCGAATAGTCGCTTTTTCTGCTCTCTTTAATATTATCCGATGAGGATGTCACCGTTCTTCATCATATTTTTGGCCGGTTCATCCCATCATATTTCCTGGATAGCAGTAATGTCTTCGCTCTTGCAGCTTAGGAATTCCTCTTGTTCTACATCTGCACGATTTCTGTTAAGTGTTCCCAAATTCCATGCGTAGATATGGGAACGTCGTTGTCCCTTTTACATAAAGCACAATAAGCTCAATCCTTTTCGAGGCTCTTGATTGCTTGGTAAGAATTTTTTTCACGCGAATGGGTAGTTAAACTGATGCACAACACCCCAACGTGGAGTGCATGATCCCTTGTATTAGTTACTCGTAGAACGCGGGGCCATCGGTATCCACTACGGGATTGAGCCCTGCCATTGTTCGTTTGGCTCATCCATCACCATCTATGTTCAAGGCGCTTGACTAACCCTTGAGATTCCTACATGATCTGTTGTCCAAATATACTGAAGCAGCATTTCACTTAAGATTTTTCACTTTTTTCATAACTGGGTCGTTGATTTCATTTTGAGAATTTTTCCGTTGCTGCATTGGAAAAGGAGTGCGTAGGGACAAAACTTCAATCTCATCTGTTACCTCTAAGTTAAAATCGCCACGTGAAATCCGAGAGTCAAGACATCAGCTATGTAAAAACATCGGTGATTCATATAATTGCACTGCCTCCCATTTGGAAACGCTTTTAAAAATGTCACCAAGCATGTTGGATAAAACGTTTTGAAAGAGATGTTTCATGCTGTCAAAATATTAAGTGGGATTTCCAAGGTTTCTTTATAATTTATTTATTCTACTTTCACGAAGACCAAGCTCCACTGTGCATAGACAGACTGCCATCACCTTGCCAGTTCATGCACTCCACAACAAAAAAAAAAACGTTCGTTTGTTCAGCCATTTTGATTCCTCAACTTTATATTATCCTGCAATAAATAAAGAATTACAACGACACCAAAAAAAATCTGCATGACGTTTCCTTCAAATATTTTTCATTTTTCTGTTCAATTTAACTAAAAAGGCTTCTCGCGAAAACCTTTTACCTCAAACTGAAACCGTGTTTGAAATTTGTTCCTTTTTTTGTTGTTGAGGTTTGTTGTTGCCTTCGTTATTCTGCCATCGCCCTCACTTAATGCCTCTTTGTAAGCCAATTAGTTGGCACTTTTTATCAAAAAAAAAAAAAAACAAAACACCCTTAGGGATGGGATGGAAAATGAGAACGCTTTTCTCGAGAAAACTTATCGAGGGATGAAGTATTTGCCAAAGACCTTGGTCCAAGAGGGATGGTTGGTGGTCGCTGTGGCGGAGACGCATGGAACCGCCATGATAGAAAGAGAGATTGAAACTTTTAATAGACCTTTTATAAGTCTGGTATAATGGTAAACACAAAATATCCAGCCTTGGGCTTATATAGTGTTATGCAAACGATGAATATCAAAGTTTGTTTGTTAACCGTAAGATACAGATGGTTATGGTTGAAAAGTTTTCAAACAGTTTTTACGGTTTTTAAAGTGATTTTGCAACGGCATTTGTAATTTTTTTGTTTTTTGGTTGGCTAACCTACTGTTCGTTGCCTTAATTTGTTTTATTGTTGTTGGTGGAGTATTTATACACCTGGAAATATCCTTTTGTTTCATAATGGGTGTGTATAACACTGTGATACGGCACATGACCCGAGAAAATTAGATAAGGTTATGTTGAATTTGGGAGTGTGTTCTTTTTTTTTTGTTTTGTTAGGGTTTTTGTTGTTGTTTGCCTTTTTCGTTGTTGTTGGAAGGCTTGTGGAGGTATGTAAGCCTCTTAATTTTAAAAGTAATTTAAATAGGCAACAATTTATTTTTGGGTTAGCAAATATTTTTAGGGTCTTTGTGAAGGGAAGGACAATAACCTTTCTATTTAAGTTCTAATTAAAAAGGAGCAAATAAATTTAAAGTTGTCCTTTTTTTAGGCGAGCGTGAGGAATAGTCGTATTTATGTATTTTAAGCTGGGGAAATGTGCTACGTTAAGGTGGCGACCTTTAAATATTTGATCTCAAAGGCGTATCTTTCAAATAATCTGACTTTCTTTCATAGCGTTAGTAGAAAGACAGGTTTTTCTTTTATTTAAATCAGCTGGGACTGTTGGAGAAATCGTTATAACTAAACACGTGCCTCTAAATATTAAGGTTACCTTGGTAATTGATCTGCAATAGCCATAAAGATTACAGTGAATTTCAAAGCCGAATTTTGGTCTTTCTTTATTAAAAGTTTGCCCGATCCAGAAAAAGTAGACCCTCTGAACTGCGCAAATTGCAGAGGCATAAGGCTACTCAAGATTGCATACAAGATCCTATCTGCCGTAATATGTGGTTTTAGGCCAGGAAAGTCCAGAACTAATCAAATCTTCACACTTCAGCAGATCCTGGAAAAAACAAATCGATAACCACCACTTATTCATCGGTTTCAAAGCCACATACGATAGCATTTATAGAGATGAATTATGCAGAGCCATGTCTTGTTTTGGCATGCCGCCCAAACTCGTCCGCCTGTATACGATGATGATGGAGAATTCTCGCTGCTCCATCAAAGTCGAAAAGAACCTCACCAATGCATTTAATACCAAAAGAAAAAGGATTAGGACAAGGCGATGCACTGTCATGTTACTTCTTTATTCTCATTATAGAGAGGATTGTGCAAAACACCCGAGCCAACACCAGAGGCATAATTTTCCACCAATCGGTGCAACTGCTATCATACGCCGATGACTTTGACATCATTGGTTAGACGCAACGTGATGTCATAGCCACGTTTGCTAGTATAGAGTAGGAAGCGCCAAAAATTAGTTTTGCAGTGAATGAGGGTAAGACGAAGTATACCTATGCTGTCAACACAAGATCGACGAATTGGACAGAACGTCACCATTGACAGATATAGCTTGGTGATAATACGGGAATTTGTCTACTTTGGCTCAGCTATTGGAGACGGGGATTCAACCAAGAACTATACGAGCACGAGCTGTACAGCGAGATGCCCCCAGTCAAAAAAATCCACATTGGACGTTTTAGATGGCTGGGACATGTTACAGGTGATTTTTTATGAGTTAAGTTTTTCAGGTTGGCAGCACTTAGTAATGGCGTCCAAACGTCAACTGTCAAAGTGAAATGTTTTCAGTTTATTCTGCCATTTGATCATGAAAAGACTTGAAACGATCCACGGTTGCAAATTATTGAAATTTATTCAGCCCTAGCGAGGTACCCGACGGAGCGGAAAATTCTCCGATTTTATACAATTCTGAGAATTTTAGCTTCGAGGTATTTTTCCGAATAGATGTTCGGAATATTCCTCCGATATTTTGTAACGCATACTGGCGAATTGCGTTGAAGTGCGTTCAAATGCATTTTTCGTGCAATTTCTAATATTTTGTAACGCCTACTGGCGAATTGCGTTGAAGTGCGTTCAAATGCATTTTTCGTGCAATTTCTGACAGCTAACTGCAATTGTTCTTCCGATTTCATCCGACAAAAATTCTTCGCGGAATTTATTTACGAGTTGTAGTGAAGTGATTTTTTCTCCGATGACACATACCTCGAATAGAATTTGAGCCTCCGACAAAGTATTCGTTGCGGAAAACTGGTCGCTGCGACGGATACCTCGCTAGGGCAGCTTATCAAAATTCGTGCTCTGTGAAAATGTTCACCGTTTGTTACGACCATATTATGGTCGTCATAATCGACCTGGCGAATCAACAATTCGTGCTGTTATTACCAAATTTCGCACCAAATTTACTATGTTGGACATTAAACCATCGACTCGCATGCGTACAGATCGTACCGAAGAGAATATTGCAGTCGTAGCGTCCTATGTTAATGACGATCGTGAATTGTCAATTCGTCGCCGTTCTCAGTAATTTGTCATCTGTTTCTCAACCAAATGGAAAATTGTACGTGTGGATTTGGGTTTGAAAGCATATAAAATTAAGCTTGTGTAAGAGTCGAAGCTGAATGACCTACCACAACGTCTAATTTTTGGTGAATGGGCCCTTAGAACAGCTCCATGAAAATCCGCTGATTTATCGAAAAATTGTGTTCAGCGATGAGGCTCATTTATGGCTCAACGGATAGGTAAGTAAGCAAAACTGTCGCATCTGGAGTGATGAACAGCCACATGCCATACAAGAATTACTGACGCATCCCGATAAAAACAGCTGGGGTTGTGGCATCATCGGTTCATTTTTCGTCAAAGACGACCGTGGAAGAAACGTCACCGTCAAGGGCGAAAGATATCGAGCCATGATACCCGACTTTTTTTTCAGCACCATTTGGCTGAGTTGAGTTTGGTTGAAATTTGGTTTTCTCAAGACGGTACCATATACCACACAGCTCGTGAAACAATGGAAATGTTGAAGGATGAATTTGGTGAGCAGCTTATCTCTCGAAATAGCCCTGTGAGATGGCCGCCAAGATCATGCGATTTAATGCATCTTGAAGGATGAATTTGGTGAGCAGCTTATCTCTCGAAATAGCCCTGTGAGATGGCCGCCAAGATCATGCGATTTAATGCATCTTGATTATTTCTTGTAGGTTAATGTCGTTAGTCCTTAGTCTATGTAGACAAGCCGAACACAATGGAAGCCTTGCAGGATTACGTAACACTCGTAATTCATGTAATAGAGACCGAAATGCTCGAAAAAGTGACGAAAAATTGTACCTTCCGAATGGACCATTTGAAACGGAGCCGCAGATAATATTTACATGAAGTTTTCTTTAAAACGTAAATGGCAAAGGCAAATTTATCGATTACAATTAAAATTGAATATTTTATGCAAATTTGATATTTTATTCGATTTTTAAAAAAATCTACGCTTAAAAAATCACACGTTATAACGAATGGACACCAATACTCCTGCTCGCAGAGTCATTCTCAGCCAGACGTCGGACGCATTAGAGGAAGACCTCGCCTTATATTGCGCGTACAAGTAGAAACCAACTTATTATGGCTTAGTGGAGAGGCATGTTAATTGTTATAAAACACATCTCAATCGGTAGAGTAGCATGCCATCAAATTCGATTAAAAATTTTAGAATCCATGCAGTAGAAACTTATCTGCAAAGCCTAAACGCAGGAAAATAATCAAATTATTCACTTTGGAAAGCAACTAAAGTCATAAAACGGCCAAAAAACGCTCTTCCACCAATTAGACTAACTCAAGACGTTTGAGCAAAAAGCGATAAGGAAAAGCAGGCTTTTTACCGCACATCTTTAGGAAACATTTAAACCATTTGTTAGACATGCAACTATTGCCGAGCTTAAACGGGAAATACAGAAACTATAGCCTTAAAAAGTTCCAGGTTATGACCTAATTACAGGAGAACTTCTTAAAATGTTGCCTCGAAAAGCATTAACTCAACTCCTTTACATTGTAAATGCAGCAATTAGATTAGAATTCATACCAAGGTTCTCAAACCAGGAAAATCACCGAATAAAACAAAATCTTACAGACCTATTTCACTTCTTCCAATAATTTCAAAAGTTTTTGAAAGGATATTACTCGGTCGCTTACACCCCATTATTGATCAGAAACGCCTTTACCTGACCATCATTAGGGTTTTTTTTTAACTTTTAAATTCGTTTTTTATTAACCTAAAATATTAACTGACCACTAGAAAAAAACGCTTAAATCTAACTTATACATAACATGTTTTCATAACCTAACTTATAGGCCCTTAGCGGGCGCTGTAAGCTTATATCTAACAGTTTTTTTGTGCTTTTCGGCTTAAGTATGTCGTGTTTTTATTTGTATGTGTAGATATCTTATTTTTAATATTCAAAGAAACATTTAAATAACTTTGAGGAGAGACATTTTTATATAAAAAGCTTAATCTAGCTTAAAAAAAAAAACTAACTTAAGACTTCTTAGGACTACTTAACCACTTAAGACTACTTTACTACTTAATAAAGGATGATCCATTTCGAGGTTCCCTACTTTTTTAAAGATAAAAACCCAGAAAATTCAAATTTAATGGAGAATGTTTATTATCATTTGAAAGACCATTCTTTGGCATTTATTTTTTGAAGATTATGTCTATCAAATGTTGGCCGTTGCTACGTCGCAGATGGTCCATCCGTTGAGTCCAATTTTCGATCACTCGTTCGAGCATTTCGACTGGTAACTGGCGGATGACACGCGTGATGTTTTCCTCCAAGGCCTGAATCGAAGCGGGTTTGTCGGCATAAGCTTTTGACTTTACATATCCCCACAGGAAAAAGTCTAACGGTGTGATATCACACGATCTTGGTGGCCAATCGACCGGCCCAAAACGTGAAATTATGTGCTCACCGAAATGTTCTCTCAATAAGTCCATTGATTGATGCGATGTGTGGGAAGTGGCGCCGTCTTGCTGAAACCAAATGTCGCCGAGATCACGAGCTTCAATTTCAGGCCTCAAATAGTCGGTTATCATGGCACGATAACTGTCGCCATTGACGGTTACGTTCGTACCGGCATAATTTTAAAAGAAATATGGACCGATGATTATACCGGCCCACAAACCACACCAAACCGTTCCTTTTTTCTGGATGAAGTGGCAGTTTTTCAATCTCTTCAGGTTGCTCTTCGTCCCAAATGCGGCGATTTTGTTTGTTTACATACCCATTGAGCCAGAAATGGGCCTCATCGTTAAACAAAATTTGCCTCGAAAACGTCGGATCTTCTTGGAACTTTTCAAGAGCCCATAGAGCGAAGCGATGTCGCTTGGGAAGGTCGAGCGGCTTCAGTTGTTGCACAAGCTGTATTTTGTACGCTTTCAATTTAAGGTCTTGACGTAAAATGCGCCAAGTCGTTCCATACGTCAGTCCGAGTTGCTGTGAACGGCGCCGAATCGACTCTCTACGGTCTTCGTGTGCACTCTCAGCTACGGCCGCTATATTTTCTTCACAACGTGCTTGACGTAGTCTATTCGGTCGAATATTATCGAATAATGAATGCTAGGTCTCAAAATGGGTGATGGTGTTGCGAATAGTACGCTCAGTAGGCCGATTATGTTGACCATAAGTTGAGCGAAGTGCACGAAACACATTCCTCACAGAACGTGAATTTTCATAATAAAGTTGAACAATTTGTAAACGTTGTTCACGCGTAAGTCTTTCCATTATGAAATGCCAAACAATACTAAACAAAACTAACATGACAGCAGGACACGACTCACACGTGATCTATCAAAAAAAGGCTATTGAAAAAAGTATCTCTACTTGGATCACCCGTTACTACTTAAGACAAACTTAATTATAATCGGGGTGGCGAGCACTCGTTGCATATGCCCCGATGGGTCACCATCCTGATCGAGTCTTTCGGTCACCAGGCAACATGCAATCAACCATATTGTACACCAATATGGTGTACACGCCCCCGCCCCAGACCTTATACATAATTTTATAGTCTTAATTAAGCAGTGGACTAAAAGTCCGCAAAGTCCTGAGGAAGTGCAGAATCACCCTCCTCATGTAGCCACCAGAATTCCATTCGCTGCTTTTCGGCATCGGTCCTATCGCGATCCGATACCGAAGTGCTAAGGCGGAGGAGCTCTGCTCCGACATACCCGTCGCGGATTAGCCGCTTGTCACGCGCGTCACGGTAGCGGTGGTATAAAATCAAGATACCGTTCCTCTCCTGTACTAACACTAACGAGTCTATATAAATGAATGCCTCTGTTGGAATAAAGCCAGACATTAGCGTACTCTCCATGTATGTTTCATTGGGGTAATAAGCCCTGAAGATTAGGCTGTTGTCGCTTCTCATCGCCCTTGCAGCCTGCCTTCCAATCACCTTAATTAGGAAATTGTCAATTCTATTCAACTGAGCCCCATTTTATAGGACCTCGTTGGGAAAGTATTTTATGAACTCGGAGTCCGGCGTTCGGTACAATCCTAAGCAGGATCGGAGACAACGCCTCTCACACAGCCGTATCCTTTCCATGTAGGATGGTGATACATTCAACCCCACGGGAAAACCGTAAGCGATGATCGGCCTTATGAGGGCCATGTAGCAAATGACTTTCACCCTTGAATCAAGTTGAGTGCTATGAAACAATCTTCTTGTCAGAGCATAAGCCCCCCTAGCCCTGGCCAGACAAGCATCCACAATTTTATTAAAATACAGAAACTTTATAAGCCTGATGCCAAGGTATTTGACTTCACTTCTCACTGCCAATGGCCGTCCATGCTGTCCAATAATACACAATTGTTTCCAGTTTTTTTTTGGTACCGTAAGAAGCCCCCTGCAATGGGGTCCTGAAAAGAATTGTTTCGGTTTTTTAACCGAAGATAAGCTGGCTTTGTTTTGTCCTTGCCCTTTTTAGGTATAGGATGTACCACCGCCGTTTTCCAGTGCACCGGATAATGTGCATTATTCAGTGCATTGTTGAACAGGGTGGTGAAAATATCGACTGCTTCTACTGGCAGGTGTCTCAATACGACGTTTGGGGCACCGTCCTCTCCCATCGACTTTTTATTTTTCAATGATACAAAGATGTCCAGGACCAAGTTCATCGAATTACTGATGTTATTGAGAAAGCTTTCTTGACGTATCGCAAGCTTTTGACAAGGTTTTGCATAGAGGCCTTCAATACAAACTAAGAAATAAAATCCTCGTGTCGTATCTTGAGCATAGACTCTTCCGCGTGAAACTTGAAAACGAATATTCGGAGTTCAAAGAAATATTGACAGGAGTACCCCAAGGAAGCGTCCCTGGACCACTTCTGTACCTCCTATTTACACGTGTTGTCCCACAAGCAAATGATACAATAGTTGCCACGTTTGCTGATGATACAGCTAAACTAGCAGATGGCACAACAACAGACGAAACAAATATGAAATTACAAAACGCTCTTAACGAGGTTTATGAATGGAAAAAATCCTGGCGGACTGCACTTAACGAGAGCAAATCGATTCATTTAGATTTTTCATATAATTTTCCTGTATTTTCAATACGGTTCGAGTCCCTTTGGCAAATGAATCGAAATATCAAGGAACGACGCTCGATGCAAAATTAAAATGGAAGTCGCATGTAAAAAAGAAATGCGAAGGACTTAACAATAATTACAGAGAACGGTAAGGGTTACTCGGAAAATATTCGAAGCTTAACCTTCGTAACAAGCTGCTATTATACAAGTGCTAAAGCCGGTCTGGACATGTGGTATACAACTAAGGGGTTATACCAGTTCAACAAATCTAAATATTTTACAAACTTTTGAAAACAAAATGTTAAGATCATTCGTCAATGCGCCATGGTATAAAAGGAATGAAGACCTACGCAGAGATCTGGGTATTCCCGAGGTTAAAAATGAACGAACAATTTTGCACGCAAACATAAAAAAAACGTTGATTAGTCGTTTACACAACAGTCCTCCAAATTGTTGACGAAGCAAATTTATTGCGGCGTCTTCAAAGAACTAAGCCCTAAGATTTGGCCCGATAATAACAAACCGCGTTATAAATTGAGAAAAAAACAGGAACTCTCAAAGGAAAGTTACCTACCAAACATTCATTAATCGTGTTCAAAAAATTGCTATATAAGTCCCATACCTAGTTGCAATACAAATACAAAAAGGGTGGCGGTTTTAGTCGGTTATAGTCACACACTACTTTGAGCATATGCTCATCATGTCGTTTAAGATTTCCACCAGCCCACGGAAAAAAGAAGGTTAGTTAAGGCCCAGGTTCACATTAAGTGAGTAAGCCTAGTAAATTTATGATGAGATACATCTTCAGCAGCCAAGGCGCAAAATCGAACAACATCATTTGTAAGATACACGGAGCAGCAAAATGGACTAACACACTGATCCTGAACATACTAACCGCATGGTCATTGAATCTTTTATCTACGCCCATCTTGTCTTCATTATTTACTCAAACAGATAAAAATGAAAAACTTCCATGTAACGGGTGATCCAAGTAGAGATACTTTTTTCAATAGCCTTTTTTGACAGATCACGTGTGAGTCGTGTCATGCTGTCATGTTATTTTTGTTTAGTATTGTTTGGCATTTCATAATGGAAAGACTTACGCGTGAACAACGTTTACAAATTGTTCAACTTTATTATGAAAATTCACGTTCTGTGAGGAATGTGTTTCGTGCACTTCGCTCAACTTATGGTCAACATAATCGGCCTACTGAGCGTACTATTCGCAACACCATCACCCATTTTGAGACCCAGCATTTATTGTTGGATAACATTCGACCGAATAGACCACGTCCAGCACGCTGTGAAGAAAATATAGCGGCCGTAGCTGAGAGTGTACACGAAGACCGTAGAGAGTCGATTCGGCGCTGTTCGCAGCAACTCGGACTGACGTATGGAACGACTTGGCGCATTTAACGTCAAGATCTTAAATTGAAAGCGTACAAAATACAGCTTGTGCAACAACTGAAGCCGCTCGACCTTCCCAAGCGACATCGCTTCGCTCTATGGGCTCTTGAAAAGTTCCAAGAAGATCCGACGTTTTCGAGGCAAATTTTGTTTAGCGATGAGGCCCATTTCTGGCTCAATGGGTACGTAAACAAACAAAATTGCGCATTTGGGACGAAGAGCAACCTGAAGAGATTGAAGAACTGCCACTTCATCCAGAAAAAACAACGGTTTGGTGTGGTTTGTGGGCCGGTGGAATCATCGGTCCATATTTCTTTTAAAATTATGCCGGTGCGAACGTAACCGTCAATGGCGACCGTTATCGTGCCATGATAACCGACTATTTGATGCCTGAAATTGAAGCTCGTGATCTCGGCGACATTTGGTTTCAGCAAGACACTTCCCACACATCGCATCAATCAATGGACTTATTGAGAGAACATTTCGGTGAGCACATAATTTCACGTTTTGGGCCGGTCGATTGGCCACCAAGATCGTGTGATATCACACCGTTAGACTTTTTCCTGTGGGGATATGTAAAGTCAAAAGCTTATGCCGACAAACCCGCATCGATTCAGGCCTTGGAGGAAAACATCACGCGTGTCATTCGCCAGTTACCAGTCGAAATGCTCGAACGAGTGATCGAAAATTGGACTCAACGGATGGACCATCTGCGACGTAGCAACGGCCAACATTTGATAGACATAATCTTCAAAAAATAAATGCCAAAGAATGTTCTTACAAATGATAATAAACATTCTCCATTCAATTTGAATTTTCTGGGTTTTTTTCTTTAAAAAAGTAGGGAACCTCGAAATGGATCACCCTTTACATACAGGGCTAAGTTTTGTTATGTACTAATTATTATATAGGCGGCTACAAACTCTCAACCCAAACTGAACTGTACGGTTGGTACTTTCCCACCTTTTCCCGATTTATAAAGTATTCGTTCCTCCTCACGTACTGACTCAGGCTTTCGAGTGCAAATAAACTCACAGTTGCTAATAAAATATTAATAAATAAGCGATTAAAATGTTTTTTTTTCTTCTGTAGCCAAAGCTCTATAGCCCTACAAAAACAACCTGCCATATCAATGATGTGTTTTTTTGTTTCCTTTCTTCCTCTGCCCAAGATCCTTTCTCGTGTAGCCGATTTCATTCATCCTATTCATCCAAGAAGAATACGAAATTATTTGAAATTCAATTTTCAACAATGGCACACAAAGGATTTGCCAGCAACGGGAAAAGAAGTAGAAATATATAATATAGCATCAAAAATGTATAGAGAGGAAAGGCGATATCAAAGCCTTACACAGGCAGCATGAGCAGTGTGCTGTGGTATCATCATTTCATGATCCACTCCTCGAAATAAACTCCCAAAGGTATCTCAATCTTCTCTTGCCTTGCCATTGCAATTGAAAGTATAATAAAAGTACGAACGAGTCGCGTCCTAAGGATAAGGATACGAGTCGAAGAGCGCGGCTTGGAGAATTTCAGAAAATGTTCATATATATACACAGAAAAAAAAAGAAAAAAAAATTCAAAAATAAGGATAAAAATAAGGATAAAAATACTCCATATCTCTTGGAATCATAGCACATCAAAATATTTGCTTTAGAATTTAAGTTTTTTTTTTTATCTAATTCTGCTGCTGTTGCTGAAAGTCTGCACAATCCGGATGCGATTGGGAAAAAAGTGTCTCACTCATCACATCTATCAATCAATTGATGCTGTATAAAGTATCTCACTCTCACACCATTCAATAAAGGAGATTCACTAACAATATATCGGTTTTCCATTTTCCAATTGAATGTTTGTGAGTGAGTGTGTGTCTGTACATGAGTTTGTGTTTGCTTTCTCAAGCACAGGATGATTTCAATTGTATCGTTTGATGAATTTTGAAGCACACTAAGATAGAGAGGAAATCGGGATTCTTCATAAAGGATGAGAAATTATCTCATCGATTCGCATTTAGTTACCACGCATGGATTGTGCCATTTTTTTTCGATCCTTTGGTGTTTATGTGTATTATTGTCACTGGATTAGATGGTGTGCAATAATGTGTTTTGATTGGATAAGGATTTCTTTTTTTTTTTATTTCAAGATTGTGTAAGTCTTTTGGTGGTTAAATCGGATGAAAAGTATCTCAAATCGTGGAGTTATTTCATCATGATTCGTTGTTACATTTCTTTTTCGAAATTCTGAGTCGGTAGTAACAATAGTAAGGATTTCGGTCGCAACATTTTCCTACCAAACAAGTTGTGTCTTATAGCGAATAAATTATTTCTACTTAAGGCAAAGTCTACTGCCTCTACTGCCTCTGACGCACGTACTTAAACCACCGCACATACATATATTTTCCTCCCAATCAAGTGATACACAAAGAAAAACAGCAACACTTTAAAAGCCAGGTCCGAATAGCACGGAATGAATACGTAGGAGAAATTACTGCCATCCAGGAAATAACAACTGTGACCACAACGGACCATGTTATGGCGAGCAGAAAGAGCCACTATTCAGAAGCCAGACGTAGACAAGCAGTCTTATGTTTCCAAGATATTAGCGAACGCATTGTAACAATCCACATCAAGGCCAAATTAGCCAACACAAGCCTTATATGCACTGGAGCCGACAACGGAGGAAAGAAATGATAGGATGATAAGGATTGCTTCTTCGAGTTCCTTGACAAAACCTATGAGCGACTAAGGAAGTACGATGTTAAAATCGTGCTGGGACATTTAACGCAAAGGTAGCAAGAGAAGATATCTTTATCAGTATTATCGGAAAACATAGCCTACACGAAAAAACGTCTGGCAACGGACTTAGGCTAATTGACTTTGCTACGGAACGGTTTCCTCACCTCGATACCCATAAGGGGACATGACGGTCTCCAGATCAACGAACGTTCAATCAAATTGATCACATTGCGATAGACAAGAGGCACGCATTGAGTATTTTGGATGTCCGAGCATTCCGAGGGCTACGACCGGCTCGAAGTACTACCTTGTTGCAGCCAAGGTAAGAATGTGAATATCCAGCACGTCACAGCAATACAGAAATACCCTGATAACATTTGATGTCGAAAGACTGCAATCGCAAGAGACTGCCAAAACCTTCGCGCAACGCGAATCTCCAAAATTCTCGATTAACACAGACGCAACTGATGTGCTAAGGTTTCTCGTGCCCACCAGCAAGAAATCCCTGGTTTGATGAGGAATGCCGAAAGATTCTCGCAGACAAGAACTGGGCCTACAAGGCTAAGCTGCAGGTGAAGACGAGAGCTGCGATTGAGCTCTATAGGCAGTGAAGAAGGAAACAACACCGGCTTTTCAGAAAGATAAAAAAAAGAGCAACAAAAAAAGAGGGAGATCGAGGATATAAAAAGGTTCCACTCCAGGAACGATGTTCGCAAGTTTTACCAACGTGTAAACTAAAAAAGCCAGGTATACAAGGCTCGAACAGAATCCTGTCGAGATGAACAAGAAAATATCATAGTTGTGACACAGTCGATGCTGCGGATAGGAAAGAATCACTTCTGCAGACTATTAAACGGTGATGACGAACAACATTCCGCTGTCAGGCAGAACGAACCATTCGATATTGGCAACGACAGCGAAGGCTGCCAACCACCCGACTTGAGTGAAGTGAGGATAGCAATATCTAAACTGAAGCTTAACAAAGCTGCTGGAAATGACGGCCTTCCCGCTGAGCTTTATAAAGCCATGACTGGATAAATAAAATCCACCAAATCATAAGCCAAATCTGGTAAGAAGAAAGTATGCCTGAAGAATGGAACCTCAGCATTTTTTGCCCGAGCCACATCTAAACTGCGCCAACTACAGATGCATAAGTCTCCTCAACTTCGACTACAAGTTCCTATCTGCCCTAATATGTGAATGCCTGAAACCGTCCACCAACAACCTGATCGACCCTTAGCAGCGTGGTTTTAGACCAGTAAAGTCCACAACCGATCGAATTTTCACACTTCGCAGATCCTTCAAAAAAAAACCCAAGAAATCCAAATCGATACTCACCACTTATTCATCGATTTCAAAGCCGCATACGACAGCATTTATAGAGACAAACTATACAGAGCCATGTCTAGTTTTGGTATACCGCCCAAACTCGTCCGTTTGTTTAGGATGACAATGGATAATTCTCGCTGCTCCATCAGGATCGGAAACGATCTCACCGACACATTCGATACCAAAAATGAGTTTAGGCAAGGCGATGCGCTGTCATGTGACTTCTTCAATTTGATTCTTGAGAGGATAGCGCAAAACTCCAGAGCCAGCACTAGAGGCATGATCTTCAACAAATCGGGGCAACTACACCATACGCCGACAATTTTAGATTCATTGGTCTGACTCAACGTGATATCATAAAAAAAATAAAAATGAATGAGGGCCAGACTAAGTAAATGTTGTCAACACAAAAGGACACAAAACATCGACGAAGCGGACAGAACGTCACTACTGAGATATATATGAGGTAGTACGGGACTTTGTCTACCTCGGCTACGCTATTGACTCTGACAACAACATCTCGTCTGAAATTAAACGAAGAATTACTCTTGCCAAGCGCTGTTTCTTCGGGCTAAGAAGGCAATTTAGTAGCAAAGGCCTCACTCGAACTAAATAGTACGGAAGTCCTATACAAGACCCTGATCATCCCAGTCCTCCTTTACGGCGCTGAAGCATGGACCGTATCAAAAGCGGATGAAGAAATACTTGGTCGATTCAAGTGGGAAATTTTTCGAAAAATATTCTGGCCCGTTTGCGTTGACGGCCTATGGAGACGAAGATTCAAATGCAAGAACTATGCGAGCTGTACAGCGACATGCGAAAAAAAATACAAATTTTGGGCGCAACAGGCTCGTTAGTACCCAGGGTCGAGTTTGTGCACAACCAATCTTGTGCGCGTGTGTATTTCTTGCACGTTGGTGGGACCTCCTGTTTTATGCCGACTCCGAGCGGCGAATTTGAGATAAGCTTTTCTTGACAATTGATACTACTCGGATGATTTGTCAGATCATCACGAGAGGAGGGCCAGTGAAAAATGATTTAGGTGTTGCTACGGTTGGGAATCGAACCCAGACCTTCTGCGCGGCAGTTCATCGCACTAACCGCTGCCCCTGGACAAAAAACTCCGCACTGGACGTTTAAGATGGCTGGGACATGTATAACGAGTGGACACCAATACTCCGGCTCACAGAATCTTCGATTCCCAGCCAGATATCGGACACATTAAATGAAGACCTCGCCTTAAGAAGCACGCACAAGTAGAAACCGACCTCAACCAACTTGGAGTATGCAACTGAAGGCAGTTAGCTGAGGACCGAGATAACTGGAGAGGCATGTTGGTTGAGACCAAAGTTCATTCCGGATAGTAGTGCGACTTAAGTAAGTTAGTAAGTGAGTAGTGATAATGCAGATGTATTTTTGGAATTAGAGTGTTGAGTTCAGGAAGGACGGTGTTTTCCATATGAAGACATTTTTAAAACGAAATTCCATATATCGGGAACGCCTCTAATGTTTGTGGGTGTAAATATGAACTGCGATTCTTTGAAAAGGACAGATTGGACGAGAGAGGCTGCAAGTTGAAGATGTAAATTGGTATCTGGTCTCCGGGTAGGATGACGTTTTCAGGTTTCATAATGTAGATATTCAGTAGTATAACGGTTCTTTTATCCAAGATTACCTTTTGAATGTTTAACTTTGGTTTTATCGATATTTCTGAGTCTTTATTTAAGTTAGAGAGTGTAGATAGATGAATTTTGTAAGGTGATTGATCACAATGAAAAGCGAGTATCTTCACGCAGAAGGGAGTAATTGCGATATTTGTGTTTGGACGCTGTGAATTCGATTTAATGAATCGAAAAAGCGTAACGAAATAGAGATCAAACACAATATCGGTTGTCGTCTTGTCACCGAAACCCAGCAGCGTCAGTCCTTAGATACGGTAGGGTGGGAACGCTTGGGAACTCAGCGTGTTGTTGGCTATTGGAAGCGAATGAGATGAGTTTATATGGTATACAACCAGTTTTGCAGGCTTGGGAACTGAGGTTCT
Source organism: Rhingia rostrata (assembly GCA_949824845.1). Taxonomy (NCBI): domain Eukaryota; kingdom Metazoa; phylum Arthropoda; class Insecta; order Diptera; family Syrphidae; genus Rhingia; species Rhingia rostrata. Next base: position 27,054,193 of record OX463757.1, read on the forward strand.
GGGTAAGAAATAGTTGAAATTCTTTAACCTTGTTTATCCGGTACAACTAGTCTGCGGTACAACAAGTCTACTTATGCGGCTTAAGTCTGAAAAAAAATTGTTTGTCATTCGACTTTAATACGCGTTTTGTGATTCGAACAATCAACATAAATTTAGTTGCATATAACACTTAAACCCAAGATCTTGCGAATTGTCAAAAAGTACCCAAACCCATTGTCAACCGTTGTGGACAATAATAACGTTTTTATGGAAAAGTGGGTGTTAGTGGAAGGATTTTAAAAACGTGTTCACTTGATTTGATCGGAGCAGTATCCATCTTTCGAATTTTGTAGCTGGTGTGGTGGCATACTCCTGCTTAACGTTGAATCCAAATGGAAAATTTGAGAATTTACTCACAACAGTCAGTCAGATTGCCAGATTTTCGCAAGAGGTAGAGCAGTAACATCAAGTTCAGAATTTTAACTATTGTACCCTCGCTTAGTAGTGCAATCAACCACTACACCACTGACGCTGGTCAAATAACCAGATGCATAAATAGATCAGCAAATCTGATACCTGCGCTCATAATTCCAAATCTTTTAAGCACCCACTCTAATCTTAAGTATCTAACATTATATTCGTCATGAATTTAAATCTTGTACTTTCTAACCCTTGAATCAAAACCTACTTTTACAACATCCCATATAGTTTTATTGAGAGATTAAAATTTTCAAAACCTTCGATTCAATCCGATAAACTCAATTTCACAACCAATTAGGTTTGCTTCGCATAAATCGTGCATAGCTGCCCGGTACGAACTTCCGTGAGATTCTAATTTTTACTACCTATATCCCGTAATAAAATCCAACGTAATTGCACTAATAATCATAAACCCCGTTACGATTTCCATCAAATCAAAATTAATAAAATCGCACACGTTCTCCGATTGGCATCTGCCCACGATCTCTGGCCATAATCTCGACAGTGGAATAAAATTTAATTCCACAGAGTTACGGCGATATATTCTTTATTGCCCACACTGCGTATGTCATAAACAAATCCTCTACCTTTTTGCGCAAACAAGGATATCTCTCTCATTCCTGCAAATATTCCCATCAAAGGTCACTCGTAGAGCTGGCACAAAAAACCCTTATTAACCCCGACTGTCCAACCTTTTTAATGGTTAACTATAATCCACATTAATTGTGTTTTATGTCCTTGTACGTGAAAGGATGCCCTATGTGTGTACGAGGGTGATAACAAGTACAAGATACGAGCACAGGATGAATAGTGCCAGTTGTGCCGCCAGACAAAGCCACGTCAATATGCGAAAGTGTTGCTAGTACGCGTGGGTGCGGTGCGACGACAAACGGAAGGTAAAACTCAAGCCGGCGGAAATAACTCAACCAGAAGAACCATACCACCACGAGGATGAAGGACAATAAAGGCGAGCACCTTAGTGGCAATAAAAATGGAAGATTTAATTCAATTATATGTTTCCTTGCCGATGGCTACCCTCGTTTAACTTTTATATCGGTTTATCTCCGGATCGGCTGGCATAAGGCAATTTACCAAACCGCGCGATTTCGTATCCTCTTGACGGGCGATCGGAGTTCGGACTACACTAGCCATTGCCCACACCCATGCATAATGTGCCACGTTCTGTGCTATAACTCAGCTAGGTTAGTGCTCGAGCCGAGGGTTGCTCGACCGAATGGTGGTGGTGGTGTAGCTGTTAATGGTCATAGTTTACCTTCCACGATACAGTATGGATATTTGTGTTTCTTTCGCATTCTCTATGCGCCCTGGAAACGGCCTGGCGTGTGGTCTTTGCTGCTTCCTGCTGCGCTAAGTGTGCGTTCTTCTCCATCGACCGGGTGATCCTATTCAATTCCTGGAACAGCCAGCGGCAAGTGCGGGTTGTGTGTGCGTTTGTGTGCGACTCTCCTTCGTAATGAGGATATAAAACTCAATTTGAACATTTATTGCTGGTGAGTTGTCCCGCATCCTCTCGCCATCGATAGTGTGTGCGTTCATCCGATAAACAACTAAACAATCCTGGCTGCGTGCAATTATAGGTTTATCGGATACCCCGATTCGATTAAGACACAGACATCCTTTGCCGCTTTAAGTGCACAGCATGTGCGGTGAACAATTTTTGCGAATGAATATATATCCTTGTGCATCTGTTGCACATTTTGCAGTTTTGCGTTTAGTTGGTGTGCGTATGGCATATACTTCTTTGGACATATTAGATGCGAAAGTAAACAAAATTCATATGAGGGTTGTTAAGGGTCGAGCTGAAGAGAGGTCTTATTGATTCAGTAAGAAGCAGGTGCCATTAACGAAGGGATGAGGGAATTTTATGCAACATAATGTCTGGCCATTAGATTGGATTTATGACCTCGAGATATGTGAGCGTACAGACATACGAAGAACATATTTAAATCAATTTTTTTTCTTTTCCGTAAGTGGGATGGTAATTTCATCCGTTATTGCTGTTTGTTTGAGTCTGCAAGTCTTTCGAAGTCTCATATCGACGCGAAGTCATCGCTGGTGTCGCATAAAAGTATCCCAAATCCATGAGATTTACTTTTATAGAAACGTCGTTAGATTTGATATTTGCGAGGGGGGCAGTGTGTCATGCAAGAAATATTCCAATGTTTCCAACTAGTCAATAAAGGATTGATTGAACAAAAATTTCTTAGGGTTTTTAACAGTTATACCCGTTTGTGTTCTAAAAATCTGCCACTCCCTCGGCCTGAAGATGAAAACATCTTTGGTTAAGTTGGTTGGTTGATGAGGTAGGCGGTGAGCGTCTTTCCTCATCACACTCAAGTCAATATAGACCCATTGTGATGCCCGTTGGGATTCCACGTATATAGTTGGTTCCTTAATTATTCCATTACTGTTCATTGTTCTTAGTACCTACCTTTCCAGCGATTCATATGTTGTTGCAAAACTGAAAGGATTAGAGAGAGGGATTTCGGATAGATCCGCGAAGTCAAGCAAAAAGTATTTTCCTAACGTTCCTATTTTTAGTTGACTGAGTCCTGGGCAGTGGCACAGAAAGTGGAGGGTATCCTCGAATATTAAATCATCACAGCAGCTTATACAAAGATCATCATTTACAAGATGAATTTTCAGTTATGTCCTGTAAGAATCCTTCATATTTCCTGTTATTTGAAGTAGCTTGTGGGTTCTTGCTTTGCCGTACTCAGGCCACATCCTTTTGCATTATTAATAGGTTGGGAGGGAGTTCCAACTTTTTTGACGATATTCAGTGTTTCCTGTCCACCTATGGTTTGAGGTCACATAGTGGCGGTTTGACAGATTTGTCTGTCTGATCAATGCTGAAGACAGATCCTTTTATCTCCAATTCATCAGCAATTTCATTGCCCTGTGCCAATGCCTCTGTGTCCTCGGACCAACCAGAGCTTAACATTATCTGAGACCCCAAGAACCTTTAGATCTTAGCTCACGGTCACGCTTCACAATTTTAGATTTTATCTCGAAAGCAGAAACTGCTTTTATTGCATGCTGACTATCAATGAAGATGGTGATATCATCTGGTGGTATCGCCAGTATTTAGGTCGCTTTTGCTGCCTCTGCGTCTGCTAATATCTCAACCTGGAAGACGAAAAGTGCTCTTTAGCTTTATTGTTTCGGAAACCGCCACAGCTCCAACGCCTACGTCCAATTTTGAACCATCAGTATGGATATGGTTTCTAGGTCCAGTTCGTATCTCTCCGTTTACTCTCTACTTGGAATACAAGCGCATGCATCCAAACGCTTGCGTTTGGAGGCATGCAAAGGAAGTAAGCCCCTTTACCCTAGTATAATGAATGGGTGTTGTAGAACTAGGGTAGACACCCATTGGCTTTATCCTGGCAAAGCTCAGTGGTTGTAACTCTGACTACACACCAAGTGCTTATTTTGAACATCCAAGTGGTAACCATCGGGTACTGGTCTCATCCAACCGGATATGACATACTTAACGATAAGCAAGAGTGTTGATAACACGACGAAATACAGCAACACTGTAATCAACCAGGTCAGAATGGCAGGGAAAGAATACCCAGCCTGCTGTCCCAGGCGAACCTAGACAAGCTGCTTCGACGTATTCGGACAACAGGTTGTCTAGGAATTCCAATAGTTAATCAGGCCCCTTGAACAGAGATGGTGGCGGATGAACCGAAAGGCTCAATCCCGTAGTGGATACTGATGGTATCTAATAAATTGGAACTGGCCGTATAGGTTGGGGGTTGTGCTTTGGGTTAACTACTCACCCATGCAAAAAATCCACTAGTTACGAAGCAACCAATAGCCTCGGAAGGGACTGTTTTTATTGTTGACGACCCTGCTAAACGAAAAAAGGACAACGGCGTTCGTATCTGCACCTGGAAAGTGAGAACATAAACAAACATTAACAAAGCAGAGACATTACTGCCATCAAGGAAATACGATGCTATGGGCCGGGCAACAAGAGGATGAATACCTGTGACATCTACTACGAAGCGTGTTATAGTGAGCAGAAACAGCTGCTATTCGGATGCGGATTTGTTATAAGTGCCAGACTAAGGCAAGAAGTGTTATCTTTCCAAGACATTAGCGAAAGCGATGTAACAATCCGCATCAAGGCCAAATTTACCAACATAAGCCTTAAATGCGCTCACTTCCCAACGGAAGAGAAGACATCTTTAGCAGTATTGTCGGAAATCAGAGACTACACGACAGAACGTCTGGTAACGGAGTTAGACTAATTGGCTTCGCTACAGAACGAAATGACACTATGGCCGGCACATGGTCCCTCAACTCGATATCCATATGGGGACATTGCGGTCTCCAGATCAACTAAAGGTCAACCAAATTCAACACATTGCTATAAACAGGAGACTCGTATCCAGTATTTTGGATGTCCGAACATTTCACGGAGCTAAAATCGACTCGGACCACTATCTTGTTGCAGCCAAAGTAAACATGAGTGAAACCATTGCTTTGATTAGGCTAGAGGTTTGCCGACAGGTGCTCGCAACCAATAACGAGGCCTTCAAGACTAAGCTGCAGGTGAAGACGAGAGCTGTCTCTGAGACAAAAAAGAGTGGAAGAACACAGGTTTTTGAGAAAGAAGACAAAAGAGCAAGAAAACCGCGCGATTTAGGGTAGAGAGAGTTGCCCCTCCAAGACCGATGGTCGCAAGTTATACCAAAGTGTAAAAAGTCAAAGACAGAATCCTGTCGAAAAGCGGCAAAATGGACTTAGCAGTAAATGAGGGTCAGACTAAGTATCTCCTGTCAGCAAAATGACACACAACATCGACGAACGTCACCATTGACAGATATAACTTTGAGCTAGAACGGGACTTTGTCTATCTGGGATCCGCTAATTAATCTTTATAACAACATCTCGTCAGAAATTCAACGAAGATTTACTCTTGCCAACCGCTGTTTCTTCGGGCTAAGAAGGCAATTCAGTAGTAAAGCCCTCACTCGAACTACTAAGGAGATCTTATATAAGACCCTTATCATCCCAGTCCTGCTCTACGGCGCTGAAGCATGGAACGTCTCAAAAGCTGATGAAGAAATCCTTGGTTGATTTGAGAGGAAAATTCTTCGAAAAATCTTCACTCCCGTTTGTCTTGACGGGCAATGGAGACGAAGATTCAACCAAGAACTATACGACCTGTACAGCGACATGCCCCTGGTCAAAAAACTCCGTATTCGGCGTTTAAGACGGCTAGGACATGTAGAACGAATGGACGCCATTATTCCGGGTCGCAGAGTCTTTGATTCCCAACCAGTCGTCGGACGCAGTAGAGCAAGACCTCGCCCTAAGTGGCGCGCACAAGTAGAAACCGACCTCAACCAACTTGGAGTGCGCAACTGAAGGCAGTTAGCTAAGGAGCGGGCTTATTGGAGAGGCATGTTAGCTGAGGCCCGGGTTCATTCCGGACTGTAGAGCCACTTAAGTAAGGGATACCCTGAACCACTATTCGATATGGAGCATCTTGGTTCTCGGCGCCGCATAGGCAAATAGTATATTAGTCAGCAGTGTAAGTGTGTTAGGGTTTGAAGATTGCTGAAGATGCCTAGTCTTTTTACGTGTAGACCTACCTGGCAGGGTCCTGAGAGGACACAGATTATGGTGATGATATTTGATTTTTTCAGCATTGTCAAGCGTGTCGTGTTGTGTCGTTTATCCGTCTGCGGTTTGCTTTATTGATGGATTCCAACTTTATCTATGATTTACATGCAGCGAGGGGCATGCCGCACGAATAACATAATTACTGGCGGTAGAATAGCAAGGGTAGTGCAAGCTCATCTGTTTGCAATTCCCTGGTTTGTCTCTGTGGCCCAGCACCCATAAGAAGTGAATTGAGATAGTCTCGTTAAGAGATAGTCGGCATTCGTGGGCTGATTTCGAATGGAACAAGATGGCTTCCAGGGATTTGTTTGCCACTTGGATTTCGCTGAAGATGTTAATATAGTTCGTGGATCTTAAATTCTTTTTCAGTCAGTACAAGACCACTTTGATTGCCATGATTTCCGTTGTAATTATCGGGAAGGCGAAACGAAATAAGCATCTCGGAGAAAATACCTCCATCTTTTACAGATGCTGTTTTAGACCCAACCGGGATGTATAAGGACGAACCGTGAGAAATTTTGAAAAAGTGTCTAAACAACATATCAAGACAATCCCAATATAATTATTTTGAGGGCGGCAAAATCAATTGTAATATTAACATGGATATTTCGTTCATTGAAAATGTTACCCCACTCCCGCTTTTTGGGGCTGTTTTCTTAGAAAAAAACATTTTTATACACAACCCCATAGCATATGTCATAGAATACGTCGTGCTTTGTCAATCCAAATAAGACTTAGATACTTTTTTGCACAAGAGGTACTAGGTAGGTAGGTAGAAGTGGCGGTTCGGCATGAACGCAAGTAGCACTTATGTGCCTTTTTGTTACCACGACTCGTGTGACCTATATTGTGATTGTTATTGTGGATATGATACTCCCTCTGTATCCTTTTAAACAAAATGTCGCTTAGGTTGTCGAAAAATGTTTGGTCTAAAGCAAGCAATCAGGATCTTGCTGGTGCGGCATTGAGCGTCTTAAAGGGCCAGATGAGGGGAATATCTTAAGCTTGGCATGCATTATACCAAACCTGAGTTTGAAATCTGCCTTCTGGAGAGCCACCAGACACTCGCTTCTTATCAACAGCAGTAAGAACATCTTGTTTTTGTGGGGTTCCTCTTCCTGGATGACTGACCATTCATCCATTGGAGTTTAAGACATTGTAGGAGCCATCCTCTCTCTATCTTCATATTGGGTAACCAAATGCGGGCCTGGGTATATTTAGAATATCCTTATCTGGTATTAGCTCGAGCTTCAAGCCATCTCAGGCGCCGCTTACCTTAGTAACTAACTCGCTAAGATAGTCCTAGATAATTGGTCAACGCATTTGATCACCGTACATCCCCTCACGACGGAGTCAAAGTTCGAGAGAGGTCCCCCATTGTTCTGAATTAAATGGTCTTTCACCATGTTGGTAGCTTTGGCCTCAATTTTTACCACTCCTCGGCTATTGATTTCCCGTTTGAGAAGTTCTTATCCATTATAGCCACCTGGAGGGCACTAGCCGACGTGCTTGGCTTGGTTGTGGCTGTGGTTGTTGCACCTGCGGCAACTTTGGTTCTTTTAAGGGCGCTAGGAGGTCTCCTCCTTGGACCTGTCCCGCTTCACCGCCTGTATTGGTTTGTTTTTTCAGGTGCTCGTTGTATTCGTCAACGATCGCCTGGTATGTGATTTTACTTGGTTTCTTTCATAGACCTTTCCGGCAGCCTCGTTTTTGGCTATCTTGCCTAAAATGAAGAGGGCCATCTGGTACTTTCGGACTTTCTTTTTTTTGTTGGTGTTTGTTTTGCGGTTGAGGCGCTAACCTTAGCATTGTCGTCGCTTGGTGGACGTACGATTGTCTCCTGACTGGAGGCCAGCAATTCGTGCTCAGCTGGTCTTTTTGTTTTATTATTTTTTACGTTTATTTTGTTTAAGATTGTTCCCACGGGTGAGATCGGAAGAGAATGTCCATCCTGCAGAGCCGTCTTTTAAGGATAAGTCACTTATACATTTGACCTTGCCCGGGCATCGGAGCGGACCGTTTGCGACCAGTTCCTATAAGCCTCTTACTGGCCATAAAGCCGTCAGCACGGTGGCTCGACACTTTGGCTTAAAAGTGGGATTTGCTCTCGCCACCTCATGAAAAAGGTTGGGTTACTCTTAGTTTCTTTCCAGAGGTAACTGGGTGGCTTCACTCATTCAGAAGGTGGCTTTGCAAATCGACCATCTGTTCTGTTGATTATGCCTCCCACATGCCTCGTAGACTTTCTATAAGCCCTTTCGCCCCGGCAAGGCGACAACCCGTCGAAAGAGCGTGGTGATAATGCCATTTTCTACATTCCACCATCATAAAAACCAAATTTTGGGGACATCAATTTTAAGGATGGAACGGGATAGGGTACTAAATGATCAGCAAAGTGGATTCTAGCCTTCTCATATGTTTTTTTTATTTAATTTACACCTTTGAAGCACATAATATAATCGTCTATCTATATGGACTTTATCGAGTTACATAATTTCATTTAATCTCAACTCGACATTTGCTAAAAGATGTGGCTCACCAGATAGCCCATGTTATATAAAAAAAATAGTTAATTCCTTGTTTATATGCACATAAAAAGGTAAAAATATCCATTCCCTTAAAGAACTCACAAAATCCATAAACATGCGTTCCATTTCAAATTCTACTACTACTTATTTGAAATCGATCCTTGCTCACTTTATCTGACCTTGAGTGTGCGCGTTGTTGTTGTCCCAACATCAATTGCATAACGACCTTCCCTCACATCGACCTTGTGGCCTTTCTTGTGTAATCGACTGTCCATGCATCTACATACTTTCGAATTTAAACGAATTCTTAAGACGATTTCTTATTCCTTTCTCGTCCTGGTTCGCAAACACCGACACCGCCCGAATAAGCATCAATATGAACACATTTCATTGAATTGAAAATTCCTTAAGGATTTCCATAGGGAATTTCTGTGATTTCCAACTTCAATGCCCCACTGATAGTTTCCTTCGATATTTGAATTTTTATGGGCAGCCTGGGTGGTTTTCCCACCGTTATTCGGGAGACGGGACTCGGGATATTCACAATTCAGAGTATGAAAAGTTTGTTTGTTTGTTCCTTATCTTTGAATGGTAGTGTTGCCGCTCCTGCTGTCGCTGTTGTTGTTGTTGTTTTTGTGGTGGTTTTTCGCCTCCCACCCGAACCTGCAGGAAAGTTTTGGAAGATTAAGTCGTTGCTAGCACTTGGCGGTGGTGTTTGTAGGTACTTTGTATGTACAATGCCATAAATAGGAAATGTGTTGTTGTCTATATGACACAGGGCACAGAACTAAATTGAAAGTGAACAAAAGGATTTAATCAACCACAAGATACATTTTTTTCTTCATCTGTATCTGCTTATTCAGATGGCAATTCTTCATGGCGTTCTTTAAAGAGACAATATGATGGTGGGGAATGAGGATAGTTGTAGGATTTCAAAGGAACAAGTTTTATTCCTCAAAATGCTTTAATTTGTGTTTCGTTGATTTTTGCAGTCTAAAGTGGATTGGGAGCTCATAAAATGGTTAAGATGGTGGATGTTGAGCACCGGAAGCACCTCAGCCGACACTTTTTCAAAAGAGCTCGGCAAACTTTTCAAATCTCTCAGACTGAACTCGAAGATTGGGGAAATTAATAACAAAATCTTAGGGGTAATCATTGATACAATTGGATGGTCCGTTATAATGTTGAATATAGGATCGATATCCTTGACACAGATAGGCCGTCGTTTCCAAGAAGCGGTGCTTTTCTGGATCTTATAATGCAACTCTGATAGTTGCTGACAAAGTGGGTCAAAACCCGCAAAAATATTTACAGACGATCGAGTACGAGAGCGAACACTGCAGTCTCGGCGCCGTAATAGAGCTTCCGAATGAGCGTGGCGTTGGAGGAGTATGTGCCTGTGCATTCTCACAACTGCGGTAAGATTCGTTAGCGACGCTTCACAAACGCCATATCAAGAGAACTACGTTCGATGACCATATCACCACCAAGCAACAGAAATCTGACAAACAAGAAAATCGACGAATACTTTCAACAAATGGACGAAACTATTAAAAGATAATTAACAGGACGAAACCAACATACAAGAAACGTGACATAACGTCTATGTACAGAAACGACTCCATTGACGCACTGCACAGACAAAAAAGCCGACATTTGACGAGATGGAAACTCTTGTTCAGACTACTGACAAATATATCAATCCGGATATTAGTATATTGGCCAATCCAATACTGACATTGTACAACGACACCACCAACATCAACCAATTGATCAAGGAGAACTACCCGTAGTAGTTTTGGAATAACAGAATTCGGGCCGTAAATTCCAGCGACACGAATATGTTTCCACAATTTAATAAAATCTTTAGGAGGATAGAGAGCTTCCATTTATTAAGCTCGTCTCCGACGACGAATTCTATGTAATTGAAGATCCTCAGGAGAAAGTGGAGGCATTGGGTGCTGTTTTTCAGGAAGTTTATAATGTGAATGATAGCATTCGCTTGAACTGCGTTTTGGAAAACAATTCCCTGCTCCATAATTTCTATCTCCGGAATGACATAACGCAATGGCGATCAGAGAACCATGGTTTCACCCGGTTTAATGACGAAAACTTGGCAAACGCAATAGTCGCCGACCGAAGTGGGTCTAGGCCCCTGTTAATCTCGACGGTGGAACTCCAGATCATCTTCGATTCCATTAAGTAAAAGAAATCAACGGGAGTCGATGGTATATCCAAAACTTACCACCTGAAGCTGTGGACCCCCACGCTTTTCAACAATGAGCTGAATAATGCATATTATCCAGAGCGGTGGAAGACGGCGGTAGTTTATCCTCTCCCGAATAAGGGAAAGGACAACTCCAATCCGGCGAATTTCCGGTCAATTAGTCTCCTTCCTAGTATCAGCAAGGTAGCTGAAAAGATTCTGAATCGAGCTCTGGTCAAGTGGTATAAGGACAATAGTATTATAATAGAGAACCATTTTGGTTTCAAGGCGGGACATGACTGTATATATGCCGCCTGGAAACTTGTCTCTATTATACAATGAAACAAAGCCAAACAAATTGTGGACAGGTGCATGTCTGGTCGATTTAGATAAGGCTTTTAACACCGTATGGTTAGAGGGCCTCTATCAAAAACTGACGAGACCTGGCATAAGCTGCTGTATTATGCTTCATGACAAGTTGAATGGTAGAACGTTTGTTGTCAAAAGTGGTAACTTCTACCTCCAAATGTTTCATTCAAAATGATCTGCAACAGATATCGGTAATCTCGCCGATTCTCTTTAGCATTTAAGCCACAGGTTGTCTTGCTCAGGCAATCGCGTCGTCCACATACGCTATTGCCCGAGGAAGAGTTATCGCCTACAGAAGAGCACCTACAATCGAGGTTATTCGAACTCTTTTGCAGCCGACACGTCCAGAATATCCAGAGACATTGTGATGACTGGAAGTTGAAAATTAAGTTTCAGAATACGAAAAATATCCTGTTTAGGACACCATTGTCTAAGGCTTCTAGGGATACGAGAAAGAACTGGCGCAAGCTAGTGATCTTTGGACTAAACGGACAGCCACTGGCGAGTAAAAGTGTAGTAAAATAGCTTGGCATGTGGCTAGATCAGTATCTATATTTGGAAAGTCATATAGATGCTGCTCTGGCCAGAACTAGCAGAGCGATTGCCTTGACAAGAATATTTTATTTCAGTGGTCTTGAATGCAGGGTGGAGGTGATTTGCTACATGGCCGTCATCAGGTATATGATTGTCAATGGGTGTCCGGTGTGGTTTAACGTTGCCCCATCTCAAATGGAACAAATACGGGTATTTGAGAGACAGCCTTTAAGAAGCTGCCTTGGACTTCACTGAACACACTAAATATTATTCCAACCAGGACAGCAGAGCCAACCTAAACGGAACAAATTGTCTTTTTTTGTTCTGGTGAAACTCTTCCGAGCGTTGGCATCGAGCGATAGTCTCATCTTTGTCACTGTACAGCTCGTATAGTTCTTGGTTGAATCTTCGTCCCCATAGCCCGTCAACGCAAACGGGACCTAAGATTTCGAAGAATTTCCCTCTCGAATCGACCAAGGATTTCTTCATCCGCTTTTGAGACGGTCCATGCTTCAGCGCCGTAGAGCAGGACCGGAATGATCAGGGATTTATAAAGGATCTCCTTAGTATTTCGAGTGAGGGCCCGAAAAAACAGCGGTTGACAAGAGTAATTCTTCGTTTAATTTCTGACGAGATGTTGTTGTCAGAGTTAATAGCGGAGCCGAGATAGACAAAGTCCCGTACTACCTCAAAGTTATATCTGTCAATGGTGACGTTATGTACAATTCGTCGATGTCGTGTGTCCTTTCTTGTTGACTATGACCACACGTTGAGTCCTACCAGTGATGTCAATATCGTCGGCTTATGCTAGTAGTTGTAGTTTCCTGGCCTTAAACCACACTAATAATGGCCGATCAGGTTGTTGGTAAACGGTTTCAGGCCTTCACATATTATGGCCGGTAGGATCTTGTAGGCAATGTTGAAGAGACTTACGCCTCTGTAGTTGGCGCAATTTAGAGGGTCTCCATTTTTGTGGATCGGGCAAACGATGTTGAGGTGCCATTCTTTGGGCATACTTTCATCCAACCAGATTTGGCTTATGAGTTGGTGGATGTTACTTACAAAGGCATCTCCGCGGGTTTTATAAAACTTAGGCCATCATTTACGGCAGCCTTATATTAAGCTTGAGTTTAGATGTTGCCATCCTTACTTCACTCAGGTCAGATGGTTGCCATTTTTAGCTTTCGTTGCCAATACTGAATGGTGCGTCCTGCCTGACAGTGGAATGTCTATTAAGCTCGAGTTTAGATATTGCCATCCTTACTTCACTCAGGTCGGATGGTTGCCATTTTTAGCTTTCGTTGCCAATACTGAATGGTGCGTCCTGCCTGACAGTGGAATGTCTGGCGAGGTGGTTCTTCAATATCCACAGCATCGACTTTGTTTCAACTACTATATATCCTTGTTCATCTCGACAGGATGCTGTAAAAATTCGCTTTAACTTGCGAACATCGTTCCTGGAGTGCCACCTCTCTACATCCTAATTCGCGCGCCTTTCTTGCTGATTTATCTTTTTTTCTGATAAGCCGGTGTTCTTCCTTTCTGTCTTTCGATATTGGCTTCACCTGCAACTTAGCCTTGTAGGCTTCATTCCTGGCTGTGAGCATCTATCGGCATTCCTTACAAAACCAAGGTTTCTTGCTGGTGGTCAGAGATACAACCACTTGGCATTTCCAAGTTAAAGGCAATCAGAGTCTACCCTCGCTCTACAACACCCATGGATGCTTATATAGCGTGTGATGGTATTTTGTCGTAGGGTTGCCTGTCACCAGACCAAATAGTAGCCAATGCGGTTATATGAAACATCATGAGACTTTTCGTAGATAATCCTGTCTCTTAGCTTTCACGTAGCGATAGATAGGCATAAAGTCCTTTTCGTATGTGACGTATACACTCCCACTTAATATGGACAAAGTAAAAAAAGCAAAAAAAGCTGCTTCCACATATTCAGATAACTGGTCACGAAGGAATCTCAAGAGTTATTCAGGCCTCTCAAACAGGCCACTCAACAGAGAAGAAAATGCAACGGCAGGGATCGATTTTGTAGTGGATACGGATGGACCCGTGTCCTACGAGTATGAAATAAATTTGAGCTGGCTCTGCACCAACTACAGCATTATTAGTCTCCTCAATATTGCCTACAAGGTGCTACCGTTTACCAAAAGCCTGATCAGCCCTCATCAGTGTGATCAAAGCAAAAAGGAATTTCGCAACTTACCAATGTCAGGATGTAAAAATATGAACCTAGTCATCGATTTGAAAGCCACATATTGCAGCATTTATAGAGACCAGCCATACCATATAACAGCTATTGTAGACCGGGCAAACTATGCTGAGGTTCCATTCTTTAGGCATACTTTCATCCGACTAAATGTTGCTTGAATGTCAGTGAATTATACTTTATAAATCTCGGCAGGAAGGATGTAATGGCCAGCAGCCTTGTAAGGCTTTAGTTTATATATTGCCATCCTCACATAACATAGTTCGTGTGGTTGGTAGTATTCACTGTCGTCGCCAATATTGAATATGACAGCGTCAGTTTGTTCCTCATCGCCGTTTGGTAGTTTGCAGAAGTGATTCTCTCATATCTTCCGCATCGACTGTGTCTCGAACAGGATATTTATTTCTTCATCTTGGCAGGATTCTGTTCGAGCATTGTATCCTTGGATTTGACGTTACTTTTGAATGACATTCCTGGATTGGCTGATATCTATATCCTCAATCGCGCGCTATTCTAACCGGTGTTCTTCACACTTTTTTCGATATATAGCTCAAGCTCTCGTCTTATCCTGCAGCTAAGCCTTGTGGGCCTCGTTCTTGGTTGCGAGCATCTGTCGGCATTTGTTGTGGCGTGGTGGATATCCACATTCTTGCCATGGCTGCTACAAATTAGAAGTGTCAAAGAAGATGTTAGCCCCTCGGAATGTTCGGACATCCAGAATACTGTATGTGTGCCTCTTGATTTTATCGCGTGATCAGTTTGGTTGAAAGCCCGTTGATCTTTAAGGCACCATGTCCTTTTAAGAATACCGAGGTGAGGAAACCGTGTGCTGGCTATAGTAGCATTTCCTTCCGTAGCAAAGTCAATTAGCCAAAGTCCTTTGACATACGATATAAGGAGTAGTATATGCTTTCCAGCAATACTGCCTAAGATATCCTTTTCCTTCTTTTGCGCTGAAATGTCCCATCATGATTACAACATCTACTTTTGTAGTCGGCCATACATGTTGGCAAGGAGCTCGTAGCAGCAGTCTGTTGTTAAACAATCTTTTCCTCCGCCGGAGCGTGAGCGAACATAATGTTTATGTTGGCGAATTTTCGCTTGATGAGGATTGCTACAATGCGTTGGCTAATATCTTCTTAAATAAGCCTGGCACTTGTAGCAAATCCACATCCTCATAGCCGCTGGTTCTGCTGACTTAAACAAGCTCCATAGCAGACGTCACAGTTGTTTAAACCTCATTTTGCCCGGCCCATTATATCTTGTTTCCTGGATGGCTGTAGTGTCTGCTTTGTAGCAGCTTAGGGCTTCATCTTTTTATTCAGCTGCACTTCTCCTCTTCAATGTTGTCCTTCCATCGTTTAGATGCTTGTCAAATATAGAGTCAGTCCTTTCCTAAGCCACCATACATTGAAACATAATGTCTTCCAGAAAATTCAGTACATTTACAGTGCCTGCGTGCTTTCAAAACATAAACGCCCGTATATTGCATTTAGTTCCAAACACAAAATTAATTCGAAAAAAGCAGGGCTAGCCATCCATCCTATTATCCTTTCAATCAAGTTTTGACGATTCATAAATAATTCAAACTTGCCAGAGAAAAAGGTTACTATAACCATTTGAACATTGAAAAGGGAATCGTTTTCCTATCATATTATCTCCCTCTCTCTCTCTCTCTCTCTCCCTCTCTATCTGATGTTCCCTCTTGTCGTTCGCAAAATTGAATTCGAATTGGCAAATCATTTAAGAGCAAACATTTGTCCATGTCAATCGTTTCAGACTACATGGCGTTCTGCCCCCACATTCTAAGCTGGAGTCGACATTAGGATAATCACCAATCTACAACCTACTCGCCATCCCTAAATGAGTATTTGAATTCCATTCAATTAACTTTCAAACGAATACCGTTATCAAATAGAAATCGATGACAAGGAAACCATCAGGCAAAGTCGTACATAGAAGCTTGGAGTATATCCGTTTGCTCTTTTTTTTTTCTCCCGATAGGGGATCACTTGCTCGTACCAAGACTAGATGGGGATAGTACTTAAAAGTCAACCAACCGATGGGTAAATTTGTTCAAAATGGATTCTCTCTCTTTGTAAAGGGAATACACAATCAGACAATGGCATAGAAAGGACTCTTTTCTCAGATGATTTCAGATTAGGTGTCAATCGGTATTGTTGAAATTTTTGTGTGTCAGAATATCAAATTTTATGGTTATTAGGTAAAACTTTTCCATTGAGACCTATCTGGTTGGTGGCCGGATGTGAGTTTCTTTTTTTTTTTGCACTCTGAAGGATTTGTAAATGGAATTTGCATAGACAGCACTTAAACTTAAGGATATTTGTCGAATTCAATGGTAGACTGATATGACTTTCGAGATGGATACTCTCGGAGATAGATGGTTAGGGTTTGGTTTTATACGAGGTGATTGTGTGCTTACAGGAATTGATCCGGTGATGGTCCTTTTGACTGTTAAGTCGGAACAATGGTCCATTCGGTGAGAAACCTACTTTACAGAAATGAATAAAAAATCATTTAAAATTTAAATTTTCTTTGAAAACTTAAAGAGCAGGGGAAGATGTCAAAACAATGGCGTGCTCGAAATGTTGAACTGGAGGCTCTGACGAAAAACAGCTGAGCCAAAACTTACCACGACTGAGAGGATAAAACAAAAGGAGGTACTGCAAGTTATACTCATAATTACTTACTTAAGTGATGCTACACTTCGGAATGACCCTGAGTCTTAACAAACATGGCTCTCCGATTTGCCTGGTCCTTAGCTAACTGACTCCAGTTGTGTACTTCAAGTAGGTTCAGGTGGGTTTCTACTTGTGCGCACCACTTAAGGCAAGGTCTTCATCTACTGTGTCCAACGTTTGGCTGGGATTCTGCCAGCCGGAGTATTTGGGTCCATTCGCTCTACATGTCCTAGCCACCTTAAAAGTCCACTTCGAAATTTTTTTGACTGCGGATATGTCGATGGAAAGCTCGTGGTTGAATCGTCGTCTATACAGCTTGTCAAAGCAAACGAGGTATTTTGCTCCAAAATCGACCATGGGTAGCTTCATCGACTTTTGAGTCCTAGAGCAGGGTTATGGTTTTATAAAGGATCCAAGTTCGAATGAGGACCCTTGTATTAAATTGGTTTCTCAGCCCAGAGATGTTGTTTTCAGAGTTATTGCGAAGCCGATGTAGACAAAGTTCCGTACTAGTTTATTTGATCTTACAATGATGACGTTTTGTCAAATACGTCGATGTTGTGTGTCCTTTCATACTGACCGAGTATTAACTCGGCCTTACCCTCTACGATTCTTTGTGGCTTTATTTTATACTTCTAGCATACGTGGCTTTCATCACATTGATTCCGACCAATTATGTCAATATCTTCGTCGTATGTTAGTAGTTGCAACGATTTATGGAAGACTGTGCCTCTGATGCTGGATCGATAGTTTTCAGGAGTTTTACACAATCCCCTCAAGAATTGACGGGCTCAGTGGCACGATGGTTAGTGCGTTGAACTGCCGCTCAGAAGGTCTGGGTTCGATTCCCAGCCATAGCAACACCTAAATGATTTTTTACTGGCCCTCCTTTCGTGATGATCTGAGAAATCATCCGAGTAGTATCAACAGTCATGAATAGCTTATTTCAACTTAGCCGTTCGGATTCGGCATAAAACATGAGGTCCCGCCATCGTGCAAAGAAGTACACACGCACACATGAATGGTTGTGAGAATAAGCTAGGCCCTGTGTACTAACGAGCTTGTTGCGCCATAATTTTTTTTTCTCAAGAATCAAATTGAAGAAGTCACATGACAGTGCATCGCCTTGCCAAAAACCTTTTCTGGTATCGAATTTTTCGGTGAGTTCAGCGAGAATTATCCATCGTCATCCTGCATAGACTGACGAGTTTGGGCAGTATACCAAAACAAGACATGACTCTGCGTAGTTCGTCTCTAGAAACGATGTCGTATGCGGCTTTGACATCAATGAATAGCTAATGGGTACCGAAATGGACTTGGATTTTTCTAGGATCTACCAAAGTGTTAACATTTGGCTGTGGACTTTCATGCCAAAAACAGCACTGATAATGGCCAATTAGGTTGCTGGTAGACGGTTTCAAACGTTATAGAAGATTGAATATTGTAGGAGGTGTTAAGGCAACTTATTTCCTCTAGTAGGCGCAGGTCAGAGGGTCTCCACTTTTGTGGAACGGGGAAACAATTTTATAGATATTCTTTCATACGACAAAGTTTTGCTTATGAGGTGATTGTTACTTACCAAATCATCCCATCCGGATTTATAAGGCTTGTACTACTAAATACCTAGCTATGTACCCATACGCGCTCATAGGTGATTAGGATGGATTCAGCAAGCGATCGGAGGAGACAAATAGAACGCCTCTTTATTATTGGGGGCTTTGATATCAATATGCACCTGTGCATAAAAAGGCTTAGCCATCGGATTAATAAAAAAAAAACTTTCAACCTACTCATATCCAAATCATATCCCTCCCACTATGTCTCTGCACTCTTATGATCCATGGTTACAGGAACCTTAATCCAATCTGACTAGTATGAGGAGTGTGCACACCAGAGCCGCAAGGACTGAAATAATTCGCTCCTAGCTCAACGGCGGATGTGAAACTTTTCGAAAGCTCTGACTAGGGTTTTTTTTTGACAAGTCTATTACCAAAAATTGCATCGAACAAATTTACCACACCTGTAACCTACAAATTCAACAATCAAATTCATTGCGAGTCCTTAGTTCTAAAAGTTCTATTGACATTGACATTGACATCACAGTACTTCGCACATGAATGCAACGAACTACAGACACGTATCGGGACCATCGGGACAGATCAAGACATTAATACAACAGAGAGAGACGGATAGATACATAGAAGGAAAGACATATAAAATAAGCCTACGTGGCACAGAGGAGGAGACATAGATTTATATTGTCTCATATTATCGCACAGGTGTCCTCAGATAAGCTGGCAATTTTCTTAAAAAACAAATGCTGCCGAAGCTGGGGCTTGAACCCGCAGCATTTGGCTTAGCAGTCAACTACGCATTCCTCTAACCCATGGCCACCTGCTCTAAAAGTTTTAAATTTGACATATCGTTCTACAATGGGAAGATGTGGAAAGATAAAAATCTAAGATCTCTCTATGAACTTGCCCACCCCTTGCTAAATATAAGTTCAGCTTTCATTGCCATAGACACTTTTGTTTGCCTTATTTGATGAACAAACTTACGAAAGTGGAGATGGGGACATGCATATGCATGGGTAGATGGACTGATTTGCCTGGTTTACTACTGCCAACGTGTCCGCACACTTCCACCAACTTAAGCAAACTGACAGCTGGAAATCTTCTTCATATTCCAGCTTTCGGAAGTTGCAACTGAAAGTTTTCCTCCCACAAATGCTCAATACTATCACGGCATTTATAAATCCTCTAGCTCTTTTAATTTTATTTTGAATCTAACTGTGGCTTCAAAATTTATGTTCTGACTACGCACATTAATTTTTTTTTAAATAATTCAATTTTGGATAAAACCTTATGCAAGACTGATTTCAAATTATTGCCCTATAATCTGAACGAAAAAATTCGCACATTCACTGTGAATGTTAGCCCCTCTGAAGTTTCGGACATAAAAAAAAAAATTGGATGCCTCTTGTCTATCGCAATGTGATGGATTTGATTAATCGTTTCTTTATTTTGGACCGCCATGTCCTCATAGACGTGAGGAAACCGTGTGATGGCTATAGTGGCATTTCGTTCCACAGCGAAGTCAATTAGCCTAATCCCGTTTCAATACTTCGTTAGTCGCTCAGAAGTTTTGTTCAAGAGCTCGTAGAAACCATCTTCGCAACGTCATCGTCTTCCCCCGTCGGAGCTTGAGCACATATAAAGTTAATATTGATGAATTTTTCCTTGATGTGGATTGTTACAATTTTTCGCTAAAAGCTGGCACTTAAAACAAATCCACATCCGATTATTCGCTTTTTCTGCTGGTTATAACACGATCCGCAGTAGATGTCACAGTTTTTCGTCCTCATTTTGCCTTACCCATCCCATCATATTTCCTTGGTGACAGTAATGTCTGCTTGGAATAAAGTTAAAGTTTCAGCTAGTTTTTCGGCTGCATATTTTCTTGTTATCATTATAAAATTCCAGCTGCAGACATGAACGTTGTTTTATATGGAGATCGTATTAGAACACTAGGAACAAAATTTTAAATAAAAAAACAACAACTGTGTGATATAAAACATTGATTCCGTATTTATATTGAAGCAAAATTTATGCGATCATTTAAATGACGGCCTCGGTTTCGCTGGCCGTGCTCTAAGCGGCGGGTCCGATTTTTGTTGATTTGTTTTAATATGATCGGCGTTAAGCCCTCGATCTCGTCCAAAGTTGTTGGTATGTTAGCGTAGACCAAGGACAAAGTCACCCGCTGCAGCCGATTAATAAATGCTCGCCGTTAGTTGCCCCAGTCACTAGATTCCTCCTTCCTTGACAACTTCGGGCGCTGCACAACTTTTTTGGCATGTTGCGCCATCTTGTTGGAACCACATCTCGGATATATCGATGCTTTCGAGCTCTCTCCACAAAAGTTGGTTAACATCGCTCGTTACCTGAGGACATTGGAGGTAACGGTGACTCATGCCTCAATTTAAAAGATTTAAGGTCCGATTATTGTGCCTTGTCATGAATTGGGTTCACTCCAATTTTGCTTGTTGAAAAACGAAATACCTGGCATTAACGCTTAACGGTCCATTAAGAGATTCAATCGTAGCTTCCCTCTTTCTTTTGTGCGTGCGAAGTTTTTTGGCTTCAAAGTTCAACGTCGATTCCGAACAACAATTTCGAAGACCTTCTCAGGACAATGATACTATTGGATGTTTGTCAGACTTTCTCAATGTTATACCATTGACCCCGTGCTTAGTACTTATTACAACGCACTAATCACTAGGCCTTAGCCCCAACTCTTTGACATAGACGCTGAACCAAAAATGAGCGCCCCCGGCGAATATGCGTTTTTTGCCCAAAATCTGGATCGCCGGCCATCATTTCCACCGCCTAATTGCTCTTCCGGCTTCAATTCTAGCAATTTCCGTAAAATTAGACTGTGACGATGCCCAATTTAGCTAAGCAGTAACTAATCAAGATTTCTGGGTCTTCTTTGAAACTGGCCGCTACAGCGGTTGGTGGCTTATGGTCCAAAACACTGAAACTTCTCCACGATGCGAAGAATTGCCTAAACACTGATCCCACGATGGCGACCGACCCCACGCGAAGTCCAGTTAACCGTGAAACCAAGAATGATAAAATACCAAACCTTACCTTACCTTTTGACTGCTGAATGTTATAGGGCACAGTAGCAGGATGGTAATTCCGATGAAATGCCGCGTAGAAAGGTATGGGTTCGAGGAATTTTTTCTTACCCTCCTGTCGCGATCATTTGACAAATCATCTGAGCAGTATCCATTGTAAGTAACCTTAAGTAAGTAAGGTACCTATCCATTGTCAAGAATAGCTTATTGCAATTGAGCCGTTCGGATTCGGCATAAAAGAGGAGGTCCCGCCATCGTAAAAGACGTGCATACACACAAATTAATGGTCAGGCGACAAGACAATGCCTTGAATTAGAGCTTGTTGGACGAAACAAAATTAATTTGTATCTTTTGAGTGTCCGTGGTAACTTTGACATATTCCGAAACATAAGCACTAGAAAACGCGTCATTGTAACCTGGTAAGCCTAATCTTTTTTTTTAATATGATTCGTGAAGATATCTGAAGTTTTGGTCTGAAATAGAAACCTATTTAGGCATCCAACCACGGACTTTTCATGACATATTTGAAGCAACTGCGGCTCCATGTTCCCCTTATAAGTTCGTTCTTGATACCAAAACTTAAAGGATAATGAGAAGGCATTTACGGTATATCCTTTATATAGACGCTCAACCTTCACTCACACATGACATCGTTTCGCTATTTATCTCTCTGTCCTAACTCAATTACGGTTGTCATAATTTTGCACTTAAGTTCCCAGATTGTATAGGCATAGGCAATATAGCCAAAAAAAAAAACGGTAACTAGGACATAAAATACCATATCCCCCCACGTATCCATCAAAAGCCGGTAAAGTACCTCTGAGAAGGCACACCATCATTGCACGCTATGGTTGTTTTAAAAAGCTAAGCCAGGTACGGGCATTTCCATTTCCATTTCGATGTCAATGTTGGTAAACTGTCGTCGTAAAATTTGGCATACCTCGTGCTCGTAGTAGGGGTGTCCTCTTCCCTACCTTACCTTTTGACAAAATGAATCCATAGACCACCGCAACCACTTGGAATAAATGATGAAAATTGAAATGAGGAATTCAACAGACAAGTCTTTTCAAAGACCGCCCTCCGCTCCATTGAAAAATAACAATTTTCTGGAGGTTCATACATAGTAAACCCATTGACAGACGAGTCACGTATTTGCACAGGACGAAGGTAGTATGCCATACAAATTGGTTACCTTTTTGTGTAGCTTTGGTGGGGATTTCTGTTTTTTTTTCTAAGGGCAGGAGAACCCCAAGAAGGGGTATCAACACCGCACACAAAGGACAAAATATCATTCGCGTCGAACTTATTCGAAACACGCAAAGTAATTTCGACAACAAGATAATAATGAAATACCGTCAACGTTCCTTTTAACGGATATCCTTTATTCAGCACAATCCTTTCATACACTAGCTCGTTTCGCTGTTGAAAAGGGCAACAGCGGCAGCCGGCCGGCGTCTCCTTCAGTGTTGTTGGGTTTATTTACCTCGAGTCAGAAATATCCCCAAGTACAGACATGCTCAAAGGACAATCATCGGTTGGAAAGGAATAGGCCGACTTCACTAAGAAAAGCCGTTTCATTTAAGAAATGACTTTAGGTTTGTGACAGTGTTTCCCTCAAGGACAAAAAAGATACACATACCTACTGCCAACATAAAAAACGCACACAGGGGGGAAGAAAACAAGAGCCAAGGACGACATGCTTTACATTTAGTGCGTGCCGAACTCCGCAAAGTCAAACAAGGCGACTTTCCTTTACTTGGACTAAACAGTCCTTTTTTATGTTTCATTTATTTGTCGAAAGTGATTTCAGTTTCAGTGTAAGACTGGATGACAGGAGCAGTGGATAAGGGATATACCGCCAGGGTCAATCGCATAAAAATTGGACAAAAAAGGACTTTCCTTTAAATTCATTTTGATGCAAAAAAAATCCTTGTTCCGCTATCCCCAGCGAGGATATAAGCTGCTTACTAATGGAATTGGATTTGCCAAGTGGTTGGAGAAGTTCTTACGCGTCTCATGTTCACTCATAGAACAGTCGAATATCCATAAAGATGGTCGAAATTTCTATTTTTTCGCTTTTCCAGATCTCGATCCTTAAATGTTCATGTTCATGTTCATTCTTCCTTTAACGATTAGTCGTCGTCATTGTCATTGTCATCGTTTGTAGGTATGTGTGTATCAAACATAATAGCGCTGCAAACTACTTTTGCAAATCACATTTAGTTGGGAAATAGTAGTTCCCGTTTTCAGGACTCGAATACTTTTGCTCTGCTTGTGCGACGCAAGTCTATTGTAGTCGAGTGCATTTTCTCGCGAAGAGCGTTTAGTTTTAATGTTCTGTTGAATTTTTTTCCCCTTGCAGATCCTTTTTGGCGTTCGCTATGAAAAGGGAACATGTGTGCGATTGGGGGTAATAAAAGCGGGACATTAATTTTATTTATATTTTTCAATACGAGGCGTTAAGTGAAGTGGATGGAACGCGATAGCACTTGGAGTCCGGAGGAGCTCATAATTTTTATTGACTTTTTGAATTGAAAGGGAATATTGGTTGGGAGTTTTTTTTTGCATTCTGCTCGTGTGCACTGGTGTTATTTGGTTTATTGGTGTTTTTAAGAGCTCGTAAAGATATGAGGAATGTTCTTTATTTTTTGAAATTGTCACGAATACTTTATGAGACGAGGCGATGTTTGGTAAAGAAGAGGCAGTGTCCTTGAGGGATATACCATCTTTTGATAGAAAGTACAATTAGGAGCACACATTTGTCCTTAAATGTTTCTGTTTACTGGATGTAAACTTTTACCGCGACTTTCGATCGGTACCGCATTAGCTGTATTTTTAATAAATTCGGTTAAGTTTGAGCAGATATTATCGTAACAAAATCTCAAAGGCAAAAGGCTAAGAATTCAATTTATCAAAGAAAACACAAAATAATGGACGATCGTGGTAGTTTTCTTTTGGTATCTTTTCTCTATTCCGTCTCTACGGCTGACTGAGATACTTTTGAGATACTCGCCACCTCGATGTCGTCGTTATTAATTAAATAAGGGTGGGTAAGAAAGTTGAGGGTTCCAATATTCTTTCCCCTGTGAATCAACTCGGGACTCACCTTCTACTGACAAAACGGTTAGTTTCGTGACTGGTCGACGTATTGATCCATGAGTTGTCTTCACTTCGACCACACGGACGTGTCCAACTTTGATACCTCGACCCTTTTTCCACTGGCTTCTAGATAGACTGGGATCACAAATGATCACTAAATCGTTCACTTGAGGTGGTGTGGTCTTGTCATGCCATTTGGGTCTCTGAAGGAGTTGAGACAGGTACTCAATAACCCATCTTCTCGATAGACGATCCTTTAAGTTTTGAGCAATTCGCCATTGCTTTTTGAGACCAATTTCTGTTCCAGTTGGTTGTGGAGTCTGTGCAGAATTAGAACAGCCTATCCAAAAGTGGTAAGGAGTGATATGCTCATCATCTTCAGCCGATAACGGAATATCTGTCAGTGGCCGAGAGTTAATAATATTTTCAGATACAATCAATGCGCTTCTAAGCGTCTCAACTCTCGGCGACGTTTCATGTAAAGTCTTGGAGAGCAGGCGTACTATTTGTATTATGCGTTCCCAACAACCGCCCGAGCTAGGATTTACTGGGCAATTGAATAGCCTTTCGATGCTGTCCTTCGTAACTTCATTGTTAATTCGATCCATATCTAGTAGACGTGCGGACTTTTTAAGTTTCTATTGGGCCCCAATGAAATTCTTGCCGGTGTCAATACGAAACAATAAGGGCGTCGGTTGACAAGTTTTCTGTTAGCTCCAAATGCGCAGCACTTATTGTCAAGCAAGTAGATAGTACGGCCCATCTCTTCTGTCGTCCTCAGGCGATGGAAACATTAAATGGGCCAACAAGTTGACACCTACGTGAAGGGTCGACCATAAGGGGTCACTCGGTCTTCAGGTAATTGTCCCTCCCATAAACGGTGGATTAGGCTTGGCTCTATCGATTTGGCAATGTTGACAGTTAAATACTGCTTTGGTGTATGGGATCCAGAATTTTCGTCATGTCTCGTTTATTGTCACGGCTGTATTCTGATGGTGACATTTAAAGTGAAAGTATAGCAGGATCAGCTCCGTTATTCTATGTTTTTGTGGCAAAACTATACGATGTCTGGTTTGAGACAGACCATTGGTAGGAAAGCTTACAGAATACGGATAATCCTAAAATCTATGCGGTTGGATAAAACGTTTTAGGTTAGGTGGTTGCCAGTGAGTACACCAGCACACGTAGACCATTTTTTGGTCCATTGTAATACCACGTGGATATTTTCTTTCTCCTTATTAGGTAGAAGAACTCTGAGCTATTGACAAAATGGAGGAGACTCTTCAGGTCCGTTTTTATCAAATCGTTAAGCTTAATCGTAGTAAGCGTCCTTTTGTTTTATAGTCTAAAAAAATATTTGATAGTCGTTTGATGGAATTCCAAGCCTTTTTGCGTACCTACATTAGACAGTGTCCAGTGATGACACCTATAGTCTCGCTTATGTGTGGTCTAGTGAGCCAAATGCTTCTCTAGTGTACCAAATCCGTTTTTTGGATCTTCTTAATTCCATCTTTGGTCAAATTTATTTCGTCTTTCTCTTCGGTGGAATGCCTAGCCTTTATGCGTACCTACCTATTAGACAGTGCCCAAATATAACACCTATAACAAATCTTATGTGCGGTCTAGTGACCGAAATCCTTCTGTAGTGAGCGAAATCCGTTCATTGGATATTCGTAAATCCACCTTTGGCCAAATTTGTTTGACTATTTGACACTTTGTGCCAAGACTCTATCTGAGATGAAGCTTCCTTTTGTTTGATAAGGCAGGGCAGTTTCGTCTTCCTCTTCGTCCATGCACCTCCTGCTGAAGTCGTTTGATGGAATGCCTAGCCTTTATGCGTACCTATATATTAGACAGTGTCCAGTGATGACACCTATATCGAGGCTTATGTGCGGTCTAGTGAGCGAAATCCTTCTATAGTGAGCGAAATCCGTTCATTGGATCTTCGTAAATCCAGCTTTGTCCAAATTTGTTTGACTATTTGACAAGTCGTGCCAAGACTCTATCTGAGATGAAGCTTCCTTTTGTATGACAGGGCAGGGCAGTTTCGTCTTCCTCTTCGTTCATGCAGCTCCTGCTGAAGTCTTTTGATGAAATGCCTAGCCTTTGTGCGTACCTACCTATTTTAGTCAGTGTCCAGTCCAGTGATTTCACCTATAGTGTCACGAATATGTGGTCTAGTGAGCAAAATCGTTCCCTAAGGAGCGAAATCCGTCCCTTGGATCTTCTAAAATCCAGCTGTGGCCAAATTTGTTAGGCTATTTGACACGTGTCGTGCCAAGATTCTATCTGAGATTTGGTTTACTTTTAGCATGCTGCGCTAGTAAGTTCTTGCATATAGCGATAGAAATACCTATTGCGCTCGTCTTGGGTAGGACTGGTAATTTAGCTCCAGTTAGTTGTTGTTTAGTATGCCATTTGCAATCGATCAGGTAACATTCTTACAAAATAACATCCTCGACTTGCTTAATAAGCATGAGCCCATCAAAACCAAACAAATTAAGCACCAAGATCACCCATGGTTTTCATCAACAATAAAAAATCTTATGTGTCAGACTGATGAAGCGTATAAGCGTTGGAAGCGTTTTCGCTTCGAAGAGCACCACATAGCCTACAAAGATTTAAGGAACAAGGTTGTTCATGAAACAAGTGAGTTGAAAAAACACTTTTACGCTTCACGGTTAAGCCCAACGTTTGCTCGTCAAAAATTTTGGAGGAACATAAAAGAAATCGGAATTGGAAAACAGGGAAATATTCAAGACTATGCTTTTGATTGCGATGAGCTAAAAAAAAAAATTCCATCGACCCATCGAGATCCTACTCACACACACACTTTCGCTTCATCAAAACGATCACCGCTCAAACACCTTCGCTTTTACTGCAACTGACGAAACCAAAGTGCTTGAAAGTTTTCTCAGCACAAAATCTAATTCGGTTGGGTTTGATGAAATCCATCCGACTTTTTTAAAAGCAATACTTCCATATTGCCTTAAACACATCACATGTGTCTTAAACTCGGTTCTTATGACCGGTGTTTTTCCTAGCGTATGGAAGTTGTCAAAAATTATCCCTATTCTAAAAAGGGCAGTAAGGATGAGTACAGGCCGATCGCAATTTTACCATTTCTCTTGAAAATCTTAGAGAAGATAATTAACTCTCAAAAACGTTAGTATCTTTCAACACATAATATGCTTTCCTGCGAACAGTCTGGGTTTCGCCCTAAGCACCGCTGCACAATAGCTTTACTATAAGTAGTGGAAGATATAAGGCAGGCCGTAGATGAAAACAAAATGACATTTCTTACTCTGCTAGACTTTTCAAAAGCTATCGACTCTGTTAACCACGACATACTGTGTAGCAAACTTGTAGCACAGTTTAATTTTTCAATATTAGCCGCGAACTTGATCTTATCCTACTTAAGTGGTAGATCACAAGCAACAATACGTCATCTTTTCTGCCCTTAAATAAAGGCGTTCCACATGGCTCTATTCTGTGACCACTCTTATTTTCCCTCTACATTAACGAGCTACCAAAATACGTGAAAAAAATCATCCTTACATATGTATGCTGACGATGTCCAACTGTATAACAGCTACAGTCTAGGTCTGGTTGCAAATGGTGCGTGCGAAATTAACGAAGATCTACAATCAATTTTCTTTTGGGCAGAATCAAAAGGACTTGCTCTAAATCCCACCAAATCCAAATATCTTATAACTTCTAGGACATAATTTCTAGGATCAAATTGATCACATAGCGATACACAAGCGCCACGCATCCAGTATTTTGGATGTCCAAACATTATGAGGAGCTAACATCGACTCGGACCACTACCTTGTTGCAGCCAAGGTTAGAATGCGGATATCCACTACGCCACAACAATACAGAAAAAAAAATTAATGTCGAAAGACTGCAATCGCAAGAGACCGCCAAGACTCGATTAACACCATACCACCAACATCGAATGTCGAAGAGCTATGGCAACGATGCCAACAAGCCATTAGATCATTCGCAACTGATGTGCTAGGTTTCTCGCGCCCACCAGCAAGTAACCCCTGGTTTGATGAGGAATGCCGACAGATGCTCGCAGCCAAGAACGAGTCCTACAAGGCTAAGCTGCAGGTGAAGACGAGAGCTAGTGATATCGCACGAAACTATTCAAAAATCCCAAAAAATTTCGCATTGTTTTCGGGCGTCGGAACTACACGCACGCATACGTACGAGTATCTCGCACACAGTGTGGGGGCTCCCCAGTACGCGCTCATATGGTACTAGGAAATTCGGGATTGCTTGTGCATCCAATGTGCGACTGGCCTCAGGCCTTAACCAGTCGCACATTGGATACGAAAATGTATTGTACGTGAACGTATGAATACTGGTCGTTCGAATTGAGTTCTACGTTTGATTACGTTTTTCTACGTCAAATAGGCAGTGTTCTGGAGATATCGCACTTGTGAAGTGGTTTGAACGTATGAAACTATTTTAACATCCCAGCCAGTTCGAATTATTTTCGAACGTCGGAAGTCGGTACTACACGCCATAGTAGGTACTTGGAAATTCGGGCTTGTTTGTGCGTGTTCGCACGAGTCAAATTCGTACAATAACGCAAAATGTGTGCCTAGCCTTAGGCTCTGCCCATTAGCTCGAAGGGTCTTTAGTCTCATGCATGATAAGGCGGATGTTTTAAAAAGATGCTCTGATGCGAATCACAGCCAAAAATTTGTTCGATCAAACTTCATAGTTGCTTGCAAGATACACACAATTATTATTCTGTGGAGCTTTCGAAGAGTCTGGTCAGACTGTTTTTGACCAACTATAATTCAATGTTATTATCATTGTTATCATTGAACAAAAATAATTACCCGAAGGACAAACTAATCTTCTCCCTAGAAAAAAAACCTCTCAACTGATGCAATCATTATTTCGACATAATTCCCAATTAGCCATAGGTTCACAATACTCATACTCCATTCGCAGTCAAGTACCTCAGTAGTTCATCGAACAACACCGTTACTTTCGTTACTCATAATTTTACCATTATAAGGCCAGAGGCCATTCCCAAAGGTTAACATAGCAACTTCAATGTAATTCCCCCAAAAACGACCAGCCCTAGAAAAACTAATCCCGCATCCCTATAGAAACAAATTATATGCACGTGTCTTGTTCGCAATTAATTCAAAAACTCTGTTTATTCCTCGTCGACCGCAAGAACCCAGAAATTATGTTTTTCCACGAAACAAGTCCATCAACCCTTGCAATTACAAACGATCCGTATTATCATTCGATGCGCATTCAACGAGTCCAACAACCGGCATTTGAATAGAATAGAAGTATCTGCTCTGCACTTCAACAAACAAAAAAATGCAAAGGCAAACCCCAACTCGCTAGAGAAAATTATCACAGTCATACCTCTTTCTACCCTGATTTACTAGGCCAACGTACAAAAACCACGTATCCGAATACGAGTTGTCGGCAGGAGGAGTGGCGCACGCAGAGGAGCATATCAAAATTCAAAACCCGGCCACTTTGTTTATATTGGCAAAACAAACTTTTCAAAAAGCGGTTATGCGCTTTTTACGGTTTATATGTTGTACACAAGGCCATCATATCAGATATTCAACCCTTCAGCTAGAAAACATCACCGAATTCCAACATCCACCGGCAGCGGGAGAAAATTTCGCCGTGCCACCTCTTTAACCAACCCGCCTAATCCAAACAAAGAAAGCGAATGTAATAATTATTCAAATGTTGGAAAATTCGAATACAACGAGTGCCGCGCTAAGGACTAGCAAGGACGTAGGGTGGAGTTGAAAAATCCGATGTGTGCTCTACGGGATAAATGCAGTATTTTGTGGATTTATGCGTTGAAAGTCGCTTTTTGGCTTGGGGCGCGGCGGTTTCGATGGATATGTTCATATAACACTGCGTGCTTTCTGAGCACGTAAATTGAAAAATATCCTTGATGGGGATAATCAGCATGACGTGTGTGTAGACGGAAGTGAATTACATGCGAATTTTCGGTTAAAATTTTGTTTATTTCAAGTGTGTGTGTGTGGCGGGCAACAACTGAGTGTGAAAACATGGCGGAGGAGGAGGGCGTTATGTCTGCTTGGTGATTCCATGTTACCTTGGTAATGGTCTGTAATGCTGGCATCTGTCAGATTTTACGAATGTCAGTTGGAGCTGATTTTTGGAAAATGTTATTCATTGCTAGGTGGTAGGGAAGGTAAGGCTGATATAATCATCGTACTAATGATGAACTGATTTTGTATTTGTGGTTCTGCAAGGAATAACTTTTGGATTGACGACTATCAGGTTGTCTGTAACTTCATACCAGACCGAGGGCTAATCTGATGCGAAAAGTAAGCTGGAGGAGTATGCTATTGCTGTATGATTATTTTTTTTAAGACGAAAATATTTTAATGTACATACTTGGATCAGAGCACAGACTTGGTCAATGCGGAGGACGAAACACGTGCTTGCATTGGCAAAAAAAATAAAATTATCCATGTTAGCAAGACTACCTTAAACCAAATTACTAGCCGGTTAATGACCGCCTGGCTATGTTCCACATCACCATCTAGTGATCTCCAGATGGTCGAAAAGCCAAATCGATTATTTACTCAAGATATTTGCTCGAACTCGTTGAACTTTGAAAAGCAAAATGTATCTCGTAATCCCAGAAAAGTTCCAACATATTCAAAGTATCATGAATACGAATATCGATGGTAAGCACAATCGCTATGGCCGCCATCAATAAGCGACCAAGCGCGCCGGAGAGTGCAGCGATGAGGAATTCGACAAAATTGTCACCATCATATCATCCAGAACCTAAGGCGTTAGATGATCCCCAACTGGTTCCGGTTTCTTAACAATTTAAAGGACATCATCGACACACAAAATACTTCATCGTACTTGGACTCCAAGCTCCGCTGACGATTTAAAACGCTTGAAGATCCGTGCCCATCGTGGTATGCGTCACTACTGGGTTCTCCGTGTCTTTGGTCAACACACCAAATTAACCGGTCGTGGAGGTCACACAGTTGGTGTGTCCAAGAAGAAGTAAACGCAGAAAGGATTTTTTTTGTATTTACGTTTGAACCGGTAGCACAGAGTTGTGGTCGTCGTGTGTGTATGGCGAATTTGTGGCTTTTTTAAGAAAACAAAATAAACGAAACGATGGTGCTGCATCGCATAAAACTTGCCGTACGGGAAGAATGCAAAACCAAGAGAAGGCAGGGGAATCGAAGAGTCTCGCGACAAAAAGAACATCCGTCAAGCCTTCAATAAAGCTAAACTGGCAGCTAGATTTAAAGTAGGAACGCAAGCTCTACGAGAAACAACTGCAAACTAGTCACTAACGTACAGGGAATTTTAGGCAAGAAACCAGCGCACCTTCCCACAGTGTAGCTTCAAAGTAGGAACGCAAGCTCTACGTCAAAAACAACGGCAAGCTGACGCACAGGGAATTGTAGATGAACTTACGCAGCATTTCCAGCAGCTGCTTCGTTCACAAAATGTCCAGTGAGTGATAGGGTAAGAAACCAGCCCACCTTCAGTCAAAGAAGAGGTA
Organism: Rhingia rostrata; assembly: GCA_949824845.1. NCBI lineage: Eukaryota > Metazoa > Arthropoda > Insecta > Diptera > Syrphidae > Rhingia > Rhingia rostrata. Next base: position 27,086,187 of record OX463757.1, read on the forward strand.
ATGCTCCCCTCAGTGTAGAAGAAGTTAGAGCAACCATTAAAAAAACTGAAGAACAACAAGGCAGCCTGTTATGATCGATTATAGGAGGAACTCTACAAATACGGAAGGGTTGCCATAGAAGTGTGAATTCATCAAACCATCTGATAATTCTGAATGGATAGGAGCATGTCGATGACAAAAAAGGCGATCTTATATCTTCCACCGACTGCTTAGGCATATCCCTGCTAAATTTCGCTTATAAAAGCCTATCCAACGTACTGTGTGAACGGATTAGGCCTTTCTGCAACACACTAAGCTGTATGTACCAGTGTGGGTTCCAGCCCGGTAGATCGAGCATAGACTAAATTTTCACACTAAGGCAAATACTGGAAGAGAGCAAACAATTTCAAGGCGAAATACACCATCTTTTGATCGAATTCAAGGCCACATATGAAAGCACCCTGCATTAGAGCTTTTTAGAGCGATTGTGAAATTCGGTAAACCATCAAAATTAATTCATGTGTGTCGCCTAACATTAAAGGACGCGATGCAATGTTTAGTTTGGGAACAGTTCATATGAACTTTTTCATAATTGTAACGGATTATGGTAAGAAGACGAGCGATTCCTTATGTCCTTTGAGCAGATGCAATAATGTCTGGAAAGGTGACATAAGTTCTTTCATTGTCCCACCACTTGAGAAAGTTTTGCAAGTATCCTAGAATATAAACATGCAATGAGAAGGATACTCAATCTGGAAATTCATAATTGGGCTTATGTGTACACGAAAAAAAAATATTTTACTTACGCAAACGACCAGGACAGCTTTGTTTGAGGTCCTCTACCACGAATATGAACTACAGGACAACAGGAGATATACACCTGAAAGTATAAAATTATCCAATAAACTTCAAACCACAATTAGAAAACAATTTCATACCAAAAGATGAAAAGTCCTCAATAATACTTAACAAGAATTTAAGTATCTATTGGACACCCATCAATCGGTTATCGACATTTGAAGATAAAAGTCAATCAACTTGGCTGACAAGTATGATTACCCCAAGTCGGATGTTCTAAATTCAAGAGTAATCAAACAATCATTTCACATCCCGCTGTATAATTATCACTATATCCAGCTTGACCTCATTATCACTAATTTCCCTTCATATGCATCCCTGGATAGATCTTGCCCATTGACGACAGTACATGGTGTGTTTCCATGACGATGGCGTCAATTTAAATAGCTCAACATTATGAATCGCCAATTAACCTGTCATAGGGATATCTCATAAACACACACACACACACGCACAGAAATGCCCAAAGATAAACGCTTTTCATAGAACATACCCAACACCGAAACGAGAAGGACGAACCCAACTAATTATAAATCCATGGAGATATGACTGCCAGAGTCAGCCACACACACCCAGTTGGATACAATCATAATGACATCTTACCTGACTGCGATAACAGGCCAGTGTCAAAGATTGTCCTTCCTATCTCTATAAGAGTATCTCTGTGTATATATTTGAGTATGCGTCACCCATAAGCCACCTAACCTCATTCTTCGAATCTACTTAGATATAAATATACGATGCGCTTAAGAAGAGCGTACTCAAGTCATAAGTAAACCACCACCCATCCAGGACATCTTGTGTGTCACCAAAGAACCAAAACCACCAACCAACCACCTACCACCCACATAATGATAATTGGTGTCAGTGAATGAGAAGCGTGTGATGTGATACTTTCATAAAAATTTATGAACAAAATTTGGATCAAGGATTCGCCTTTAGGCAAAATGCCGACAACCACCAAACGACCACCTCCCAGCCGACCCATCTGGCTGTCACGGTACCTCGCTTAGGCTTAAGTTCGCACATTGAAATATGAGACTCTTGACACAATGGCAAAACGACGAGATGACGATACCCTCGCATTGAAGAAAGATCCTGACGTGGATGATGAAAATGATGATGATGATGATGAGCACGATGACAGCGCCGACACCCCACCATAGAAATCCTTAAAATTGTCTACGATGAGATATGCTCGTAATTAATAATAATCTTCAAGACGCAATTATCTTGATAAGGATGGTGACTACAGGGATAGGTACATGTGGTGATGAGTTGAAGGAAACAACAACACGAACGAAAAATTGTCATGGAATGATATCCCTCTGGGATCTGTGTATCCCTAATCATGGAAATAGACTTATGAGGAATGTGATTGTGTCCTTTTTTTCCTTCACATACCGATATTTGAATAATATCCTCTGTATCTACGGCTGTGTTTGGATTGTTTATTTATAACTCAAACAGGCAGCCAGCAAACCTACCTACCATGTGAGTGATATTTAATTTGAAATGCAATCACGTTGCAGAGCTCCTTCCATCTTTTTGCCTAAGCATTTTCTTATCCTTGAAGTTGTTTTCTCTAAGAGATACACAAACAAAAATGCAAAAAAAAAGGACGAACGCTTTTCCAACGGGAACAACTTTTCATTTTTCTATCTTCATCATGAGAGTGCATGAAATGCACTTTTTCCGCAAGGATTCACCCACATTCAGCATCTCATTTGCCCGGTTGCCTATGTGTGTGTGTGTTTGTTGGAGGATGTGTTGTGCAGAATATTATCATGAATATTTCATGTTATCTGCCATGTTAGTACAGCAGTTGTATAGTTGACTATAAAACAGGAGCGCTCACTCTTTGTTGCATTGTTATCCTCCAAAAACACAAGTAAAACGAAAATGAGGAAAAAAAAAATTGGAAAACAGGAACCTGGAGGAGACTGCGAAATTGGTGGATACGAGTGCATAGTTGAGCAGTAGCTAAAGCTGTCAACATTCTAGCGTTTTAAATCCCCAACAAAGCAAGGCTGTTGGTTTTTGTTTTGAGAAGAGTAGCACTATTGCTTGCAGTTGTTACTCGGGTTGTTCACCTTTTAGTGTGGGTGGTAACATTTGGCGCGCGACTTGTTATGGTATAACTTAACATAACGGAAAGTACTTAGTAAAATGTTAAAGACTGCGGAATTTTTATCTTTAGGTGTGTAAATGGTGGTTTCTAGTGGCTTATCTTCAATATTCTAGTACTTTTACTTTCTATCCCTTAACCACTGGGCAGTTTCGAAGTCAGAAATATTTGGAAGGACTTTTTCATTGAGAGGAATTAAATTTTCGAGTTTTTAATTTAAGCAATATACGAGCTTTTAGGCCTTTATATGTCAACATATTAGATGGCATTTTTCAAGAGATATTAGCCTCAGGTCATCGTAATTGGTTGGGTTAGTTTGTTCAGGTGAACTTAATTGGTTGGATAAGATCTTTTGGACCAGGGAAATTCACAGATTGCAAAACGAAAAAATCAAAGCTTAGCTGTTTCGATAAGGTTCCGATTGTGGTAAGCCAATTAGCCTTACAGTTCTCCGAGATACCTCCGTATCTCATCACTCAGAAAAGGTGAATTTTAAAGTGATCTGCTACCAAAGACATAGTCGCCATTAATGGCCTGCTTTCGATTTTGAATGCCTCTCATCTGTCGTTCAAGATACAGATTTGATTTATTTCATCTGTAAGAAAATTTGTGCGTTGGGTTAACTACCCAACCATGAAAAAAACTAACGGTTACGAAGCAACCAATAACCTCGGAAAGGACTGATTTTATTTTTGACGATCCTGGTAAATGAAAAAAAGACAATGAAGTTCGTGTCTGCACCTGTAATGTGAGAACATTAAACAGAAGAGGTGCAAGCGAACATCTAGCGGAAGCCCTAAACTGCTACAAAACAGACATAACGGTGCCGGGCAAAAAAGGATGAAAAACAGCGGCATCTACTACGTTAACGTCTACGGACCGTGTTATAGTGAGCAGAAACAGCGACTATTCGGATTCGGATTTGTTATAAGTGCCAGACTTAGGCAAGAAGTCTAAAGACGTTACCGAACGCATTGTAAAAATCCGCATCAGGGCCAAATTTTCCAACATAAGGTTATATGCGCTGACGCCTTAACGGAGGAAAAAGATAATTTAGCTAAGGATTGCTTCTAGCTGCTTCATGACAAAACCTACGAGCGACTACGGAAGTACGATCTTAAAGAAACCGGCATATTTTAACGCAAAGGTAGGAAGAGAAGACATCTTTAGCAGTATTGTCGAAAAACATAGCCTACACGATTAAACGTTTGGCAACGGACTTGGGTTAATTGTCATCGCTACGGAACTAAATGCCACCACAATATCCATAAGGTGACATGGCGGTCTCCAGATCAACGAACGGTCAACCAAATTGATCACATTGCGACAGACAGAGGCACGCATACAGTATTTTGGATGTCCGAACATTCCGAGGAGCTAACGTCGACTCGGACCACTACCTTGTTGTAGCCATGGTATGAATGCGGATATCCACCACACCACAACAATCCAGAAATACTGTAAAAAAATTTAATGTCGAAAGACTGCAATCGCATGAGACCGCCAAGACCTTCGCGCAACGCGTATCCCATAACATCTCGATTAACACCATTTCACCAGCATCGAATATCGAAGAACAATTACAACGATGCCAAGAGGCTATTAGATCATCCGCAATCGATGTGCTAGATTTCTCGCACCCACCAGCAAGAAACCCCTGATTTGATGAGGAATGTCTACAGATGCTCACAGCCAAGAACGAGACCTACAAGGCTAAGCTGCGGGATAAGATGCAGACGAGAGCTGCCATTGAGCGCTATAGGCAGAGAATAATGGAAAAACACCGGCCTTTCAGAGAGAAGAAGAAAGAGCAAGAAAAGCGCGCGATCGAGGATATAGAGAGGTGCCACTCCAGGAACGATGTTCGAAAATTTTACCAAAGTGTAAAACGTCAAAGCCAAGGATACAAGCATCGAACAGAATAGTGTCGAGATGAACAAGGAAAAATCGTAGTTGAGACACAATCGATGCTGAGGAAATGACGAACAAAATTCCGCTGTCAGACTGAACGATTCATGCAATAGTGCCAACGACAGCGAAAACTGCCAATCACCCTACCTGACTGAAGTGAGGATAGAAATATCTAAACTCAAACTTAATAAAGCTGCCGGAAATGACGGCCTTCCCGTTGAGCTTAAAAAAGCCAGTGGAGTGAAATTGGTAAATACCAACCAAGAACTATACGAGCTGTACAGCTACATGTCCCGGTTCAAAAAATTCGGCATTGAACGTTTAAGTTGGTTAGGACATGTAGAACGAATGGACACCAATAATCCGGCTGTCATAGTCTTCGATTTCCAACCAGTCCTCAGACGCAGTAGAGGAAGACCTTGCCTTTGTTGGCGCGCACAAGTAGAAACCAACTTCAACCAACTTGGAGTGCGCAACTGGAGGCAGTTAGCTAAGGACCGGGCTTATTGGAGATGCATGTTGGTTGAGGCCCAGGTTCATTCCGGATTGTAGTGCCGCTTAAGTAAATAAGTAAGGTACTCATGGTTAAGCAGAAGATTTTTGGCGTACTCCGATGTTGGATGTACTAAGTTGAATGGCAGAAGCGTGGCTTACCACATGCACACAAATAAAAATTTCTGGCGCAACATCCTCGTTAGTACCCAGGGCCGAGCTTTTTCACAACCATTCGTGCGCGCGTGTGTACTACTTGCACGATGACAGGACCTCCTGTTTTATGTCGACTTCGAAAGGCGATTTTGAGATAAACTTTTCTTGTCAATAAACTACTCGGATGATTTGTCAGTTCATCATGAGAGGAGGGCCAGTGAAAAATCATTTCTGTGTTGCTACGCCTGTGAACATAATATGCGTTTGCCTTGTCGATCCGAATGCAAACGATGAGGTGACGAAATTTCAACTTGGACGTAACGTGAGCTACAGCTCAATTTGGAGGCTGTTTTCGTTTCCGATTCAATAACGTTACCCAACTATCGTGCATATAGCAGTTTAATTGGAAAACGGCCAGCGAGTCTACTTTATTGACACAAAATCAGCGAAAAGATCAGAACGACCACCAGCAACAATACTAACGACATGCGAAAGCGATCCGTTCGCAAGGACTTCACTCTATTCGGAAATGCCACGCTATTATACATGGAACGCTGCATCGAAGAAGTTTCAACGCAGGAAGAAATGTGATGCTGTTGCTGCCTTCGCTGTTGTCTATTTGTTAATCCACGACAAAACAAATGCTTCTATCTTCGCTTACTTTTGGTGAGAATTAGTGGCCCTAAATCCTTCGATTCCCTGCGTCCTTCGGTTGGTATACTGTGCGCCACTTTTCGGGAGGCTTGCTAAAGTTTGAGTATACTCGCAAACAATATACATTGGGACTCAACACTCGCCAACGCAACTGACTCTGCGCCAGCAAACCAAATTGACATTTCATCCGTCGAACCCGACGGCATTGTAGGATAAAAAAAACAAGGACAGGCGATCTGCTGTCGACATGGAGACTGCCTGCGCCAAATCGTTCGATACACGATGCATTCAATAACGAATTACAACTGCAGCTAGACTATGATCGAGATGAGAGTTTCTGAATTTTCGAGACATCTGCTTACGCTTGGCAATGACCAAATTTCGCTTCCATTGTACACAAATCGTTCCCGGCAAATTTTTTCACATCATCGAAGCAGGATTAGTTGATTGGTTTGGATTAGTGAACGGATACTATTAGCAGTGAAGAATATGAACGTCGATAGCTTGAATTTCATATTTGCTGGAGAACTGCATTCTTAAAAATCTGTTTGACAGCGTGACCGACGAGGATGAAGCGACCAACTTTCCGACGTAATTTTTGAACTCATTTGATGTGCCAGGAACTCCTCCGCATAATTTACAGCTGATCATGATGGCATCGATCATAATCATGTTTTTGGAATCTGAGTCATTTGAAATTGTGCAACGGTACGCAGTTGTCTGTCAAAAAACTGACGAACAATGTGATTCAAGCGACGATCATCAAGGGAGAATTCAAATGAGTGGAAGTCCTTATCCTACGAAATCCGATTATTCCAACTGATCTTCCATTCCGATTTAAGCGGATTCAGTTGCCCGTTCGAATGGATTTTCTGATGGCAATCAACAAATCGCAATGCCAATCGTTGGAAGCCTGTGTGATTAATCTTGAATTTGCCATTTTTGCCATGTTGCTATCAGCACTCAAACTTGTAAGGTTAGCAAATCAAAACTTGCTGGATGGAACCAGTATCCGATGTTACCACTTCGTGGTGAAATAATCACAATAAATGTGAAGTCATATTTACAACGACTGTGTATGGGGTTGTACGATTGAAACAAATTAAGATATTTGACAAAATTTTATAAATAAAAAGTTTTATCATTCGTCAACGAACCGAACCGAATAGATGTGGGTATTCCCCGCGATCTGGGTTTTCTCCCAATTTTTCACAAAATCTTAAAAAACGTTTATTAAGACGAGATTTTGAAATTATTCTAAACGAAACAGCATCCTTGAAGGAGAAGTATATATCAACTTTGAGCTACGTCTCTTGTGTATCTCTTTCTTCAAATAGATAGATTCATCATTTTGCTTCCAATTCCATGGTGCTATGTCCTCCTTAACGAACACAAAACGAATCCATTAGGTAAATAGTCACGTTATGTTTTAGTCTCGAAACTTTTACGACTATTTAAGACTCTTTCATCCTTGAGAATATTCCCCAGACAGAGTTCTTCATAAAATTCCCACAAAATTTGATAAATTCCCCACACTCACTGTTATGGGTTACATATCCATTACAGATAATTACTTTTTTGACTCTACAAAGTCATACCAGGAGCCGTGTCATTAACTCATTAATTTTGCCGTTTATGATGCTTTTATGTTTCTTGTCGCTAGTCTGTGTCTGTATTGCACCGTGTTTCTGTATTAAGCTGCATAATTACACCGCCATGTTGTAGGACCTTGTGTTTTTGTGTTCACTCCTTCTAATGTTTTCCAGATTACTGTTCATCATTACCTACAGCAGAGCATTGCATAGCATCGCATCACAGAGCACCTCAAAGTCAACACAGAGGAAAACCAACGAAAATAAGTAAAAAGCCGGGTCCTTGGCGTGCCGACAAAAGACAGACTTGTGTGGCTTTCGTGTATCATTAAACGAGGGGTAATGTACACCCCACAGTTATTCCATGTATTTATTAATGAAAGCACAATGCAAGCATAACTCAGCCACCATCTCATCCTGATGAGCATTTGTCTTAAGGAAGCGCTGTAAAATCCCAACAAAAAAATGAAGATACTCCGTCTTGAGCTGGAGTTTCCCATCACTCCTCAGACAACTCGCGTTTTTTTGGTAAGAAGACACATCTACACGTTCACAATTTCGTGGGTTTGTTTTCTTTTTATTTACTGTTGCACAACCTGTTGTACGAGAATATCCTTTTTTCTTGGCAATCTGTTTGTTGTTGTTGTTTCAACAACATGAAATTATTTTGCTGCTGTTGTTTTCATTTGCTGTTGGAAATTCCCAGATCGTTAACATCCTTGTTTTTTGGCAGTTGGGAGCTGGTTTAATATTTGCGCTTCAAGGATAATTTCTGTTGGCTGGTACGCTCGCTTGTGGGCGAATGCAAAAAGGGATATTTTATATATTTGATCCGAAACGTAGTAAAGCTTCTTGTTGAGCGGAATTATTATTTTACCTGAATAAATTGTTCGTTTTTGTTTACTTAATGTTTTATCATTAAAAATTGCATAATTGGGGGGGAGGTGGGGCGGGACCCTTCCTATTTGTTTCATTCAAAATGAAAGGGTTTTACTTGTGCATGGCGGAAAATAACTGAAGGTCAGAAAAACCATGATAACTGAAGTTATATAACTTAAAGGTAGGTATCTGCATAAATATGTAAAAAAATATTCAAAAAAGAAAAGGTAGAATACCTTTCACTCGAACTTTTATGAGAATCGAAAAATGGTTCGAGCTAGGTGGACTGTTTTTTTTTAGGTATGTTCGGAATGAGTCTGGGCCTCAACCAACATGCCTCTCTTATTCTCCCGGTCGTTAGCTAACTGCCTTCAGTTGTGCACTTTAAGTTGGCTGAGGTCGGTTTCCACTGGTGTACTTGTGTAAGAAGAGTTCTTCTACTGCGTCAGACGTCTGGTTGGGAATCGAAGACTGCGATCTGGAATGTTGGCGTCCATTCGTTCTACATGTCCTAGCCATCTCAAACGTCCAATGCGGAATTTTTTTTTAACTAGGGGCATGTCGCTGTACAGCTCGTATAGTTCTTGGTTGAATCCTTATCTCCATACGGGACTAAAGATTTTTCGAAGAATTTTCGTTTCAAATCGAACAACGATTTCTGCTTCCACTTTTAAAACAGTCAATGCTTCGGCATACAGCAGGACTGGGATTCTATTAGTATAACTTGTAGTTGCGTACTAGAATCCCAGTCCTAATCCCTAGTTGCACAGTCTTTTTTTTAAGATTTTGCCTCTGGTGTTGGTTCTGGAGTCACATGACATGGACTTGCCTAAATCCTTATTCGATATCATTAGTTTCGGTGAGGTCGTTTCCGAACCTGATAGAGCAGCTATAAATCTCCAGAATCACCCTGCACAGACGGATGAGTTTGGGCGGTACAAGATATGGCTCTGTATAGTTCGTCTCTATAAACGCTTTCGGAAGCGGCTATAAAATCGATGAATGGGTGGTGGGTATCGGCTTGGACTTCTTCGGTTTTTTCCAGGATCTACCGAAGTGTGAAGACTTGATCATTTGTGGGCTTTCCTCGCATAGAATCAAACTATAGAGGGCTGATCAGGTTATTGGTAAAAGGTTTCAGGCGTTCATATATTGCCGCAGATAGGTTCCTGTAGGCGATGTTTAGAAGACCTACGCCTCTGTAGTTGGCTCAGTTTAGAAAACCCCTGGTTTAATGGGCTAACGATGCCGAGTTTTCATTCTTCAGGCATACTTTAGTCCGACCAAATTTTGCTTACTTTTTGTTACTTACCAAGTCATCTTCGCCGGCTTTATAAAGCTCGTCGGGTAGGCCGTGATTCTTTTAAAAATCATCGGTCCCATTTTGCGTTGACGGGATATGGAGACGAAGATTCAACAAAAACTATACGAGCTGTACAGCGACATACCCCTTGTCCAAAAGGGCCGCATTGGACGTTTAAGATGGCTAGGACATGTAGACAAATTGACACCGATACTCCGCCTCGTAGAGCCTTCGATTCCCAGCCAGACGTCGGGCGCAGCAAGGGAAGACCACGCCTTAAGTGGAGCGCACAAGTAGAAACCGACCACAACCAACTTGTAGTGCGCGACTGGAGGCAGTTAGCTAATGACCGGGATAATTGGTGAGAGACATGTTGGTTGAGGCGCAGGTTCATTTCGGACGGTAGCGCCACTTAAGTAAGTAAGGTAGGCTGTGAGTTCCTGCAGCCCTGATCAGCTTGAGTTGAGATGTTGCTTTCCTCGCTTTACTTATTGAATGGGTCCTTCTGACTGGGAAATGTTGTTCGTCATCGCCATTTAATAGTCTGCAGAAGTGGTTCTTCCATATCCTCAGCATCGAACATGTTTGAACTACGATATTTCCTTGTTCACCTCGACAGGATTCTGTTCGAGCCTTGTGTCCTTGGCTTTCACGTTTTACACTTTGGTATCACTTGCGAACATCATTCCTGGAGTGGCACCTCTCTATATCATCGATGGCGCGATTTTCTTGCTCTTTTTCTTCTTCGCGAAAATCGGTGGTCTTAACTCCTTCTTCACCTATAGAGCACAATGGTAGCTCTCGTCTTCACCTGCAACTTAGCCTTGTATGCCTCTTTCTTGGCTGCGACCTTCAGTCTGCATTCCTCATCAAAAGAGGGGTTTTTTGCTGGTAGGAGCGAGAATCCTAGCTTGTTGGCATCGTTGCAATTGTTCTTCGACATTCGATGCTAGTGGTATGGTCTTAGTCGAGAGGTTGAATGATCCTGCTTGGCAGTCTCTTGTGATTGCAGTCTTTCGACATTAGATTTCCTCACAATATTTCTGATTTTTTATGGCGTGGGGTATATCCGCTTTCTTCCCTCGACTGGCCAATGTTTGCCCCTCGGAATATGGAGTTCCAAAATACTGACCACTTATGTATCGCAATGTGATCAGTTTGATTGACCGTTTAAAGATCTGGAGACTGTCATTTCCCCTTATGATGAGGAAACCGTGCTTTGGTTATAACCGCATTTTGTTTCGCAGTGATGTCAATTAGTCCAAATCCGTTTGGCGGCTATATGGTTTTATGTTTCCTAAAATACTGCTTAAGATGTCTCTCACTCTTGCTATCTTTGACTTAAAATCTTCCAGCACGATTTTAACATCGTACTTTGGAAGTCGCTTAATTTTTTTTTAAAAAAGTTCGTTGAAGCAGTCTGCCGCTGTCCTTTCGGCTCAACCGCCATCATCTCTGTTCAAGGAGCCTAACTCACCTTTGAGACTATTGTCCGAACATGTCGTTGCAGGAGGCTCATGTAGGTTATTCACTAAGACTGGATTGCACTGCTGCCTTTGAATAAAAAAGATTTTATGCCGTTGTCCGACGACACTATGTTTCACTGATATCGGGTTTCCTGTTAAATAATGGCGAATTCCTTCCAGTTTATTCGACATTTTTAGAAGACCTAAGCTTTGACTTGGCGCTGCATAAATGCTATCATGTCTCGCTTTCATTCGTGGGTCCAATTTAAATAGCTTCATTGTTGCAAATGCCTTTACTTACATTCGGACTTAGATGAAGGATATTAAGGTTTGTCCTTGTCTTTTCCTTTCTCAGGCTGTGGCTAATTTTCATCGATCGCTTTAATTGTCAGGTGTCAACGGAACAACATTTTGGATGCATGCTAAGAAGCCTTAGAGTTGATCTTTTTGCATAAAAAGCATCAGATCAAGTCAATCAAGTAGAGTCTACATTGACACACACACATGGACAAATGGCAAAGTCAATGATAACCTCATCCTTCATCAACACCAGGGTATACTTATTAAGTGTTCTTCTAGGTTTCGCGACATTGAGTGTATCCTTGGCAATATTAAGCTTAACATGGCTCTTTGATGTTCTCTATGATAAAAGTTGTAATTTATACCCAACACCCAAAAAGTCTGACATCCTTGTTTGTTGATATATTAAGGGATTTCATCTCCCATCCTCTATAAATAATTCAAAAATTCCCCAAAAGCAACCATCACAACAAATATTCAACCGTAATTCATACTTACAATTCGATCAGGACAAACTCCTAGCAAAGTGTCCCTCTGAGAGATGTGCGCCTCTTGTATTTTTAATGTTCTCGACTTTCCAGACACTTTTCGTCATTCCGTGTTCCCATAAAGAAAACGTTTAATTTTTATTTACACATGGCTTTGGTTTTCCCATTTCCACACGCCACCCGGTCCCTGTGTCTGACTCGGCACATGCCCGTAGTATATCCTCGAGGGACCTATTTGCCACGACTCAGATATCAATACCGCAACACGTTCTTTCATTCTATGATTGCCTGCTCACAATTGACGAAAGTGTGCCCAACAATTTAAGGAGATCCTTTGTAGGGGAAGTCAGAACGTAGTCCTGTGAAAAAAAAAAACAATTACAACAACAAATCAAATGATTTAATAATTGATTGCATTTTGTTAAGAACTCTTTCGTTTTCCTGCTACCATCAGGACATATTGAATCCTGTGTTCAGCAATAATGAAGTACCATCTCATTCAGCTGGGGTGGGAGGTTGTAGCTATCTGCTGGACTGCTTAAGGATTATTTCATGACAGTTGTGTGTCAACATATTGCATACACATTAAATAATCATTAAAATTTCGTATACCGATTGTCTACGTCCGGTTTAGGATTCAATGGTTGTATCTCTGTGTGTGGGGGCAGATATAAATGGCCGACATGGAAACAAAATGACTTTTGCAACAGAGGAAATTTATTTGTGAATCAATATTTTATTGTGCAAAGGAATGTTATCCCATCGAGTATACACAGTGGATATACACAATATACATCCTTAACAAACAGTCGTCGATATCTCAGTGAAAGAGTGAGTGCTTTGGTGGAATTTGGTTATAGTGTGTGTATGTGCATGGGGACTCTTTGCCTGGTCGGACTGGCGGTGGATTTGTGCAAAATTTATCGGGTGTGGTGATTTATAGATGTCGTTCGAGTTATATTTGGGCAAAAGGATTCCAATGCTTACATTCCAACATCTACATACCTAGACAGGGTGACGCAGCTATGCATGTCAAATTAGTAGGTGATTCTGGAAAAATGTAAGAAATAATTTGATTTTGTTTTTAAAAAAAAAATATTTTTTCTCATAAAGTCTCTGTAACATACGATCCACATAATTTCTAGTAAATACATAGGGTGTCCCGTAACTCATGCAGAATTTGAATTCTACACTATTGAATAGTATGCTGTGTTGCAAACGGAAAAAAGGATAACAATGTGACAGCTGACAGTTCGCGGTTAGTAAAAATGGAGCGCTATGCGAAAGACCAACGCACTTTCATTGATGAGCAACTTTTTAAAAATAACGAAGGTTTGTCAGCTACATTCTGCAATTTTCGTACAAAATATGACGGCTTACGCTCCTGTTCTCTTAACCACAGGCATCCTGAACGGGTAAAACTATTGAATTTCGATTTTTTCTCGACCGACTGATCTGGCTTAAATAACTGACTGTGTGTAACTGCACAGGTGGCCTGAACAGGCATACCTGATAGTTAAATCTGCATGTGTGTGGCTGAATTTAGACACTCTGGGTATCCTGTCACAAGTCGTTCAACCGAAAACATCGAAGCAGTTCCCGAGAGTATTGCTGACAATTAAGGAACATTAATTCGGTACCTTACTACTACAGTGGGCATTTCGAGAAGATCTCTACAGCGAATTCTCACTAAACACTTGAAACGTCATGCTTACAAAGTTCATTGACTCAAGACTAATGACTAATGAGAGTTCGTGACATGGATCTTGGAACAACAACAAGATGATGTTGATTTTTCGAACAAAATCATCTTTAAGGATGATCGTCAATATTATCGCATTTGGGACCCAGCAAATCCACGAGTAGTTATTGAGAAACAAATGAATCCACAAGGCTAGGTGCGGATTTTGGGAGGAGGCATAATTGGACCATTCTTTTTCGGAAATCTACCTGGTAAGGCAGTTACAGTTAATGACGTTCGTCATCGTGACATGGTAACCCAGTTTTTTGTGCCTAAATTACAAGCAACGGATGTGAATAACATGTGATTTCAGCAAGACATTCGCACATGTCATACAACCAAAGAAATAATTGAATTACTGCATGAGTCATTTACTAATAATATAATCGGCCGTTTTTGGGATCAGAATTGAGCATCCAGATCTTGGGATCTAAAACCATTTGACATTTTTCTTTGGGTTTTTTTTTTAAGTCAAATGTTCTAAACAAACAAACTCACCACCACCAAAGCCTTGAAAGAGGTAATTGGTCTGTCTGGTTAAATACAGGTACATGTATGTATGTGAAACAGGCATAGCCATGGCGGCTATCCGATGTGCTATTCCCTACATAGCCCCAAACTGTATATACTTTTGTTAAAAATCTGTGTTGTTGCCGTAGTCCAGAGGACCTCCTTACTTGTGGATCGGGTAAACGATGCTGAGGTTCCAATCTTCAGGAATAATTTCATCCGACAAAATTTTGCTTACGAGTTGGCGAATGTTCCCTGCCAAATCATGTCTGAAGGTCTTATAAAATTCGGCGGAAAGGCCGTCATTTCGGCCTTGTTGAGCTCGATTTTAGATATTGCTATCCCCACATACCTTAAGTCGGTTGGTTGCTAGTTTTCGCTATTATTGCCAACATTGAATGCTTCGTAGGTTGCTTGTCATCCCGGTTTATCAGTCTGCCTAAGTGGGTCTTCTGTATCCTCAGCATTGAATGTGTCTCAACGAACCTAGTGCATCAGTTGCGACTAATCTGGTGCCTTGTTGACGTCATCGCCATTTTTCTTCGATATTAGATGCTAGTTGTAGGATGTTTATCGAGAGAATAAGGGATATGTATTCTGCGAAGGTCTCTTTTGCAACGTATATCTGATTTGTCGTGGCCTGGTGGATATCCGATTTCTTACCTTGGCTGCAACTGGGTATTGGTCCTGGTCAATTTGAACCTCTCGGAAAGTGCGGACATCCAACGTGATCAAGTTGATTGACTATTCGTTGATCTGGATACCGATATGTCCCGTTATGAATATCGAGGTGAGGAAATCGTGTGCAGGCTATAGTGGCATTTCATCCCATAGCGAAGTCAATCAGCTTTTGTCCGTTGTCAGATGTGTTGTCATGTTGGCTGTGTTTTCCGATAATACTGTAAAAGATGCCTTCCTTTGCTCTAAAACCTCCCAGCACGATTTAAACATCGTACTTCGATAGTCACTCATAAGTTTCGTTAAGGAAGCAGTCTTTTGCCCTTGCTATATCCTCTTTTGCCTCCGACTAGGCGTTAGCTCATATATAAGGCTTTGATGCAGATCGTTGAAATGTCCTTAAAATATAAGACTTCTAGCTTAAGTCTTGCACTTATAACAAATCCAAATCCAAATATTCGCTTTTTCTGCTCACTGTAAAACGGTCCGAAGTGAAGGTCATAGTTTTTCATCCCCTTCTTCCATCCCATCGTATTTCCAGGATGGCAGTTATTCCTGCTTTAAAGTAGCTTATGGCTTTCACTAGTTGTTCAGGGAACTTCTTTTGCAAACGTGGTTCTCCGTTTTGTCGTTCAGCATGTTTAAACACAATAAATACAGTCCGTTCCGAGGTGCATAGTTGCTTTGTAGCACTCACTTTTAGACCACGAGAACAACCCCCAACCTGATGAGCTAGTTCCAATTTATTTAATACTCCAATAGGACTCGGGGACATTAGTATCCATTACGGCCGTTGAGCTTTCGGCTTATCCGCTACAATCTCTATTTGAAAAGCCTGACTTAAGATTTCTCAATGACCTGTTGTTCAAATACGTCGAAGCAGCTGATTTAGGTTATTCGCTTTGCCCATCTATTTTGGGAGTTCTTCAGCTGCCACCTGGAAAAAGTATATGTGTTTTGTGAGTACACCTCATCCTCCCACTCTTATTTGCTGCTGCCAAGACTTTCCATAGGTTTTGAGACCCTATTTACGGTCAAGGTAATAGACTGTCAGCGGTCGCCACATAAAGGCTGATATTTAGATTTGGAAGGAATTATGATGCAAGCTCAAGGATTCATATATTCGTATTACCCACCATTCGACCACCACTTACGTATGTTTGGTTATGGAAAATTGATTTATCTAAGTTTTTCATCCAATAGATGGCGTTGGAGTAAATATTGTAATGTGGTCCATCGAGATATATTGCATGAAGATATCTGGTCCCTATCATATTATTAATTTCTGAAAAGCGATAAAAACTCCTGAAGGTGAAATGATATTGATTATTTCAAAATGTCACCATGCTCGTGGTTTAAGGTCATAACAGTATTTTGCCAATCAGATTAAGTGGATGTCATTGCAAGTACAAGCTTTGCAAAGGATATACTAAAGTGCCTTAAGGTTGGACATACCTTACTGTACAGTGATGTCTGCTCTTATGTACTCCTTTTCGTTGGATATTTAGTTTATTGGGTGCAGTGATCTATAGTTAGTGTGTTGAAGCAGGATTCAAATCCCGAAAGTGGCATTATCAAAGTTTTTTCACTGCTCCATCTCTTGCTAAAGTCTGCCAAACATCCAAGAGCAACATTGTCATGAGAAACATCGGAAAATTTGGAGTTCGTGTGGTGCAGGAAGTCTATTGCTTTGAGGCGGAAATTGTAATTTCGCAAAAACACAAATGATGGGAGAAGCTAGGTTTGAGGGCCTGTATGGGCCGTTAACGCCAACTACTTCATTTTTATGTAGTTTCGTCACACAATTCGTACACATTATGCATACTTGTTTGTTTACGAAGATTTGTAGCTTTGGTTTTATAATGGCGACCTATATTGTTGCACATTTTTTGCACACAATTAGAAAAATAGTCCTAGTTTTTGGAAACTAGTCCATGTTTAGAAACAGATCAAACTCTCGTGATGATCTAACAAATCATCCGAATATTATCAGTTGTCAAGAAAGCTTATCTTATCTTAGCCGTTTGGAGTCGGCATAAAACAGGAGGTCACACCTTCGTGTAAGAAGTACATATGCACACTTGAATGGTCCATGATACTAACGAGCATGTTGCTCCAAAAACTTGTATTTGTATTTTGTTTAAGAACTATTGAAAGTGTGATCAATCAAGAGGTTTTTTTTTAAATGCGAAATAATACAAAAAATTCAATATATCGTGAAATATTTATTAGTTGTCCAAAAAAAACATTCTTGACATTCACTATTTAAAGATAGTCCCTCTCAAATATTGACCGCCACTGCACCGTAACTCGTCCATGTGGGTATTCTAATATTTAATGACGGGTTGGAGCAAATTCCTGGCTATCTCGCGAATAACACGGATAATGTTACGATTTTTTGTTGTCATAATAAAAGCCACAAATCAGAAATTATTGTTTGGTTTATTCACTGTGAAAGTTACTGACAATGGTATACAATATTTTGTTATTGACAGATAGACTTATCGGCAACTTAAGGCAGCTACGTCCGGACTCGATGACTTCAGTTGTTTGAATGCGAATTTATTCGCTCAAATTAAACGTCAAAGAAATTCCGTGTTTGTAAATTCAACCGCAATTCGTCTGAAGTTCCGATTACATTTTCTCATCTTATACATAATTTAACAGGTAACGTTGATCTCCAATGCTTCAATCGTAGCTGGCTTATCCGCAACACCTTAGAATTTACGTAGCCACAAAGGAAGAACTCTTACAGTGTGATATCGCATAATCGTGCCGGCTTATCCACTGGTCCGAAGAGTAAAAAAACATTGTTTATCGAAGCAATCTCTCAATATGTCCATGACTTCACGGGCTATGTGCAAGTAGCGCCGTTTTTTAAATGTTCTCAAGATCTCGGGATTTAATTTCATACAAAAAAATAGTAAGTTGTCATGGCCCGAAAGTCTCATGGTTCCCTTTAAAAGTAACGTTTGCTACAGCCTCATTTTTAAAGAAATACTGACCGATGATTCCACCGGCTCATAACCATACCACTCGGTTATTTTATTATATGTAACTGCAGCACTTCCGGTTGTTCTTCGGACCACAACCATATACGGCAGTTTTACCTACTGACGTATCCATTGAGCCAGAAATGGGCCTCATTGCTTAACAAAATTTTAGTCGATAACAGTATATCTTCAGCAAGTATCTCGAGAGCCCATTAACAGAATGTCAGTCGGCTTCAATAATTGCTTCAATTGCATTTTGTATGCCTTCAAACTAAGATCTTTCAGTAGCATTACCTTTGTTGTTCCATATGACAGGCCAAGTTGTTGAGAACAGCGACGAATTGATTCATCGCGATTTTCGACTATACCCGGTTTTTTAGTGCAAGATCATCCTAGTTTTGGGATTAAACTCGAGTTAACTCTAAAAAGTAGTTTTTCAGTCATTTCGAATTCAGAGTTAACCCATCAAGTTTGGTCAGTTAATTCTGGAACTAAATGATCAGATGTTTTTGACAGATGATAAAATACCAAACAACCAATTATTTTCAATTCCATTTGTGTGGACATTTTATAAAATTTTCGGAAACTAAACAAGTCTACGATTATATTCATATGTACTCGAAACTGTTTGAAACATTATGTTTGGCTGTTTTAAGAAGAAAAAGAGTTGCAAGATCGCTACAAAACCATTTTCATTTGTTTGGGGGAAAATAAAACAAACAGCTGATAACTCAGCTGTAGCAGATTCTATACTTTTTGATAACTTTTTGACACACAAATTTATAAATCATGAGTGCTACCAAATCAAGTCACCACACTTGGAATAAAATTTAATCCTGTACTGAAAAACTGCTTAATGAGTTAACTCTGGATTTAATTTATTCCGGGGTTAGTTTAATCCGGGTTAACTTAGAGTTAACTCAGCTCTGAAAAGCCGGGCCTAAGAGAGTCTTCCAATACAGAATATTGGGTCTCCAATTTTTTGATGGCATGGCGAATAGTGGCTGCAATAGCTCCATTACGGACACCATAAGTTCGCCGAAACGAACAGAACATTAATTTTCATAATATAAATTGAACGATTTGCAAATTTTGTTCGGGAGTAAGTCTATACATGATGAAATGAAAAAAAAAGCTGAATAAAACACATGAGGTAACTTGACCGGCTCACGCGCCATTTGTCGAATATCTCACGAATTTTAATTTTAATTTTGTTTTAACTTTAGTGGTTCATTGACTTGTCTACAAATGGAAAGTGTCTCACTTCAACAGACCATATGAATAATATTGAACCCCAGTGCCACACAATATGAGTCTTCCTACATACAGTATTGACCTACTTAACTGAAACACCCTGTGCTCATACATACATATAAGCGAATGAAAGGAAATGTTGTAAGCTTTCATTGAGGCGCCATTTATTATTAAAAATTTCATCAGTCCAACGAGTACAATACCCAGATACTTAACCAGAAATCTGTTCTGTTTTTGGTGTATCTACTGCTCCTGCTGTGGAGCCTTGGCTAGGGCAGATAAATGGATATATCTCTGCAATGTAAGAACTGAACGTCCTGTCGACGCGCGTATTTCCTTCATTTTGTAAAACTTTTGATGTAAGAGCACAGGATATAAAATATGTCGGGAGTTTATTTATTTCTTTTTTTTTGTCGATTTAATTGAGCATATGAGTGCAGGGAGGAGTAATAACCGCCATATCGGTTTAATTGCGAGATTTAATGAAATTTCCGTTTTCATTTTTGCTGGACGTGTAGGCGCGCACAATTAAAAGATTTTTTTGTGTCCTTTTCCCCGAATGAATTGCGAATTACAAATTGAGCGTGTTTATGTATGCCTTTGGAAAGTTGTGTGTATAAACACAAGAATCATGTGTCATCCACACTTTATTGTTTTTTTTTGCTGTTTCTGAGAAATACACTCGATATTCATTTATTGGAAATAATTTATTGCATCGAATGGTATTGATTGAAACACAAGATTTTATGGAACGTATTAAATTTAAGGAGATCCTTAAAAATAATATACACACTAGTCCCGAAGGGAATGAATGCAATTATTCGGAGTTTTACAGCGCGAGTTGTACTTGTGTTGCATTTAAAGTTGAAGTGCTTTTGAACGTGGATTCACGGAAGGTATGAAATCCCTTTATATAGGGTGATGCTTTGGAGATATAAAACCAACTTGATAGGAAGAAATAATTGAAACAAAATGCGGTTGCTTTTGGTCACAGTATTGAGTCCTTGCTAACTGGAAAAAGAATTTCATAAGCAGAAGAATGGAGCAGATACAATTCTGGGTAAAAAATAAACCGTTTGGATTGATTTTTTAAAGCTTTTTTTTTAGTAGTTATGTACAGGCCAGAGTAGTATTTGGCGTGTTTTGTTATGTATTTTGCAAAGTAAAGTAAAAGCTTCTAAAAAAACAATCCAAATTCAATCAGCTTAAGAGCTTGTCTTAATATCAGGTGTTATTTTAAAGGTATAGAACTTCGAGTTGAAATAACAAGCAAATCATTTAAATGTCCATCAATTTGACTTTATTGGAAGGATAATTTTCAGCCATTAGTGTTTAATCATGAATGCGGGCATGCGGCCGATGCGGTTGTTCGAATAAAGCCAAGTCTAGAGGTCCAATGGTCAACCGCTTATTCGAGCATTTGGGGCCTTATGCCGGCAACAACGCCACGAATTTTGGCTTCCAAGTCCCCTAACGTTTCTTGTTTGTTGGCGTAGGCGAGCGACTTCACATATCCCCAAATGAAATGATCCAATGTTGTCAAATCACACGATCTTGGTGGCTAATTGGTTTTATGAAATTTTTTTGAAATTATGAAATTATGCGCTCATCGAATGTTTCCTTCAATAAGTCGATTGTGACGTGCGCTGTGTGGCATATAGCGCACGCCGTCTTGTTGGAACCACATTCATGCCATCCAAATCGGGAACAAAATAGTCGGTTATCATGGCTCTATACCGGTTTCTATTAATGGTAACTGACTCTCCAGCATCATTTCGGAAGAAGTATGGCTCCATGAATCCACCAGCTCATAGAGCACACCAAACAGTCAGTTATTGTGTATGTAATGGCGTCTCAAGGGTATCATGTGGATTCTCTTCACTTCAAATGCGGCAATTTGGCTTGTTGACGTAGCCATTCAACCAAACATGAGCCTCATCACTGAACAAAATTTTGCGATGAAAATCAGCATCGAGATCAATCTCTTGGTGTATGGGCCAACAAAATCAAGACGCATTGCACGGTCTCGCGGCTTTAATTCTTGCACAAGCTGGATATTGTAAGGTCGTAAGCCAAGATCTTTGCGGAAAATCATCCATAAAGTTGATTGACAAAGCGCCAATGGCTATGCACGGTGGCGAATCGATTCATTCGGGTTCTCTTTAACACTTTGCTCTACAGCGGCAATTTTTTCTTCAGTGCGCACTGTTCGACGTCTTTGCGGACGCGTATTACTTACTTAAGTGGCGCTACAGTCCGAAATGAACCTGGGGCTCAACCAACATGCCTCTCCAATTAGCCCGGTCATTAGCTAACTGTCTCCAGTTGCGCACTCCAAGTTGGTTGAGGTCGGTTTCTACTTGCGCGCTCCACTTAAGACGAGGTCTTCCTCTACTGCGTCCGACGTCTGGCTGAGAATTGAAGACTCTGCGACCCGGAGTAATGGCGTCCAGTCGTTCTACATGTCCTAGCCATCTTAAACGTCCAATGCGGAGTATTTGACCAGGGGCATGTCGCTGTACAGCTCGTATAGTTCTTGGTTGAATCTTCGTCTCCATAGGCCGTCAACGCAAACGGGACCGAAGATTTTTCGAAGAATTTTCCTCTCAAATCGACCAAGGATTTCTTCATCCGCTTTTGAGACGGTCCATGCTTCATCGCCGTAGAGCAGGACTGGGATGATCAGGGTCTTATATAAGATCTCCTTAGTAGTTCGAGTGAGGGCTTTACTACTGAATTGCCTTCTTAGCCCGAAGAAACAGCGGTTGGCAAGAGTAATTCTTCGTTTAATTTCTGACGAGATGTTGTTGTCAGAGTTAAAAGCGGAGGCGAGATAGATAAAGTCCCGTACTACCTCAATGTTATATCTGTCAATGGTGACGGTCTGCCCAATTCGTCGATGTTGTGTGTCCTTTCGTATTGACAGTATATACTTCGTCTTGCCCTCATTTACTGCTAAACCCATTCTTGCCGCTTCCTTCTCTATACTAGCAAACGTGGCTAGGACATCACGTTGGGTCCTACCAATGATGTCAATATCGTCGACGTATGCTAGTAGTTGTACAGATTTTTGGAAAATTGTGCCTCTGGTGTTCGCTCGTGAGTTTTGCACAATCCTCTCAAGAATCAGATTGAAGAAGTCACATGACAGCGCATCGCTTTGCCTAAATCCTTTTTTTTGGTATCGATCGTGTCAGTGAGGTCGTTTCCGACCCTGATGGAGCAGCCAGAATTTTCCATCGTCATCCTACACAAACGGACGAGTTAGGGCGGTATACCAAAACAAGACATGGCTCTGTATAGTTCTTCTCTATAAATGCTGTCGTATGCCTCTGTAGTTGGCGCAGTTTAGATGGTCTCCTTTTTTGTGGCTCGGGCAAGCGATGCTGAGGTTCCATTCTTCAGGCATACTCTCTTCCGACCAGATTCGGCTTATGAGTTGTCGGATGTTACTTACCAAGTTATCTTCGGCGGCTTTATAAAGCTCGGCGGCAAGGCCGTCATTTCCGGCAGCTTATTAAGCTTCAGTTTAGATATTGCTATCCTCACTTCACTCAGATCGGGTGGTTGGCAGCCTTCGCTGTCGTTGCCAATGTTGAATGGTTCGTTCTGCCTGACAGCGGAATGTTGTTCGTCATCGCCGTTTAACAGTCTGCAGAAGTGGTTCTTCCATATCCTCAGCATAGACTGTGTCTCAACTATGATATTTTCTTGTTCAACTTGTTCAACGGATGCTGTTCGAGCCTTGTATTCTTGGCTTTGACGTTTTACACTTTGGTTAAACTTGCGAACATTTTTCCTGGAGTGGAAACTCTCTATATCATCGATGGCGCGCTTTTCTTGCTCCTTTTCTTCTTTCTGAAAAGCCGGTGTTCTTCCATTCTTCTCTGCCTATAGAGCTCAATGGCAGCTCTCGTCTTCAGCTGCAGCTTAGCCTTGTAGGCCTTGTTCTTGGCTGCGAGCATCTGTCGGCATTCCTCATCAAACCAGGGGTTTCTTGCTGGTGGGCGCGAGAAACCTAGCACATCAGTTGCGGCAGATCTAACGGCTTGTTGGCATCGTTGCCATAGCTCTTCGACATTCGATGTTGGTGGTATGGTGTTAATCGAGAGGTTAAGGGATACGCGTTGCGCGAAGGTCTTGGCGGTCTCTTGCGATTGCAGTCTTTCGACATTAAATTTTTTTACAGTATTTCTGGATTGTTGTGGCGTGGTGGATATCCGCATTCTAACCTTGGCCGAATTTTGGATGTCCGAACATTCCGAGGAGCTAACATCGGCTCGGACCACTACCTTGTCCGAGCCGATGTTAGCTCCTCGGAATGTTCGGACATCCAAAATTCTGGATGCGTGCCTCTTGTCTATCGCTACGTGATCAATTTGATTGGCCGTTCGTTTATCTGGCCAATTTTGTACAATCTGTATACATCAGACTTTCCAAATTTGCCTGAATGTCATACTGCAATTTTTGCAGATGACACTGCCATATTTTCTTCTCATTTATTCGCTCTCAATATTGAGAGGAATCTTACAAATGCGATAAAACTATTGGAAAATTATTATAGCAAATGGAAGATATTGAATGAAGGAAAAATGCAGGCTATCTTTTTCACACGAAAAAGAAAGCCCTGCTTTCTTCCAAATAGTCAATTACAGATCAATGGATCTTTCATAAAGTGGGAGCCATCCGTTCGTTATTTGGGAATACATCTGGACACAAAACTAACTCTTAATGAACACATCTACAGGACAATTAAAAAGGTTGGAATTGCAATTAAGATGTATATATTAAGATGAAAATAAAATGATCATTCAAAAAGTAATTTTTCAGGCTATTTTGCTATATGGATGTCAGGTATGGGGTAATTGTTCGAAATTCCACATACAAAAATTGCAGGTATCTCAAAACAAGCTACTGAAAATGATGTTGAATTTGCCATGGCATCATTCAACTCTAGATGTTCATTGTAAAGCAAATGTTGAATTGATTTCAAATAGGATACATAAACTAAGGCTTAAATTTCTAGAACGCTGTAGTTTTACTGAAAACCCCCTTATTAATGACTTAACCACGATTAACATGTAATTCAAATTTTTGTTGTTTTTTTTAATTATTAATTGTTTTTGTTAATTATTTATTTATTGAATGCTCTTAATTATCTAATATATTCTTACTTATTTATCTATTAATGTTTTTACTATCTATTACTTTATTTATTTATTTATTGTGTTTGTTTGCTTAATTTTTTATTTATTTACTTATTTATTTATTTATTTATTTAAATCAAATTATATTATTTATTTATCTATCACTCTTTGAGTGAAATATTTATTCCCTTCTGGAATTAAAACAAAACCAAAATATGTGATACCACTTGACTGATTTTTGTTGATTTATTTGTTTATTATTTTGTTTAAACATTTATATATTTATATACATATTTTGAAATTTTCTATTTATTTATTTGTTATTTATTTATTTTTTGTTTGTTTTAGTTATTTATCTAGTTATTTATTTATTTATGTATTTATTTATTTATTTATTTAGTTATTTAGTTATTTATTTATTTATTTTATTTTTTTTTTTACTAATTTATTTATTTGTTTATCTGTTTATTGTTTATTTGTTTATTTTTTTTATTTGTTTATTTATTTTTTTTTTTTTGTATTTAAATTGGAGGTTTTTTTTCGTGTTTCCCCCAAACTATCTATTTTTGTCTCCTTTATATTTTCAATTGAATAAATAATGTTTCAGTAGAAAGATATATCTTATCAAATCTCTGTAAAATGTGCGATAACAAACCAAATGTATATTTAACGAAATAAAATCAATCTATCTATCTATCTATTTAGAAAATAACTGTCATTTCTTTTTGTTATTATAATATTGGTGTGGTTCAATTATGTATAGACAAAATAGCGGCAAAATGGCCAGCGATGGTCCAAATTTTCGATGACGCTGAGGCATAATTGAGATTCTATGCCGTTAATGTTCCGAATTATCTCATCCTTTAGGTTTTGAATTGTTGCTGGCTTATCGACGTATACCTTTTCTTTCAAATAACTTCAAAGGAAGAAGTTCAACGGTGCCAAATGAAATGATCTTGGCTGCCAAATGACATTGCCACCACGTGGGATAACACGACCATTGAATTTGTCGCGCAAAGTAGCCATTGTTTCGTTAGCCGTGTGGCAAGTGGCACCGTCCTATTGAAACCACATATCGTCCACTTCCATATCTTCCAAATCGGGCCATAAAAAGTTCGTTATCATCTCACGATAGCGAACACCATTCACAGTAACTACCTGACCGGATTCGTTTTGGAAAGAAATACGTCCCGATGATGCCGCCAGCCCATGAACCGCACCAAACAGTCACTCTTAGTGAGTGCATTGGTTTTTCGACAATCACTCTTGGATTATCATTCGGCCAAATGCGGCAATTCAGCTTATTGACGAATCCACTGAGGTAAAAATGTGCTTCATCGCTGAAGATGATTTTCTTCGACAAAATTGATCATCCACTCCTTCCATTTTTTGTAAACATTCTGACCATTGACGACGCTTGAAATGCTCAAGAGGCTTTAGTTCTTTAGTCAGTTGCACCTTGTGAGCGTGTTAATGCAAGTCTTTGTGCATAATGTTCATCGATGACGAGCGTGCGCAAATGTTGGGCACGACGACGAGTTGCGGTGGAAGGCTCTTCAGCCACACTATCGCGAACAACAGCAATATTTTCTGCAGTACGAGCTGTACGAGCATGCACTGGTGTTTTCACATCTTCTTCAGATCCGGTTTGCTCAAATTTTTGCATGATTTTTCCGATTGTACTCACATTTGGACGAATAATTTGACCGAAACAATCACGAAGTGCACTATATGCATTTTTATTTGAATGCCCATTTTCTTAATAATCCTAAATAATTTGAACGCGTTGTTCGATTGTGTATCTTTCCACTGTTCGAATTGTGGTATGAAATGCAGAAACAAATTGACGTTTAGGCGTGGTTCACATTCAACATCGGCCCTTAAAATTTAACCACCCGTTATATTGAAAGAGGGTCACAGGGGGCAGATAGAAGAAGGCTGTGTATGTTAGCTGCTGAATAACTATTAGGCAGCCCCGAGAAATAGCGGCAGTGGCTAAAATGGTCACAGTAACCCCTTTGAATTTTTTTCAACAAGACCGTCTTTAAAGTAAGTGCTCGCCACCTCCATTGGTGACTACGAGGAGGAGAAAATGACAAGAACGGAAGATACCGACCAAAAGGCATCTCAGTGATAATGGGCCATTTGCATGTATGCAGATATCCAGATCTACACATCGCGATGAGATCCAACTTCTCCATTGAATTATTCAAATGAACTAACTAATGAAGTCTATGAAAACCACCATTCCAGGCATTACGACTGAGCGCAGTAAGTTGTATTTATCTCCTGCTGGAAACAACAAATCTGAATAATAGCTACATGGGCTAAAGTTTGTAGTGTTCTGTTACCTGAATAAGCAGGAGCGAAATTCTACTGAAATACCTTCCAGGCTAATGCTGTAAATATAGTTTTCGGGGAAAAAATTAGAACTTTGATTATGAAGAATCCCGAAAAGGTAGATCAAACAATTCTGTCCGTATATTTGTAGGCATTTCCATGGATGATTTGCATTTTTCCCGGTCAAAGTGTAATTCACTCAACGAATATTGTTTCCAAAAGGCACGTTCAGTGTCTACCATTCCAGCGACTCTTTGGACATGTTCCAAGCGACGTGAACGGTTTATATCTGTTCGAAGCTAATTTCGATGACCAACTTATTTCGATGACCGATGACCATTCACACTGTTTGGCGCCGTTAATATGAGATGTTGCTGCATTTGGAGAATGGAGAATCCACAGTGAAACACTATGGCATGTCTAAGAAGTGACGGTTTGGGGCGTCGTTTGCCCAAAAACATCCTTGGGCCATTTTTCTTCAGAGAAGGCAAAACAGTGGATGGGGATTTTAGCTCATTATGATTGCCCTATTTCTACCCAAAAACGTGTCTGGTATGTTACTGGTTTCAACAGGACGGTGCACCTTGCAAATCAAAGAGTGCAGTTTCTGCAACGAAAATTCCCTGGACGTATGCTATTCAAAAGTGTAGTCATTGACTGGTCACCCAAATAAATACAAATTGTTGGCGCAACAGGCTCTTTAGTACCCAGAGCAGGGCTTTATTACAACCATACACGTGTGCGTGTTTTCTTCTTGTACGATGGCGGGACCTCCTCTTTTATGACGACTCCGAACGCAAATTTGTGATAAGCTTTTCTTGACAATTGATACTACTCGGGTGATTTGTCAGATCATCACGAGAGGAGGGCCAGTGAAAAATAATTATGGTGCTGCCATGGCTGCTAATCGAACCCAGAGCTTCTGCGCAGCAGTTCATCGCACTAACCATCGCGCCACTAAGCCCACACTGGTCTGGTCACACTGACTGGTCATCCAGATTTGACCCCTCCGGATTTCTATGGATATTGTGCATTCGACCAAGTCTCACAGAAATGACGCTTTAGCTTAAGTCAAACATTGGTGCTATAATGATCGCTATACCACCTGAGATGCTCGAAAAAGACGCATTTAGCTTTGATCAAGAATCCTGCGACTTGAATGATTTTGCTTTCAGGAACTATTGCAAACAAGTTCCTAAAGACGAATTTAAACACAAAATTTTCAAATATGAAATCTTGTTGTGTTTTTTTTGCGTTATTCAATATTCATATACCAAAATAAAATATGGCGCATCCTATATATTCTATATTTCAACTCCTGTCATAATGACTACAATTTTGATTAAGACATAAGGGACCCTATTCTGTTCAACATATGCCATTTCGATTACGAAAAGTGAACAATCCCCCTATTCTGTACAACACACTGTCATTGATTTTTACTCACACCACCGACCATCCAAATATCGATTTCAAACGTTGAGTTAACATTTTCATTGCCGTTACTACAACCGAATCCACTGCACACTAGGGAGATGTTTATTTATTCCTTTAGCATAAATATCGTCTCCTATAAACCATATTCCCTCTGTGGAAGGACCCAAACGTGGCAGAGCATACCAACGATACATCGTCGGTAGTGTAACAAGGCGGTGCAGAGGATCGATGCAAGGTGCTGAAATTGTTCCTTACACATGATTAAATGCACATATGATACTCGATACTTTTAAAATTCACATGCAAATTTGTTTCAAGTTGTTGCCGACGACGAGTCCTTATTAGAGATTCCACCGACTATATGCTGTTGGATGAGGCTGGCAGAAACTACTACAACCCCTTAATCACCATCAGAAGTCACTGGTGGAAGTAGTGAGTCCTTGATGTCGAATGATGAATCAAGTGTATGCAGAACTGTTTCGATACACACCCATGTGCAATCGGATGCCAAAGCAAGCACTTAACTAATTGAGGGAATATTTTCGAGGATAATCCTGACTATTTGATTGGAAAATCATCTACCCTCCGTATCGTATTTATATCTGTGCCCTATGCAGTGCTCATCACCACACATACAAATACACACACACAACAACTTTGAAGAGAATTTTGAATTTATTTTCAGAAGTTTACTCGTCGGTCGTTGAGTGTTGTGGAGGTGGTGGTGGAGTGGGTTGTATTTGTACACGATATTGCCACTTTGCTGTTTAATTTCCCGCTACATCTCGGGAAGTAAATAGGATAAAAGAACGACGTAAACTAACAACCCTCCGGTGGTTCTAAATATCCCTATTTATTGAGCTAATTGTAGAAGGTGGGTAACACGATTGGGGGATTCGCCGAAAGTATTGGGACAGCTTTAGCTGGAACCACGGCAGGTGGACTAATCACGAGTGTAGCTGGAAGATGGATGGATTGTATTGCTGGAGCTATGGCGGGTGTGATGATGGGCCCTCTTTGAAATTGATGACGGATAGGTGCAGCCGATATAATTGGATCCAAGAGTGGGTTGACGTTGGGGTATTCGGTTTTTGCGCTAGCAATTATGAACACACTTATCAACTGCAAAATAAAAAAAATGTAGAAGTGGTCCAAATAAAAAAAAAATTCCTTCCATTTGCTTACCAATCTGCACTTCATGGTGAAGACTTTTTGTTAGCACTCTCAGAGTGTGAATGATGGTACATGCCTTTGTGGTGACATCTTTTATATCATGCGACAGACTTTACGATGAAACATTTTTTTTTTATCTCCGTGGAAAATTCATTTTCATTCGTTTCCGTATCTGTTACGAATTAAACTGAAAACCCACTGAGATACATTTAAGAAAAGCCGACAACACACTACACCCAAAGTAGAAAGACTCATCTGCAGAGGCACAACTTGAGTGATGAGAATTCGCACTGCGTGTACACTTTAATTATGTAAGCGTGTTAAGTTTTAATTGCGCGTGAATTTAGTTTCTGGAAATTATTTAACCTCGTTACACGATGTAGATGACAATCATTGCGTGCAATCTGCGATAATCATCATTTTAATTATTTGCCCTGAAAATTGTTAAGCCGGCTTAATTCGGATCGATTGGAATACATTTAAAAAGATTCGTTGGAATGGGCGCCTTAGCTTTGAATAATGACTTCAGTAACAACGCTTTGTGGATAAAAAACAAAATCAACAACATTCTTGAGATATTTTGAGAAAATATTAGCGG
This sequence comes from Rhingia rostrata, assembly GCA_949824845.1. Classification (NCBI taxonomy): domain Eukaryota; kingdom Metazoa; phylum Arthropoda; class Insecta; order Diptera; family Syrphidae; genus Rhingia; species Rhingia rostrata. The sequence goes on from OX463757.1 coordinate 27,116,264, forward strand.
ACGAACTAAAGTAGCAAACCCGATGATCTCCAGATCTCACATAAGATCGACCATGAGCTCATTGATGTCAAGCAAGCATTAAATGTTCTGAGTGTTCACACATTCCAAGGAGAAAGTGCCGATTCTGATCAGTTTCTAGTCGCAGTAAAATTCATAGCCCGCCTGACCAACTTGGAGAAGCAGAGAATGGTGCAAAAAAGGGCCTTTGTGAGACGGATATTGTCAGAGTGATGAAACAATGACTGAGTGAGACACCACTCACAGTACTATTATCCACCGCCAACAACCAAAGGATACGGTATCGTAATATCGTCGGAAAATTAGCTGGAACTACCATAGCCTACCAGCCACATCGAAATAATGGTCACCTGATGATGACATGATCAAGTAACAAAAATAGATGAAAGGAGAAGCACATACATCGCAGAACACGTAGCCCACTGAAAGAGAATCGAACCAGAAATGGAAAAGGGCAGCAAATCCTGCGAAGGAAAAATTATGAGAAGACGCAGTCTCAGAAATATCGAAGGGTCTTGTGACAAGAAGAACTGGTAGCTGACTTCAGGGTAGGAACGCAGGCTCACTGACGCACAGGAAATTCTAGAAGAAGCAGCATTTTTATCCTTTCCATATGCAGAGGGAGTGACGGGGCAAGAAACCTTTCTTCTTCTACCTTGATGCCATCAAAAAACTGAAGAACAACAAGGCAGCCAGTTCTGACATACATCCAGCTGAACTTTTCAGAAACGGAGTAGTTGCTATGGAAGTTCATATGCCCCAAACCATTAACAAAGTCTGAATGAAGGACTGATCCTTCCAGTTATAAGCCTAAGTCTTCTGGCTAATATCGGAAATATTTTCGAGGTAGCTATTAGAAAGTCTTATTTGCGGGAATTCTCAACTAGCCCGGCCATTACCTATCTGCTTGTTTTTGCACACTTCCAAATAGTTGAGGTGGGTTTCCACTTGTATACGCCACTCAAGGCGAGTTCTGCCTGTACTGCGTCCGACGTCTGGCTGGCCATCGCAGCCGGCGTATTCGTTCCCACTCGCTATACCTGTCTTAGCCATTTTATAAGTCTAACGCAGAATTTTTGTACCAGGTCTATGTCGCTGTAAAATTAGTATAGATTTTGATTGAATCTTCGTCTTTGTAGTCCTTCGATTCAAAGGAATCGAAGTTTTTTTTTTTTGAAAAATGTTCTCTTAAAACGACAAGGTAATTCTTCATTCTCTTTTGATACGGTCCATGCTTCAGCACCGTTGAGCAGGACTGTGATGACCAGGGTCTTATATTATGATCTCCATCGTAGTTCGAATGAGGGCTTTGCTCCTGGATGACCTCCTAAGCCGTAAGAAACTACTGTTAGCAAGAGTTTTCGTTTAATTTCTGACGAGATGTTGTTGTCAGAGTTAATATAAAAGCCGAGGTAGTCACAGACGCAATGAACTCCTGGAAAGGAAATCTAGGTTCGATTCCCAGCCACAGCAACACCTAAAAGATTTCAATGGTCCTCCCCTCATAATGATCTGACAAATCATCCAATTAGTATCAATTGTCAAGAAAATCATATCATTGCTTGTCCTTTCTGTATAAAAGGAGGTCACACAGAAATCGTTGTGAGAAAAAGCTATAGGCCCTGGGTACTAACGAGCCTGTTGCCCCAAAAATCAAAAATTTCATTTGTGATTGTGTTGTGTGTCCTTTCGTGTTAACAGCGTGTACTTGGCCTAACCCGCATTCACTGCTAAGCCCAATTTTGAAGCTTCCTTCTGTATACCAGCAATCGTGGCTAAGACTCACATTGGGTCTGATCAATAACGTCAGTATCGTCGGCGTATGCTAGTAGTTGCACCGACTTATGGAACATTATGCCTCTGATGTTGGCTCTCGAATTTTGCCCAAGCCTCTCAAGAATGCAGTTAAAGAAGTGACATGACAGAACATCGCCTTGTCAACATCCTTTTTTAGCATCGAATATGTCGGCGAGGTCGCCTTTCAACCCTAATGGAGCAGCGAGAACTCTCAATAGTCAACCTTCACAGGCGGGTGGTTTGGGTGGTACCAAACCCAGACATTGCTCTGTATAGTTCGACTCTATAAATGCTGTCGTATGTGGCTTTTAATTCGGTGAAGGATCTGACGAAGTGTGAATATATGATCAATTGTTGATTTTTCCTGGCCTAAGCCCACACTGATAATGGCTGATCAAGTTGTTGGTAAACGGTTTCAGGCGTTCACATATTATGGCAGATAGGATCTTGTAGGCGTTTTTGGGGAGACTTATGCCTCTGTAATTGGCGCAGGTCAGAGTGTCTCCTTTTTTTCGCGAATAATAAGTTGGTGAATGTTACGTTCCACACCATCTCCACCTGCTTTATAAAGATAGGTAGGAAGAGCTAGATTTTCGGTAGCCTTCTTAGTCTAACTTCGGAACGGGTGGTTGGTATTTTTCATCTGACAGCGGAATACAGTTCGTGATCGACGTTTAACAGTCTACAGAATCGACCATCTTTTCAACATCGACTGTGTATCAACTACGAACATTCTTTGTTCATCTCGACAGGATTATGCTGGACTCTCGAGCCTTGTTTCCCTGGCTTTGATATTTTAAAGTTTGGTTAGAGTTGAAAATATCAATCCTGGAAGGGCATCTTTCTGTCTTTTCGATCGCGCTTTTTATTTTTCTTCTTTCTGAAAAGCTGATGTTCTTCTCAATTTTTTTTGCTTATAAACCGCTACGTCAACTCTCGTCTTTCCTTGCAGCTTTGCCTTGTTAAGTTAGGTTTGACTAAAGTATCGAGTTTTTCACTAATTCTTAGCCAATCGCTGATCGTGCAGCTCCTTAGCCCATCTTCTCGAGTCGTTTGTGTGGGTAAAGTTATATTTTAAGAAAGACTAATGGGACCAAAAATTTAACGCTTATTCCGATATTTTCCTAGAGGTTGAGTAGTTAAGTGGAACTAGATATTGTTCACTAGATATTTATTTGATCCGACGCTGAAAGTTCTCTCTAAGTAATTTAGTGCTATCGCCACTGAGTAAGTACACCAATAAACCGCATTTTCTTGATCACCACTATGTGTGCCTTAAACCATGTAAGGACAGTTCCGATTGTTGAAGTAGCACATGGGATGAACAGTTTGTAAGGCTATTTATATTTTTGTCTGCGGTATTAAGGATTTCGTTTGGTACTTAACGATTCAAGTACCAATCTACGATTTCTATGCCTTCCTTAACAAGCCCCTTTTGACATGGTTAGGAAGTTACCTATTTCGGCTGAAAACAATGTTCATGGGGTGGGTGTTTAGTACTTATTTTCCGCTACGGGATTGAGCGCTCAATATTCCTTTTGAGCACATCCAAAACCATCTGTCTATGTCTCCCTTAACAAGCCTCTTTTGACGTGGTTAGGAAGTTGCCTATTTCGGCAATAATCCTTATCCGGAGAGACAGTTTCGTTTTGGTAAACAAAGGTCATCGGGTAGGTGTTCAGTACTTAGTATCCGTTACGGGATTGAGTGCGCAATGTGCCCCTTGGGCGCATCCAAAACCATCTGTCATTTTAAAGTCATTTTAAAACTTGAAAATATCTCACTCTTGTCACGTCAAACATACAATTTGAAATAGAAGGCGTGCGCCTTTCTTTTTGTCACCATTTTTTGGTACCCAGACGTTACGACGGAGTTGATTACACAACCCATCGTCAAAGCATTAAGTACATCTATGCCAGGTTCAATGTTCTCATACCGATGTTACAATATTAGTCTCCTTTTGGCCAGTTCATCCGCGATGCAGATTCGAATCAACAATAATTTCGAACAAGTGGAGTGAATAATTTTGAAAACTCCTTTATACGATTCCGACCTGCAGTAGACAAATTTTGAAAATGGTTGCTCTCTTTGAATAATTCACTGGTTACGACTGTTCGAGTGAAATCGCAGTTCAACGAACATCGCTTCCCCACTACATTGCAGATCCTTGTAAGTAAATATTAAAATTCAATGTTTAATGTTATGTAAACGCAGTATTTCCACTCCATGTAACATTTGTGGGATTTTTTTTGGCAACAAAATCGTGCCATTATATGGGTTACTATCACATTCCCGAGTCATAATTAAAGCCCGGCAAATGTTTCCCAGAGTATTCCAAAAATCCGCTAATGTTCGCATATTTCTTCTTTTGCCCCCGCTTCCAAGAGTCCCTTTCACAGACTTTTACATTCATAAGTCCTTTGAATTAAGCACAGACACTTGGTTGTTGGGGCTTGAGAAAAAAATGGAGAAAAGCGTAAACCCACTTCCTGCTTCACACTTATTTCATAATTATTTCAATTAATTTTTTACACCATATCCGGGACGGTATCCTTAGCTCAGGTAAGTCACACAAACACACTGGCAACGAGCGACTTTAATTGCTTATGCGATTGTCAAAAAGTTCTTGTAATTCCTACCGGATTACATACGTTCCCTCATAATGTATGCTTTTGACAGGCATAACACATGGGGCTTTGTCTGTTATTCCTTCGCGTTAAAGCCTTGTTCTGTGTTATTCTTTGGCATATTTCCTTACACACATACACATATAAATTTGAGTGTGGCTTTTTACCACCTTTTACCGAGCGAGTAACCACCTGCACGCGCCGCTTCGTTATGTTTCTGTTTCATGTCCTGAAAACAACTAAATAACAAAGTTGTTCCTGTTTTTTCTTCTAAGCCAGGCTGGTGGGGGGGGGGGGGGGGTGTGAGTAAACACCTTACAAGAAAGGATATCGAATCCTTTCCTTGGAGTTGTTGGCGTTTCCTAACCACCACCATAACCGCAGTCGACATTAGCGTCGTTGCCACTTGCACCGTTTAGTAAGGTTTAACATCGAACGTTGCGTATTGATTTTGGATGAAATATTGACGCGAAGGATGCAGGTTGCATTTTCATATTCTTATTCCCTCAAGCTTGGGTAGATACATATGACCCAGCACAGAATAAAACAAAAAGAAACCGCAACAACGCGATCTAAAAAAACCACAACCCAACCCAGTGTCGAACAACATTTCAATTTAGTTTTTAGCTCGTTGGGTTGTTTTTAGTTGGTTGTCCTGTTGTTGTTGTTGTTATCCTATTATGGACGCTTTTTTAGTTCGCTATGATTTATCGTTGGGAAATGGCACCGAGGGAGGAATGTTTTTTCCAATTCGTGGTGGTATGGTATTATATCACGTTCATGTATTCACGTACCAAACGGATGGTTTTGCAGTCGATGTTGGCATGGACAGTGTGTTAAGCAAGTACAATTCACTTTTTTTTAACCATAAGAGATGTCCAAGCAGATTGAAAAACCAAACACTGAAAACAAAATCTTGTCAAATGGTTCAATAAGAGGTTCAAGGATCCCTTAAATGCCAGACATGATAATGATACGCATTTGATATACTTATATGCAATACACGTACGCACCAATTTGTAAGGATTCAGCTTGACAGTAATACGAAAATGATTCTTTGTCTCCTGGTGCTTAATTTGAAATTCAAAAGATCTTACGATGTATTTATGCAATATTTCTGAGAAACGATAATAAGAGCATTTATTCTGGAATTGCCTGTCTCCGGCAGAGGCGTGTTTTCAGCTGGGGATTAGAAATGTCTGATCTTGGAATCAGGACACAAATATAATGCGTAATATAATACAGAAAAAGGTTTTGAGTTATAATACGATATTTGTTTGTCGTATTTCTTATTAATTCAATGCACCCCTTAAACGGTTAAGGATTACAGTTCCCGTCCTCTCTTAAATCATATATTTACAAGGCAATAATTCTTTATCTGGCTGGTTAAATGGTAGGCAATGCAAATATGTGAAACCATTTGAGATTTAAAATAATTGAAGTCTATTAACTCCGACTTTTAGCGTTTCTGAAGCGACCGCTGAGGGCCTCGTACTTTGATCGTAGAGAGGCTTTTAATCTCTGTGTCGAGTCTTGTCAGCAGCAGAATAGAAATACAGCGGATAGAAGATGTGTCCTTACACACAGGCACATAGTTCTTTTCAAACAGAGGTGTCGTTACAGTCCCAATTCGGATGCATAAATTATCTCAATGAGTTTATTTAAGATATTCAGACAACAGGCCATTAAGGAATCTCAAGAATAAGTCAGCCACCTTAAGCAGATATTGTGGCAAGAGAACAAAAATGCCAACGGCAGCGCATAATCCCATAGTGGATACTCATGGACATCTGTCCTAGGAGTATCTAAAACCTTAGAACTGGCCATCAAGTTTGAAAGTTTTGCTTTGGGTCAACTACACACTCATGGACAAAAGTGATTGTTACGGAGAAAGCAAGCTCTGATGGTGGAAAAGGATAATATAGCGAAAGACTGCATCGATGAGCTCTTGTACAAAACTTGTAAGCGACTTCCAAGGTACGATGGTAGGAACAGAAGATATCTTCAACAGTTTGTCAAAAAAAAAGAAAACACAGCCTGGACGACAAAACGTCTGGCAACGACATACTTAGGGTGATTGGCTTCACTGCGGAAATATACTATAGCCAGCACACTCCACAATGAGAATAGCTGTGCACAAAAATTATTGTAGTCCAAGTGCTTTGCAAGACAAGTTTACTTAACCGCTCGATTAATACTATCGAGCAACTACTATCGAAAAATATTGGCGACGATGTCAAAAAGTTATTAGTTCAGCCGCAACTGATGTGCTAAGATTCACGCACCCTTCCAAAAAAAAAGGCCCTTGGTTAAACGAAGAATACTGACAGATGCTCGCAGCCAAAAACGAGGCCTAAAAAGAGATAAGAAAGCTATTTTGGCAAAGAAAGAGATAGGAAGACATTTCAGAGAGAAGAAAAAAGCGCACGGAAGACGGAAAGTGCGCTTTGATATAAAGAGGTGTCATTTCAGGAAAAATATTCGCAAGTTCAACCAAAGTGTAAAACGTCAAAGCCAAGGATACACAAGTGAACAGAATACTGTCACGATGAATACGGAAAGAATCTTCCACCAACCGCGAAAACTACCAACCATTCGACCTTAGTGAAGAGGGATAAGCAATATCTTAACTTAAGCTTAAAAAGGCTACCAAAATTGACGGCCTTTTCGCCGGTCTTTAAAAAGCCGGTGGAGTTGATTTGGTAAGTAACATCAAGGATTGTAAAGCCATACAGATGAAGCATTGAGAACGAAAAAAGTAAACTTTTGCTCACCAGCTTCATGGTACGGGCAGGCGGTGTACACTTGGACACATGAGAAACGAGATCCTAACATATGGTGGGATGTGCCAGTGCCCGCAATAGAACAATTTCTCTTATATGCAGGGCTTCATCTGTATGACTTCATGATCTTTGGTAACATCCACCAAATTATAAGCAAAATTTTGTCGACCGAAAGTATGCCCGAAGAATGGAACCTCAGCCCAATAAATCAGAAGATTTATTGCAACAATAGAGATCCTCTGAAGTTCGACAACTAAAAAGCCGTAAGTCTCCTAAATATCCCCTACAAGACCTTATCTGCAGTTTAATATGAATGAACGCCTGAAACTCTTAACCAACAACCAGAACGGCCCTTATCAGGGTGATTTTAGGCTAAAATTGTCCATAGCTCATCAAATCTTCACATATCGGTAGATCTTGGAAAAAAAAAAACAAAAAAGTGTCCAAATCGGTACCAACCGTTTCGATTTCAAAGCATTAAGCATGTCTAGTTTTTGTGTATCGGCCAAAGTCGTCAGTCTGTGCAGGATGGCTATAGAGAATTCGCTCTACACACTCAAAGTTGGAAACGACCTCACCAAAACTTTCCATACCAAAAAGGATTAAGTCAAGCCATCGCACTTTCATGTAACTTTCTTAAAGTCATTCTTGAGAAGTTTGTGCAACTGAAGAGTCATAATTTATCATAAATGTCTGCATCTACTAGTGGGACAAGACTTCGGACTTGAACATTGAGTTATTAAGGGGCTTCGGCTACCTTGGTTATGCTATTACTTCTGACAACAATATCTCTTCAGAAAGAAAACAAAGAATAACTCTTGCCACGCGATGTTTCTTGTGTTGCTGTCATATACCTATGCTGTCAACACGAAAGGAAACACAACATCGGCCAATTGGACAGAACGTCACCATTGACAGATATTACTTTGAGGCAGTACGGGACTTTGTCTATCTCGGCCCAGCTATTTACTCTGACAACTACTTCTCGTCCGAAATTAAACGAGGAATTACTCTTGGCAGCCACTGTCTCCTCGGGCTAAGAAGGCAATTCGGTAGTAAAGCCCTCACTTGAACTACTAAGGAGATCCTATACAAGACCCTGATCATTCCTGTCAAAATCAGATGAACAAATCCTTGGTCGATTCGAGAGGAAAATTCTTTGAAAAATCTTCGCGTCCCGTTTGCGTATACGGGCTATGAAGACGAAAACTCAACTAAGAATTAAATGAGCTGTACAGAAACATGTCCCTGATTAAAAAAAAACTCCGCATTGGACGTTTAAGATGGCTAGGACATGTAGAACGAATAAACACCAATACTCCGGCTCGCAGAGTCTTCGATTCCCAGCCAGACGTCGGACGCAGTAGAGGAAGACCTCGCCTTAAGTGTCGCGCACAAGTAGAAACCGACCTCAACCAATTTGGAGTGCGCAAATAGAGGCAGTTGGCTAAAGACCGGGCTAATTGAAGAGGCATGTTGAGGCCCAGGTTCATTTCGGACTGTAGCGGCACTTAAGTAAGTAAATAACCGATATTTATTCGGGCTAAGAAGCGATTTCTTAGTAAAGTCCTCACCATACAAAACACTGATCATCCATGTCGGCGATGCAGATGGACCGCATCAGAAAGAAACAAAAATTATTCTGAAAATCTTCGGCTCCCTTTCGTGTTGACGCGTTCCAAATGCTATATGAGCTGCATACAGTGACATAAAAATCTCCACATTGACTTTTAATATGCCTAGGACTCCGGCTTGCGGAGACTACCTGAATCAAGCAGAAATCTCGTTGATAAACAACCTACAAAATGAACAAAAGTAGTAGGATACCTATATGAGTACGTACTCAACGGAAATAGTCTTCCCACAGCTATGAACACAATTTTCCTCATGTATATGCACTTTGAAAACCAGTTTCTCCTGGTTTATAAGGCCACCAACTGATGTGCAATTGAAATCGTATTCGCTCCCAATCTCTCCTAATCGAATCTTCCATTTGAACCCCAATTGCCCATTGATTTCAAATTACCATTAAACAACACATAAACATTCCTTTCCAACCCGCTCGTCAGAGCAATAAATCATCTGAGATATAAAAAGGATTCTCAAATATTCCTTCCTCCCGGCAAATTCGCATTCATTGCTTCTTAACCACCACCCCCCCGCGCACAAAACCCCAACCTACAGACACCCTTGGTCTGTCTTGTTTGTTTGTTTTTTTCCATTTCAATAGACTTAACCTTCGTTTACCCTGCGAAAACTCATTTATTTCAATAAAATCAACAGACCCCTACAAATGTGATAGTCAAATCCCCAAACCATAAGTCTGGTCGAGCATAAAAAAAGTAAAAGAATCCTTAACTCTAAGCCCTGTCATATGCCATCATCCTCAATTATCTTCTGCGTAAGAGTAAAATGCTAATGTCTGGTTGTGTCCACTACTATGTGGACCGGCCCTAACAACAACGTTATCACTTGATTAAATCACTACACAAACCATAAAACGAAATTGACCAAATGTCCTCAATGGTTGTCATTTCAATAAAATTCAAAACAGTTTGCATTACACACTCCTTCTATCGGTCTGTGTGGGTTCTTCATCCTTCCATGAAAAAACAAAAAAAAAAAACACAAATCGTCCTTTTTGGGTCGCCCCGAAAAATATACACTCGACTAGTGTGTATAAAAATTACAACAACAACAGTAAACTATATAAATTCTAATCACTTCCCAATCTCTTTTGCAGTTTCCAAAGGACATCTTAAGCTAGCCGCCCATCCACCACTGCATAACGACAACCTCGTCGCAGACACACACAAGGTAAATTAGAATCCCCATTCCATTTCTCTATGTTTGTGCTTGCTAAAGTGTTCTCGCCCCCACCTCTATTATTAAAAAAGGGACATGTGTGTATATGGAGAAAGGACATTTTACACACAAAATTCTGCCAAATTTGATTTTTTCTCAAGTAAATCTGAGCTCAGCATAAATTCCATCCCCCATCCACTTCATTTATATGGTGTCGGGGAGGTGATGTATCCCCCTTGCTCACACCACCACCACCACTTCCTTCGTGTGCATGCTGTGCTGCCAAACTACGTGCACGCCATTGCCATTTCAAAATATTTCCAAAAATCCTTTTCAGTGCCGAATCACACCGACAAAAAAAAAAACCAAACGGAAACCCCAACTGAAGCACAAAAAACTATATCTAAGCACATTTCATGTGTCCACATCTATGGAATACGAAAGCAGTCAGTCCACAGTGATTACATCCTAGTCGTCCAGCATTAGTGGTGGCCGCAGTCATGCTGTATCGGCTCTTCCGACGTTTTTACCATCAGCCTTTAACTTGAATATGCTATCTCTCCGCCCCGAAAAAAAAAAAAACTATAAAAGATACAAATACACACCCGTAGATACGGGTTATTTCAAAAACTAGGACGAAGTGGTGATCATGCACACTAATGAATTGTTGCACTGCAGTCGAAAACCCCACCATCCCGACAACACAACAAGTTGGTTACATCACACATACCAGCAAGTGGAAACGATTGCCGTCAAAAAGACGCAAAGGACAACGAACGACTAATGCCACACAAACATAGATAAATCCAAATAAATAACTTGCACAGTGCATGAAAATATTGGATTAGTGAGCTTGAGTCAAGGCTGTTTCGGATGCGATGGTGTGACGAGGGTGGTGTATGGAAGATGTGCGGAAGCTCAAAATATAGGTCACAGCACATGTACTCGTATTCAGGATGCATGCGGATTTACACAACACTCCTCTGCTGAAGCTTGGTGTATGCAGAGCGGCTCGGGAACGCCACATAGTTATGGGAAAACTTTTGTCTATCCAGCTTCCATAAATGTCAGATGGGATTTGAATTTTAATTAAAAAACTAAAACGGTACACATTTCGAATGCTAATGTACATAATTCGCTTTTACGGATGCTGCCAGGGTTGTTATAGGTACACCGCTAGGAAAAGTAAAAGTTGTCATTTTTCGGAATGACACCCTTGTAATCCGGGACAAATGTATTGCATACTCGTAAAACTGTTTGGGAAATTGTTTTTCGAGTGAGACTTTGTGAATAGTAGTTTGTGAAGCACAAGGTTTTGAGGGTGGCCCGAATGTGGAAATTCGTTATGAGTAAATCAACGGCGATTTGGTTGTGATATGAGATACATTTTACGCACATGTAGCTAGAGTCCTAGGATATTCATTTGTTTTAGGATTTTAAGCAGGATTTGGATTTTGTTTTCAGTAGGACTTTGGAGTTGACAATGTTGTGTTTATGATTGTCGTATCAGGAATTTATTTAATTGAAATGTAGCCCATAAGTCCATTCAGTAGCGACGGTGATTAGAAAAAATTGATCTTGTTCTCTCATTGATCCGGTTTTGAATCTTTAGACTGTGGCTGTGCATTGGGGTAGGCTTGAACAGTCTTCTTATTAATGTTGATATAACCTTTAAGTTGGTAGAGGAAGGTTTCTACCTATGCGCGCCGATTAAGGCGAATACTTGGTCTACTGCGTCCAACGTCTACCTGGGAATCGAAGACTATGCGGGTCGGCGTATTGGCGACCACTAGTTCGACTGATTATAGCCATCAGGACCGTCTAATGTGGAGTTTTGTGACTAGAGTATGCAGAACTCGTATAGCTCGTGGTTGAATCTTGGTCTCCATAGCCCGGTAACGCAATCGGGACCTAAGACTTTTGCATGGATTTCCTTATCCGCTTTGAAATGCTACACCGCCGTAGAGCATGATTGGGATGATCAGATTATTTTATAATATCTCCTTGGTAGTTCGAGTAAGGACATTACTAGTTGGCGAGAGTAAATCTTGGCGAGAGTAAATCTTCGATTCATTTCTGAGGAGATGTTGTAGTCAGAGTTAATAGCGGAGCCGGGGTAGACAAAGCTCGCTACTACCTCAAAGTTATATCTGTCAATAGTGACGTTCTGTACAACTCGCCGATGTTTTGTGTCCATTCGTGTTGACCCGTATACTTTATCAGTTGGAGAAGTTTTTGCGGTATCCCAAATAAATGCAAATGTATGCGGCACTGAAATCGTTGAATAGCTGGTGGCTGTCGATTAAGACTTCTTGGGTTTTTTTTCCAGAATCTGCCGAAGTGTGAAGATTTGATCAGTTGTGGACTTTTCAGGCCTAAAACCACACGGATAAGGGCCGATCAGGTTGTTTGGTAAACTGTATCAGGCGTTCAATTATTACGGCAGATATGATATTGTAAACGATATTGAGGGGACTTATGCCTCTGCAATTGGCGCAGTTCAGGGGGTCCCTTTATTTATGGATCGGACAAACGATGCTGAGGCTCCACTTTCAGCCGAATAAATTAAGCTTACGAATTGGTTGATGTTGCTTATCAAGTCATCTTCGCCGGCTTTTTAAACATAGTGGGAAGGCAGTCATTTCCGACAGCTTTGATCAGCTTGAGCTTAGAAATACCCACATTCACTTTACCTAGGCCGCGTGGTTGGTAGCTTTCACATACGTCTCTCCAGTATTGAATATTTTGTTCTCTCAGCTGTTCGTCATCGCCGTTTAGTAGTCCGCAAAAGCTTCTTAGCATCGACTTTGTCTCAAATACGATATTTCCTTGATCATCTCTTGTTCACCTGCTGCTTAGCCTTGTAGGATTTGTTCTTGTCTGCGATCATCTGTCTGCATTCCTCATTAAACCTAGGGTTTCTGGCTGGTGGGCGTTAGAAACTTTGCACATAATAGCGAATTGCAAGACTATGATCTGATCGAGATATGCTGGCTGGAGTCCGAACAAATGTTCCGCTAATGAATTCCAAGCTGAAGATCATGAACGATTCGATGTGGGTTGTTGACGTTGGAACTGTGGGAATTCATTTTCTCAATACTCCCAGTTGGACAGGTAAGACATTCGCCATTTCGTTGATTCTGGCAGCAATTCATTGCATTCTCTGGCATTGCTGCCAAATTGTCGGAAGTTGTTCAAACTGCACATTCCGCCTTAAAGCTGCCAATGAACCTTCTCACGGTTGACAAACCGACGTGCACATTGACCAAGAGTTCGGCGATAGGAAAATTGATGAGAGAATGCAAAATCATCATTTAGGATGAATGCACGATGGCGCACAAACCAGCTTCCGAGGCGGCTGAAAAATCGATGAATGATTTACGAGGTGATTCGAGAAGATTCGGTTGGGCGGAAAGTTGACAAAATTGATTTTTAGCCACGTTTTAGGTCGCCACACTGTGCGTCGATAGCTTGAATTTCATTATTCGTACAAATCCGTTGACAGCGTGACTTAAATGACTTGAACTTAAATCTGAATCAATCAAAACTATGCAACGGTACGCGGTTGTTTGTCAAGAAACTGATGAACAATGTGATTTTCAATCGGCGCGACGATCATCAAGTGCACATACAAAGTAGGATTCCGTTTATTCCAACTGATCTTCCATTTCAAGCGGATTCAGTTCCCCGTTCGATTGGCTTTTGTGTTGACAACTAATAAATTTCAAGGCCAATCTTTGGAAGTTCTGGGGATTAATCTCAAATTTTCCCTGTTTGCGAACCGTCATTGGTGTTTGTTTTTTCGCCGGAAAACAAATCGACAAAACATTTTTAATCATATCGCTATCTTATGATTTCGATTTCATTCATATAAATCACATACAAATTTGAATTATCTGTTTTTTTATTATCACTCTTGAGTTTATCTTGAGGCGTTGAATTGGGGCCAGGCGAAGTTCGCTGGGTCCACTATATATTTCAATATGAAAATACATCACTTGTAGTGATTACAGTTCTCTTAGTCTTAGTCTCGTTCTCTTGCCAGTCATTCTTTCCAATTTCCTCTTCAAAAAAGACATTTATAAGGCTTTTCGCTGAACTTTGATGATATAAAGATCCCTGCGCTGTGCGCCACACCGCAGGTGTTAAATCCCCACCGTAATTTGATTACAGCGGAAAGCCAACTATAAATCAGAATCCCATTGCATCTCATAAAAAGAATTATTTTTTCGAACAAATAAATTACAAAAAAAAACAAGAACGACCAATCAGAAAATATGGTTGAAGGTATAAACTACCCGATTCCATCCTTTTTTCATACCTCATGGAACATTAAAAAATCATACAAGGCTATTCACTTTGAAAATGTTAATGAGTCCTTTTCACTTGTAATCCGAAAATCGGAGGGAAAGGGTATTAACCGGACGTGCCAATAAATAAGTGTTACACGTTGCCAATCCCCACACATATACGACAGCCCTCTACACCGTACCCCAGTTAAGCATGTATGTATGGGGATTTATTTAACAGAGCGACATTTTCGGATTCAAAGGATTTGCCATTTGCCAATGTTTTGCTCTGGTCCATGTTTTATTAAATAAACTTACATGTCAATGTGGTAGTGGGGTATGGCGATGGTGCCGAAGTGGGGTTCAGTCAGTATGTAAACACGGCCAAAAGCAATCGAACGTATACGTAAAGGAGAACACCAAGCGGAGAGCGGAGTATGCAGCAACGCCATCCTTGTGTAGTCATCATCATGTAGTCATTAAAAAGGATAATGGTTTGGAAATCACATGCGGACCACCAAGGGCGAAGCGCAAATATACACAGCGTTTGCTACCCCTCTTACAGGGCACGATTTTATCCATTAAACATCTTTTTGGTAAGCATTGGCTTGCCAGTCCAGACAACCACTAGTACCGAATGGGAGAGAAATCCTGGCGACTACCACTCCTACAACACTTGGTGTCCTGATCTGATGGCTTTCAATAGTCGTCCGCATGCACAACAAAAATATATTCTTGACCAACAAAAACATTTTTAATCTTTTGGCTGGAGTCATATTTATGGAGATGGTAGCATCCCAGCTTCGGAGAGGTGTGTGAGGATGTCTTCGGTTTTTAATGGAACACTTTACAGCATAAGCTGTCTAAGTGGCCGGCGAGTTAGCCTTTCATCTGTGTGGTAGATGAGTTAGTTCGCTTGGCATTATAACCACAAGGGTTGGTTCTGGGTGGGTGGTGATGGTCAAAGACCGATTTCGCAGGTAGTCATGTGTGGGCGCAGAGATAGCGGCAATAGGTGGGACAAAGTTGTAGCCATGCATAGTCATACATTTGGCTGTAATGAAGTCTGTCCATATAGGTCTTAGCCTTGTGGGAGAGGTTAGGTACGTTTCAATTTGGCGTCTAACCAAAACTAGAGATTTTGGCAAGTGCTTCGGTGGGAGAGTATTATGATGGCTTTCATTAAAGCGGAAGGTTTTTTTTTGTTAAGGATTAATGCTTACATCCATAAGAGGATGTACAGGAGGTAATGAAATGTTGAGCCAACGGACGCTGGGAGAAAGGTCCGAAACTAATTTTGTACTCTTTAACGGGTTTGTCTGTTTGAATTATATTTGGACAGATTAAGCCGGCATGTAGTGAGGATAATAGGAAAGTTGTTTAGGGACTTATGTGAAGGGATTATCCGGTATAGGTATGCTGATGGTCGTTAGTAAAATTAAAAGCAAAATAGTATCATAATTTTGGTTAAAGCGTAACGTATGCAGAGGAGTGCGCAGTAATCTGAACATGAATTAGGACACAGGGCGATAGAATGAGTAGGGACATGGATTAGGTGAGGATACAGACAGGTAATATTGCAGTTTGCTTTTTAATAATAGAGGAAAATAATGAAGAGAAACCCAATGGGGCTTCTAACAGTGACGTCTGAAGGATGCAATGCTCTGTGCTAGAAGTTTAACAGCGCCCCCCCTTGTACCTCCATTGGTCTAATTGTGGTCCTGTTCAAATCCACGTTAAAAAAAATGTCGCCAGTAATGCTGATTTTAGATTAGTTCGTCACTGGTTGGATGTTATAGAATGAAGGTGAATCCTTATCGGCATTAATATTGCAACGCAACGACTGGACCTTGACTGCACATCAATTGTCGTTATTTTACGATTAAGTGGTAACCATCGGATGCTGGTCTCATCCAACCGGATATGAAGGGCTAAACTGATAAGTGCGAGGGTTGATAACAAGACGAAAAACAGGCACGAAATATCCGGCCTCTTGTCCTCCGGCGAACACATGGCCCTGACCCTTCAAGTTGGGGGTTATGCCGACCAGCTACAAGGCTAAGAAGCTGCAGATGAACACGGGAGTTGCGACTAAGAAAAGAAAACCAGCTTTTCGGGGGAAAAAAAGAGAAAGAAAATCGCGCGATCGAGGATATTGAGAGGTGCCACTCCAGAAACGAAGTTCGCAAGTTTTACCAAAGTTGAAAACGTAGATTGAAGTGGCGGTTCGGCATGAACCCAAGCAGCACTTATGTGCCTTTTTGTTACAACGACTCGTGTGACCTTTATTATAATGGTTTTTGTGGATGTGCTTCAGGTGGTCTCTAGATCCAGCCTGCGACGTTTAGAAAACGGATAAGATCTGGTATCCTTTTACCCGAGGTTTCAATAAGACTGCCGAAAAATGGTTGGTCTAACGCACGCAATCTGGCTCTTGCTAATGCTGGACATATGCAGATCAAATGGGAGAGGGTTTCTCTCTCACTTGTGTTCCTGCAGCTGGGGCAATGAAGCTTGAATAGGATTCCTAGTTTTTGGCCTATGTAGGGAGCATGAGTGTATTTGTCCCTTTGCCGCACCTAGCGGGATGTGAACCGTGAAGAGTTGAGCTTTGCCTGGCCAGATCGTCTGCATGCTTGTTTTCTTCAATGCCACTGTGCCCTGAAACCCAGAGAAGTGTAACCCTGAAGTGTTCACCAAGGTGGGGAAATTCGTTCCGGCATTCCTGTACCAGTTTGGAGGATATGGTAGCCGTGTTGATCTAATTTATGGCAGCTTGGCTATCTATGAGAATAGCAATATTTTGCTTTTCCGTAAAGTGACGCCCCAATACCGTACAAGCCTGGCGTACCAGCCAGTTATTCCGTCTGTTACACGCTGGTAAAATCCGATAGGCGATATCAAACTGATATTTTTGGACTCCGGACCCCACACCACAGTTCATCTAAGATCCTTCGGTGTAGACGTGTCGTTTCGAAATCTCTAAATACTTCGTTTCTCTTCAACTGTGCACTGGCAGGAAATCCTACGTGGAAGACTTCTTGAAGATTAGTATAGTGCATTCCATCATTATGATTCCTTGAGTCTTACTGAGCTTCATAAAGCGGTATCTTTAATGTGTAGGTCGAGCGGCAAGAGATGCAATAGCACAGTACGGGCATCCGTTGGCGCCGACCTCAGCGCAGTCCTGGTGCCTATACTGGCTGTTCTTTGCAACCTTTTTAGTTTTGTGGGGTTTTAGCCTTTACTCAATTGGGGCGACCGTAATAGTGAGTCGTTTGTGAGAATTGGATGTACCACTGCTGTGTACATCCACAAAGTCATCTTTGGTTGAAGACCCCACTTCTATCCAAAGGTTTTGCTACAAGCATAGAGGGCAACACACGCCTTCCTTGCTCTATGTTTGATGTTGTGTTTCCAGTTAAGTTTTGGGCCAAGCATGATATCCAAACACCTAGCGCTTGAAGATGGTGTCAATGGTTGGCCATTAAGACGGCGGAGGGTGAAGTCGGGTATTTATGTTTTGGTGGTGAATAGCACCAATTTCTTTTTTCTCGGGCTTACGCCAAGGCCACAACTTGCGGCCCATGTGCTAACCTTATCTAGAGCAGTCCCCGTGGTTTTACTTATCACGGAGGGGAATTTCCCTGACACTAGTATCACCACATCATCCACATCATCCACATACGCGACAACTTTGACCCGTTCCTCATATAATTTAACTAGAAGTTTGTTCATAACCATAAGCCAGAGTAGAGGAGAGATGACGCTGTGGCGTTCACCTATTGGTAAAACTGAAGATGATATTATAGCCAGGTTCGCTAGTCAAAATAAGGAATCGGGAAAAATAGACAAGTGGAAACCAACATCAACCAATTTCAAGAGCTTAGAACCGGAGTAATTGAAGAGTCAAGTTGTGGCCAACGTTAACACTGAACAATCAGGGATTGGAAAGTAACGAACCTGTGATTATTGGCTCGATCCATTTTTGTAACGATGGCTTCAAAACAAATGACGGAGTGGCTGCAGTTGTCTTTTCTGACAGGATAAATCTCATCGTATCTTTCCATATTTCTGACCATTGCACCGTGTTCGAGGCGGAAATCATCAAAGAAGCCTTATCCTGAATGAAAGAGAATGTAACATCTGCCGAGGATATAAGCATTTTCTCGGATAGCCAAGCTACACTTAGCTACATCCCTGGAATCAGTCTCAAAAAAATTAAAATACAACACTGGATTGCCGCTCATTTCTTCATAAAGATGTAAGAGCAGTCATTCATCTATGCTGGGTGCATGGACATATTAACATTCCAGGTTACTAAAAGGCTAATAAAGTCGCCAGGGAATAAATTACCAGTTCTACCCGACACGAGTGCACTGAGTATTCCTATCGCTACATGCAAATGCTTTCTAGCAAAACATGATAACAGGAAATCGAATCTCAGATGGAGTATTGGCACGACATGTAAAAAATAACCAAACGAACTTTGCCAAAGCTGGATTTGAGAAGATCTAAGGGAATTATTTTGCTCAATAGACCGTTAACTAGCGCCACCATAGGTGTCATCACTGGCCCGTGCACGCAGAAAGGCTAGGCTACCATTCAAATAACTTATGTAGGAGCTGCATGGACGAAAAGGACGATAAAACTATACTCCACCTCCGCCTGTCAAACAAAAAAAGCTTCGTCGTGGAGCTTACTACTTTCAAAATCTCAGTGATTTGACAAAAACGGAATTGAAATGTCTCCTCTGGTTCATTAAAGCTCAGAATGGTCTTCTCACAGATAACCAGGAGAATGGGCAATATCCACGTGGTATCCCAATGGACAAAAAACGGTCCACTAGCAAACTTGTTGGTAGCCACTCTAAGCTGACATAAATATTAAACCATAGCTTTTGATAGACTGATCTGCTTCAATTCTGGTGGCAGAATTTCTACCTGAATTTAGTCAACACCAATGTATTTCCATGAGCCTTCGTTCCACGATGACGAACCCGTCACTTCTAGTTACTGTCCCCATTACGTCTTATTTGGTCTGTAAAACGAACCTTAGTACAGCGATCGGGTAGATTATTGATACCTTGAGAATTCCTGGCATTTTCAAACTGTCTCCGAAAAAAAAACGATAAAAAAAGTCTCTGCGAAGTGGATATTCAATAGTTTTATGCCTATAGGTACATGTAATTCTCCATTCATACCTTTTCAATAGCAGCTGTCAAATAATCACCTTGTTGCAACGACGCAAAAAATTTGGCTCTAAATTTAAAATAGTTGGGCTGAATATGACACCCTTTATCAACTAATTGCCTTTAGAAGATCAGTACTTCAAAATATTTACCCGACTGAAACATTTTGTCAACAATTTGATTGATTTTGTCAGGATGTAAACAAACTTCCTGTGTCAAATGTGCTAATTAGCTCCAATATTTTGGAAAAAAAAGTTCACCACTCACGTTTTGCTTATAAATGTTTGTTTAGATTTTTGCTTTGAAGGGAAGCATCCTTATCATGCTAGTCATATGTGAATATCAAATGTTTACCCTACAGATGAACGTCCAAACTCATTAAATAACTTTCCCCATCCAGTTATGTGATGCATTATGAAAATCATTCATCCATTCATCCAAAAGTGGCAATCCCACTCCATCTCCTTCCTTATCAACTGCAACCAGAGAAATAACTCCTCCACCCAACGCACACGGAAAACATTCCCAAAAGTATATCACTACTTAAACAATCAATAACCATTCATTACCGCAAAATTTTCCACATCTCTAAACTTTGCCTCCAAAAACTCTTCTGATAACCAAATTCACCAAAAACAACCCAAAAAAAAAACCGACAAACCTCCTTTTCAAATCGCATCTGCCACTTAGCATTAGTTCCCAACATAAGGATCAACGAAAAACAAAAATCCTACAAAAAACCCCCCTCACTCAACCAAACTACACACAAATCAACACGAACCACACTCACTTAATTCAATCGAGAATTCCCTCATAATTGCTATTTTTAAGGATCCTACTCGAAAAAGCACAGAAATCCTTAAAAAGGAGCAATCCAACGGAAAAAACCCGATTCGCATAAAACTTGTTGCCACTATTATCACCATCGCCGCAAAGTGTGCTGCGATAAAAGAAAAACGATTCCCGTTGTGTGTGCGAAAAACTAAGGAAAAACTTTAAAAACTTGAGCAAGACTGCGAAGACAAAAAAAAATAATAAAACCTGGAGAAGACTTGCCCCATGGTTATAAGGGAGAACGCGTTTGCAGCAGCAGCGGCATATCAACCACCACAACTGGCGTCTTTAAGTGCAAACTTTTCAAATCTATTTTACATAATGAATTCCATAGAGGAATATCATCTGCATGGGAATTTCATAAAGTGTCCTTTCATCGTTTTGCGCACATCCATTCATCCAGCCCATACCAACCCGCATCTCAAGCCGCGGCTCGACTCGACGTCCATGTTAAGTTTTGACAAACAATTTCACTTTGCATCCTCCACGAAAATGTCCTCATCTTATCCTTACCAGGTTTTCCAGAGTTTTCACTCGGTTTTTGGACTTTTTTTTTTGCAACCCCCCCTGTGGTATGCCAAGTTTTACCCACAAGACATTTACTTCAGTTTTCCGTCGTCCTGGTAACATCATCATCATCATCATCGCCATCATAGTGCATCATGTCACATCACTCGGCGAAAAAGAGAATCCTTTGTGTTTTATAGAACGATGATAGTGTGTGTTCCGCCCTCCGCTGAATCACAGTTTTCTATTTATTTTTAATTACTTGATTGAAGGGAGGGTGTGGTGGGGGGGGGGGGATGTGGGTTGGTACATTCACCATTTTACTTTTCATAATTCATCCGTTCTTTTGTGATTTTTAATTAACTCAAAGTTTTTGCAACGACAGAACTTCGATAATTACTTTCGCACGTCATTCTTGATGGTGGTCGCAGGCAATCTCTCGGATGGATACGCCGTACGCCGCGGCCGTTGCACTGTTTTACGATGACGACAACCGAATGTCGGACGGATGTGCTGCTGAGGCCGTTCCGAGACACAGATACTTACACACAGTCGCTTGTTTTACTTCGAGCTAGCAGCTGGTCCTTAAATAAGTAATAGCCAACAGCGAATGCGCTTATTAGTGTGCCGCATGTCCTGCCTGTGTATCTATCTATAGTAGGTAAGACCCCCCCCCACTCGGCGTCAGTGTTGTGTGGCGGATCTATATCTATATGATATATTGAAGCTGGAAAGATGACAGCCAAGTGCTGATGCTGGCCTGGCTGTCAGGAGTGAAAATCTGCTGGGGTAATTGCTTTTGGACACCGATGTGTCGTCTGTGTCGCTGGATTATGTTTGAGGGTTTTCCGGATGTCATTTTACGGAGGAGATTAAGCGACATAATGCTGTATCAGTTTTGTTTTGATGTTTTCCTCTGGCAATTGTAAGACTGTGCGGGCGATTTGGACTTGGTAGGTATACGTGGGTGGATAAGTGAAAGCCAGCATTCTTCGTCCTGTCAATTTCAATGACAGAAGTACGAGCAAAATGAAATCCTGCGATAATTGCATGTGTTTGGCAACATCATTTTTATGGGTTCTGTATGGTGGTTGTGTGGATATGAATGGGTCTCTTGTGTGGGTAGTGGCTAAAAATATACCGTTATGCTGAAATTGATTAACTAAATCGGTTATTTATGAGTTGTAACCGTACTTGTGTGGACTAAGGTAGTAAGAGGATTTTTGATAAAGTGTTTTTTTTTTTTTGAAAGTATAGGGTCGCTAAAAAGTCGTTTTTCTGGAATACCTTACTTTTGCAAGAATAGATAAAAACTAATGAAATAAGTTACACGTAAAATTTTCTTTAATGGGAATTTTTTTTACATTTCTTCTCTTTTCTTCTTATTGGGATCACGACCTGTGAAGAGTCTCTACCTGAGACACTGCAGCCTTCCATCCTCTACGATCCCGGGCTTGCTGCTTCCAGTTGTCTAGACCAAGCGCTATGGCATCCGCGATTGCTTGGTCTTTGAAACGGTGGTTCAGTCTAACTTGCCTTCTCAAACCAGGGTGCTGGTATTCGAAGATCCTCTTAGCTGGAGTATTATTGCCTATTTGCTTGATGTGACCGAGCCAATTTAGTCGACGTGTTTTGGCTTTTTGGACTACATCCACATCTTGGTGCAGCTCATAGAGTTCGCGGTTGTATCTTCTCCTCCATTCGCCCCCCTCGCGCACAGGACCAAAAATCCGCCGAAGTATTTTTCTCTCGAAGGAGACCAGTATCAGCTTTTCCTTCTTGCTTACCATCCAGCACTCGGTGCCATAAAGCAGAAATAGCAGGATAAAGGTTTTGTAGAGCACACATTTCGTCCTTCGAGTGAGTGTTATTGAACCCAGTTGTTTTGCCAAACCGAAGTAGCAATCGTTTCCTAGGGCAATTCTTCGCCGGATCTCCACTAGGGTATCAGTCGTGGAGTTTATGTTTACTCCGAGGTAGGTGAACTCCTTAATTACCTCGAAATTGCTGCTATCAATAGTGACGTTTTGTCCTAGGCGGTAGACAGATGTTTGTTTGTTTGTTGATGGCCTGCACTTGGTCTTGTCCTCATTTACTTTAAGGCCAACGGATTTCGCCTGTTCTTCAATCGCCGTGAACCCTTCTATCACGGTACGCTGGAATCGAACGATGATGTCAATATCGTCCGCATAGCCCTACTGCTGGACGGATTTGTTGAAAAAAGTGCCTTCAGTGTTGAAACCCTCGTACTATCTGCTCCAGTATGAAGTTAAAGAAGTCACATCATAGCGCGTCTCCTTGCAGAAATCCGGTGCATGTTTGAAATAGTTCGGAGGAGTTACTACCAAACTGCACGATGCAGTGCGTGTTTTTCAGCGTCACCCAAAACAGCTGAATCAGTTTAGCAGGGATTCCGAATTCGGCCATCGCCATATAGAGCTCCAGACGATGTATGTTATCATACGCGGCTTTGAAGTCAATGAATAGGTGGTGAGTTTCAACTTGAAATTCGTTGTTCTTTTCTAGGATTTGCCTCAATGTGAACATTTGGTCTATAGTCGATCTGCCGGACCGGAAGCAACACTTAAACGTTTTAGAACGGTTTTAGACGTTCACACAGTACGTTGTATAGGATCTTGTATGTGACATTTACCTGGGATATGCTTGAGTATGGATCGCTTTTTTTGTAGATCGGGCATGTTTTCTTTCATCCATACTTGGTTGATGATTCGGTGCATGCTCCCCTACTAAAAGAAGCTTCGCTGGTAAGCCATCAGAGCCTGAGCACTTGTTGTTCTTAAGCTTTTTTATAGCCAGACCAACTTCTTCTATACTAGGTGGTGGGACTAGTTTTTCATTGACTGGACGTGTGTTCTCTTCTTGCCCTATCTAACTAGGTTTCCTTCGCTGTCTCGAAGAACCAGCTGCCAGTTGTTTTTTTTTTTTATAAAGCCTCTGGATGTTGTTATGGTCGCGCGACTTTTCGATGACACAGAAAAAAGTAGGCTGGTAACCTACAATGGTTTCGGCTACTTTCTTGACCATGTCGCGATACTGGCACCACTGATTGTTGGCGTCTATGGGAGGTAAGTGCACAGAGGAGAGTTGCATACTCAGTCGCTCACTGTAGGCTCTGGCTACTTAAGGTGTGCTAAGTCGAATTTCTTCTTTTGGGCCGTTGGCAGATTCTTCTCGTTGGACAGTCGAGCTCTGAATCCAGCCGCGACAAGAAAAATGTCAGAGTCGACATTTGCCCCTCTGAACGTGTGCACGTCGAGGATGTTGGATGCGTGCCACGCATTGATAAGCACATGGTCGATTTTGTTGGCGGTTCATCCGTCTGGATAGCGCCAGGTTGCTGTGTGGATCCTTAGCCTTTGGAACCCAGTGCTATTTATCATGGTATCACGAGCTGCTGCAAGGTCGTTTAGTCGGTAGCCGTTGTCGGTTTTTGTTTCGTGGATTCTGTGCCTACCTTCTGAACCGCCAAAGATGTTTTACTTTCCGACTTTAGCATTGAAATCCCCGAGAAAAACTTTTTTTTTAAAGTAAACATTTTTCCTTCAGGTAACTACATAAAAAAGTCTGAAGCGGGCAGATAAGGCTAGCAATTGCCTGATCTGTCAGCTTCGTAAGCGAAAGAGACTTTAAGGCCACCCTGTATTTTCTTTTTACTGCTAACGTGAGTAGGTAAGCTCGATGTCCTTTGCTACATTTTCAGAATTTAACAACACCTACAATTCTCAACTGCCATTCGTCTTGCGGAAGTCTGACAAACATTGAAAAGAATAAACCTGTCAAAATGTAGTTTGGTGCTTTAGACTGAGATGAACCCTGGCCTCAACCAAAATGCTTCTCCAAATAGCCAGGTCCGTAACTGCCTTCAGTTGCGCACTCCAAGTTTGTTAAGGTCGGTTTCTACTCGCCACTTACGGCGTTGCAACCGGAAAATGGAGACTCTGCAAGCCGGAGTATTGGTGTCCATTCATTCTACATTATCCAGTCATTTTAAATGTCCAATGCAAAGTGTTTTAACTGGATGCATGTTCCTGCACAGCTCGTTTAGTTCTTGGTTGAGTCTTCATCTCCATAGTCCGTCCACGCTAATGGAACCGATGGTTTCATCCACTTTGGATACGATTTATGCTTCAGCGCCGTAGAGCAGGACCAGGATGATCAGTGTCTTCTATAGGATCTCTCTCATAAAGGTCTGCATATTGAATGGTTTGAATCTTAAGCTTGCAGCTTGTCGGATCGGCCGGCGTTCTTACTGTATACTATTCTTAGCTTATTGGGCACCGGTATCCCAACTAGAAATTATTTCCCTATAAGGTAATACAAGTTACTTTCGCACAATATGCTTCCATTTGTTTGTTATGTGATGCAAAAATCTACTCAACATTGACCTGCTGATTCGGGGAGCACTTGCATTTTCAAGATGGCACCTGGCTTATATCAGAGAATATAGAACTACATAGAGTACGCATCACACCTAAACACTGGGTAGCCGTTTCAGACGTGGTCGGTAAGTGCCAAAGGGAAATTTCGTCGATCTTATGCGTCGGCTATGCAGTTTTATTATGCTGGAGTAGCAATGTGAACACTGAGGTATCACTATCAGTACCCAGAAATTTTTGTTGTATGAGATGCACACTCTATGTATGTGTAATACTCTGTTTTAATATATGTCCACGTATGACGTTGCTGTATATTTGTGTCCGTAATGAGGATTCTATACTGCGATAACCTTTTTAAAATGATGTGGTCCTGGAAATGAACTCATCAAATCTCAACTCGACCATTTTTAATAAAATGTCTGCACACATTTCGGGGCAAAACAGCATTCATTTTGCAAAGCGTTTTCAACTCTTATCTCATTTTCGCAACAATTCAAACATGCGGCTTCAACTGGTGCCTTCTATAGGCAAAACCGCATTTCCATTTCATAAAATATGTATTTACGCATTCACAAAATGTATCATTAAAAGTGAAGTATTGCATTACGGCATAATATGCATCCGTGAAGTAAATAAATACGAAACATAACCCACCAATGGATATTAACTTTACCCGTCTACCTACAAAAACCCATACCAACACCAAATTTCATTGAAACGCATCCCTTAACCGACGGCCGGAAAACCCATCCAACTGAAATCGTTGGATCCACATTGGACATGTATACCGATCTAACTTCAATAAAAGTGAAAATAAACATCATCCGAAGGCAAATATTTGGATTCCGGTCTTCTGTCGAATTTCTCATATTTCCAATTAATCGACACAGCAATGTGCGCTCCTCTGGCCGAAAATATTTCCAAACAAATATCAAGCCGAAAAGCAATTTCCACACCTCCAGCACCTAGCCTTTTTATTGTATCGCCTGCACATCTTGGAAAAAAAAATTCTATTCTTGGACATATGGGTGGGAAATAAGATTCATTCAATCGTCGAACACAAACAGTCCACAAAGGCAACCACATCAAAGGCATGTTGGATGTTGCAGCATGTGAATCTGGGAATCCAAATAAACATAACAAGGGCGAATCCCAACACCACAATAACGAGAATCATACTACTCCCGATCCGAGAGCTACTCGCAAAGTAGCTGATTGACGTGAACGCGTAACATGTTTGACATTTTTATTATGATCAAGAGGAGAAGAAGGCCTAACCATAAAAAATGGAATAATTAAGACAAAAAGGAAGAGGAAGAGAAAATAAATAAAAATTAGTTTCTTGATGCGTCCATTCGTTTAATTATCGGTGGCATCTAGGACGTAGATGATGAAGATGGATATCTTCAGCTAACTGCTGCATAGTGGATGCCACCAAAGATGGTGGCTAAAAATAGACGCACCAGATGATTCTGATACAAAAAAATAAATGTGTGCAAGGTAGTATGTGGTGCAAGTAGGGATACGCTTTATTCAAAATTATCCACCACAGAATGTGTTATTGATTTTATGGAACTCGAAAGGATGGAAAAGCAAATGAAATATTTGGCATTTACGGCCCATGTTGGGCCTAAAAACTAGGTTCTCTGTTAATTTTTGTGTTCGAAGTTATTATTTTTGCCAAAAAGAAGAGGATCTCCTGCTTAATGCTTCTCATGACAGTGTAACTTTTGGATATTTGTTAGACTTTCGAAAGAGGTTGATCAGTGAAAAAAACGTAGGCCATGCGTACATTGGATACGAATGTGTAGCGTACGTAAAAGTATGAATACTTGTCGTACGAATTGATTGCCCACACTGACTACGTTTTTCTGCGTCAAATAGGCAGTGCCCGGTGACATCGCACTAGTGAAGTCGTAGAGTAGTTCCAACGTACGGAACTGTGCAAAAACCCCAACCAGTTCGGATTGTTTTCGAATAACCCGTACAGAGTGTGCGCGCTGCCATATAACTTGGAAGGTCAGGATTGTTAGTGCGCGCACGAGTCAAATTTGTACCATAACGCGTCCAATATGCGATTGGCCTTAGGTATTTTCACTTCTGGGGTTTGAAACAGGGAAGTAATAAACCCAACCAACCTTGAGTTGATATCTCTCTATTCCCATCTTTGAGAGGCAGCGCAAGAACTCCCAAAATTGAGTCAACGGTGGCGTCAACAGTAAATGAGATAAGCTGCTTCAACCAATTTGGACAACAGGTCCAGGCCTCTTCAACAGAGATGGTGGCGGATGAACCGAAATGCCAAAGGTAGCACTCAATTCCGATGGCCCAGTGTCCTAGGGGTATCGAATAAACTGGAACTTGCCCTCCAAACTGGGGGTTGAATCTTGGGTTCGTGTCCTTGGGTACCTGATAGTCCCGTAGGGGTATCGAATAAATTGCAAACGTCCCTTCAAGTTGGGGGTTGTACCTTGGGCTAACTACTTACTTACGAAAAAAAAACCATAACCTCGGAAACGACTGAATTTTACATGTACCAGTAGAGGCGCAAGCGAACAACTATAGAGGAAGCCCTAAGATGCTACAAATCATGCCATGGTAGGGACTGGGTATGAAGAGGATGAAAAACTGTGACATCTACTACGGATCTTGTTATAGTGAGCAGAAACAGCTTCTATTCGGTTGTGGATTTTTATAAGTACGAGACTAAGGTAAGAATTTTTATGCTTAAAAGACATTAGCAAACGCAGCCGCATCAAAACCAAATCCGACAACATAATCCTAATATGCGCTCACGCTCTGACGAAGATATAAGATGATATAGTTACAGATAGCTTCTAGGAGCTCCATGGCAAAACTTATAAGCGACTACCGAAGTAAGATGCTTAAATTGTGCTTAGAGATTTTAAGGCAAAGGTAGGCAAAGAAGACTTTTTACGCAGTATTGTCCAAAAACACAACCTACCCGACAACATGTATGGCAACGGACTTAGAGTAATTGAATTCGTTGCGGAACGAAATGCCACTATAGCCAGCACCTCACATCCTCACCTCGATATACATTAAGGGGGATGACAGTCTCCAGATCACCAAATGTTCAATCGAATTCACCACGTTTGATGATGCAAGAGATCGTTTATCCTCTCAACTAACACCACACCAACAGCATCTGCAGTTGAAGAACAATGGCAAAGTGGTCAACAGGCCATTAGATCAGCCGCAACTTATCTGCTAGGTTTCTAGCGTCCACCAGCAACATATTTGATGAGGAATGCCGACTGTAGCTCGCATTCAAAAACAAGACATACAAGCTGCAGGTGAAGCCGAGAGCTGCCATTGAGCTCTATAGGCAAAGAAGAGATACAGGGATAGAAGGCTCGAACAGAATCTTATGGAGATGAGCAAGTTGATTCTAAGGATATGGGAGAACCACTTCTAAAAAATACAAATTTTTGGAGCACCAGGCTCGTTAGTACCCAGGGCCGAGCATTCTCGCAACTATTCATGTGTGTGCGTGTACTTCGAATCGGACCCAGACCTCCTGCGCGGCAGTTCATCTCACCAAACATCGTGCCATTGAGCTCGTTGGAAGAACCATTTCTTCAGACTGCTAAGGGGCGATCACGAACCATATTATGCTGTCAAGCAGAACAAACCATTCAACATTGACAACGACAGCAAAAACTACCAACCACCCGACCTATGTGAAGTGATGATAGCAATATCAAAACTTAAGATTAACAATGCTGCGGGACATGACGGACTTCAAGCCGAGTTTAAATAAGCTGCGGAGATGATTTGGCATGAACCATACCCCAACTCTAGGGATAAGTTGGTCCAAAGCCAGCATTTCTGAAAAAGGGAACCCCAGCATCGTTTGTCCGATCCACAAAACATGAGGCGCTCTAAACTGCTCCAACTACATAGGCATAAGATTCCTCAACATCGCCCACACGATCTTAACTGTGTTAAATGTCAACCTTTTACCAACAACCTGATTGGCCCTTATTAGAAATATTTTAGGCCAGAAAAGAGTCTACAAGTGATCCAATCTTCCCACTTCGACAGACTCTGGAAAAAAAACTCAAGAAGGACAAATCGATACCTACCACCTATTTAATGATTTCAAAGCCGACAGTATTTATGGAGACGACAGAACGTCACCATTGACAGATATAACTTTTAGGCATTACAGGACTTGATCTACCTTAGCTCCACTATTAACTGTGACAGCAACATCTCGTCAGAAATTAAACGAAGAATTACTCTTGCCAACCGCTGTTTTCTGGTGTTATGAAGGCAATTTAGTACGAATGCCCTAACTCGAACTACTAAGGAGAACCTTTAAAAGACCCTGAACATCCCAGTCGTTTTCTAAAACTGGCGCTGAAGTATAGGTCGCATCAAAAGCGGGCGAACAAAATCGAACTGCAGCTGCAAAAATCCGGTTCGACACCCACGGATGCGAATATTTTAAAGCTCACATCCGCGGATGAGGATTAAATTTTTTTTTAAAGATACATAATTTGGGTACATAAAAAAGTGATAGATATGTTAATTTTTAATAATATTTACTTATTTTTCGGGCTCAGATGGACTTAGTGGCGCGATGGTAAGTGCGTTGAACTGCTGCGCAGAAGGTTAGGGTTCAATTCCCAGCCGTAGCAACACCTAAAATGATTGTTGACTGGCCCTCCTCTCGTGATTATCTGACATGTCATCCGAGTAGTATCAATAGTCAAGAAAAGCTTATCTCGAATTCGCCGTTCGGAGTCGGCATAAAACAGGAGGTCCCGCCATCGTGCAAGAAGTACACACGCACACATGAATGATTGTGAGAAAGCTCTGCCCTGGGTACTTACGAGCCTGTTGCGCAAAGAATTTGTTTTTTTATTTGTATATATTTTTCGTGGTAGCGAATATCCGCATTCCTGATAAACATTTTGTATATTTTTTGCTGTAAAGTATCCCATCACCTCAAAGCAACATTGTATTGCTTCACACCTCACCAAAATCAACGAAAAGCATTCGCTACATAGAGCTCTCTCTCGCATGCTGTTGATCGTCACCCTCGCACATTTGTTCTGTTTCTGATTTACATGCTTAGATTCACTTCGCAGTGCGCTCTCATGCTTATGCTCTCGCTCTGGCTCTCTTTTGCTGAAACAAGTTTTAAGTTGTTGTTTACCTGCCGTTGTTC
Organism: Rhingia rostrata; assembly: GCA_949824845.1. Classification (NCBI taxonomy): domain Eukaryota; kingdom Metazoa; phylum Arthropoda; class Insecta; order Diptera; family Syrphidae; genus Rhingia; species Rhingia rostrata. The sequence continues at coordinate 27,146,712 of OX463757.1, forward strand.
CACCACACTAGCATTCCCCTACCCATCACTTTTGGTGTCTAAATTTTGTTTCATATTTGTTTGGATTCACCCCGACCATCCCAAAGAAGTTTCACTTTATAAAACGGGCTTCATTGAAAAAATAAGTATGGCTAGGCCAGAGTCCCTTGTTCCAACTCCAAAAGTAAAACACCTAAAGATTTTTCATGTCTCGTATTTGTTTTACAACTGCCAACCTGGAGTGCCATATTTTTTATCACAGGATTGCAGGTCGGATATTTCATACCTCTCTGTCTGACAAGGTATTCACGTAAATCCATATCCGACTGCATAAAACCAATAACCAATGGTTACCTCTGCGATGTAAAATAAACTCAACCCATGTGTGTTCAAAGTTACAACACTGGGCTTTCCCTAGTTAACACCTTTTCAATGCCTACCACGTTCTATACACCGCAAATCCATAACCACCCCATCGCATCGTAGTGATTAACCAATGCGTGCCTAATGAAACGAGGGAATTCGTTGGAGCAATGCATCTGACAAGACATACAGAAGGGAATGCATCCAATTAACTGTTCTCCCCATAAAATGATTCGTCATTTCCTGTCAGCCTCACTGTAAGTATCTACGCACAAGTTCGGTGCACATAGTTTGGAACCGACCTCACTGATCGCATCTAATTAACTTCCACAGATATCTAAGCTGTTAATTAGCACACGCCACATGCGCATGTGATGAACACCATATTGAGGCCAATGTGTCCCATCCCGGGCTCGGTCCCTACCGTGCCGTGTAGTTGTACTTTTGATTGATATAAATCCGGAGATGTAAACAACAGTTGATGACGGGAATATACGAACATGACATGATTTCAATTTCTCCTCTTGTAGAGGGAGTTTTCGAGAATTTACTTCACCCAGACCCCCAATATGTATGCAATCAGCAGTCAGGCTCGGGATATTTAAATTCGTCTTCCCCTCAGGCAATGATACAACAGCCATCATGATGATAATGCAGAAGTATATCTATGCAGACGGCAGAAATTGACTTTGTCCATCTCATGGAACGTTCCAGAACTACCAGAATATATTTAAACAAAAAAAAATTGAATTCGTATAAACGTCCTTGCAGGCATTTCGTGATGGTTTCCTTTTTAAATTTTTTCATTTCGCACACACATATCCGTCTTCTGGGTGATTGTAAATTGTTTTCTTCCCGTTTAGAGATTTCTTTTCTTCCACTTTAAACCATTGGAATGGGGACCACCATGTCCTGGGGGCGAATTTAACAAAAAAAAAAACAAAATAAAACCCTAGAATACGAAATAAATAGAAAAAGGAAGCAACCAAAAAGGAAAACACATTTTATTTTATTTTATTCATCGTCCCTGGCAAAGGCGTTTAGATAAACAAGTCCCCAGTGCCAACTGTGCAAGATTCAAAGTCATGTTCCCGTGTTGTGTGTGTCAGAGTGTCCATGGCAGATCTTTTAGGGCAATTATTTTCCAAGAGTGATATTAATCAAAGGAAATGCCACCACAGAGTGAATGTCCCAACAACAACAGAAGAGATAAATGCACGGGAACACGATTATTTTCATTCGGGGAAACGTATCCCAATTAGTGTAGGCCAAGTATGACATATTGTCTGGTTCTGTTCGAATAACAGTGGTTCGGATTGTTGTGACTGATGTGGGATGATATTGATATTTGACCGACTTAATTTTTTTGTTCCTACTGAATGGGGTGAGAACGGAGAGGAATGAATTGAGTTATTGGTGTTGTTGTTGTTGTCGGTGTGTGATTTGTGAGATTGATTTCAGGGTGTTCCAAAACAGGACAGGAGTAGTTGACTCTGAATGTTCATGAAGGACGGTTTCAAACCAATGTTTTGGAAATACGCTTTGAGCGAAAAACAATGTCACAAAAAAAATTGCATACGGATTGATTGATTCCAAATTTTGATGAAGCAAACGCACTCTTAAGAGCAGAAACTTGTTGGAACTTTTAAGAAGCAATACCAGTTGGATTGATTGATGAGTGTTTATAAAGCCAGGTATTCACTCTGATGGACAAAAAAACAGCCTCCAATTTTATTTCCTTTAGCAAAAAAAAAAAATGAGAGTGGAGTTTACAGGACATTTACCTACAGCTTGATAGTTATTTTCCAAAACATTTTGTTCCGTTTCGAAAAGATCTAGATCATAGATTTTTATTCCTCCAATATTGCAAGAATACATAGAAGATTCTCAGAAGGCATTTAGGGTAGGTAGAAGTGGCGGTTCGGAATGAGCACTTATGTACCTTTTCTTGTTGCCACGGGGCACGTGTGACCTTTATGTTGATTGTTTTTGCGGATATGATAAAGGCGGTCTTTAGATCCAGCCTGTAAGGCTTAGGAAACTGAAAAGATTTTGTATCCTTTTACCCGAGATGTCACTAAGATTGCCGAAAAATGGTTGGTTTTAGGACACTTGCTGATGAAATGGGAGAGGGTTTCTCTCTCATTTGTGTTCCCGCAACTGCAATCAAATGGGATCCCTACTTTGGCAGCATGGTCTTTGATTGACCAGTGCCACATGATTTTTGCCGTAATTCTTGCGATATCTGGGCGGGTTCTGTTTCGTAGATTGTTTGTTCTGCTTTTGTCGTAGGAGGGCCATAAGGTCCTCGATATGACGCGACTTGTTAGCTTTCTTCATTTGCAGTCGGACTTCTTCAGAAGTATGAGTGTATTTGTCTCTTAACCGAACCTAGCGGGGTACGGACCCTTGCCACAAGTGAGCCGTGAAGAGCGTAGCCTTGCCTGGCCAGCTTGTCTGCACGCTCGTTTCCTGCAATGTCACTATACCCAAGGACCCAGAGAAGTGTGACCCTAAAGCGTTCGACAAGGTTTATTTTATTCAAGTTCGTTCCGGCATTCCTGTACCAGTTTGGAAGATATGGTAGCCGAGTTTATGCCCCTTATGGCCGATTATATATTTATAAGAATATCAATATTTTGCTTTTCCGTAGTGACACGCCCCCGTAGTGTACAAGCCTCTCTGATAGCCAGTAGCTCCGCCTGGAATACGTTGGCAATATCCGGTAGGCGATATGGAACTGATATTTTCGGTGATTCTAAGTAGGCTTCGGATGGACCTAAAATCAACTATTGTGTATGAGTTCATCTTAGATCCGTCCGTGTAGACGATCGTGTCGAAATCTGTTTGTATTTCAGTTATCTTCCACTGAGCTCTGGTAGGAAATCCTACGTGGAAGCCTTTCTTGAAGCTTATTATAGGTGTTTTGTAGTCTGTTGGAAACGTTACCATGCCGTTAGGTAACGAGTCCACTATATTACTGTGGCCATAAGGCCTTGAGTCTTACTGAGCTGCATAAATCGGTATCGTAAGGGCACCCGTTGGTGCCGACCTCAGTGCGCCCGTGGTGCCCATACTGGCTGTCCTTTGCAGATTTTTTTAGTTTACTCACTGCGGGCCACCATAATAGTGAGACGAACCATGAGAATTGGACGAACCACTGCTGTGTACATCCACAAGGTCACCTTTTGTTGAAATCCCCACTTTTTTTCAAACGTTTTGCTGCAAGGACAGGAGGCAACACACACCTTCCTTAATCTATGTTCGAAGTTGTGTTTTCAGTTAAGTTTTGGGTCAAGCATGATACCCAGATACCCTAGCACTGGAAGATAGTGTGAGTGGTTGGCCATTAAGACGGGGGAGGGTGAAGTCGGGTATTTTGGATTTGGTGGTACTCATTTCTTTTTTCTCGGGCTTACGCCGAGGCCACAACTTGCGGTCCAGTTGCTAACCTTGTCTAGAGCAGCCCCCATGATTTCTCTTATCATGAAGGTAAATTTTTCTGACACTAGTATCACTACGTCATTCATCCGCAACTTTGATCCGTTCCTCTTTTAATTACACTTGAATTTTGTTCATAATCAGAGTAGAGGAGCGATAAAGCAGCCCTGTGGCGTTCCTCTATGGGCGAATTTTCAAATGTTGCCTGGATAATTCTTGTTCCGAGCATAGAGACTATCGATTGGCTAAAAGATTCTTCTATGTCTTGCTCGATCAGAGACTCAAGAACAGCTCCAGTGTGGACGTTGCAAAAGGCATTTAGTCGAACCATATTTTAACCTAGGTACCTAGGTAAAGAAGGAAATTAAAAAAAAAAAACGACTCAGAATCACTACCTAAGTCGATGTAGCGATGTCTTTTCATTCATTCATCAGTCCGTCTGTGTGTCACCGATTTTTTGGGACTAAACTTTGATTTAGATTGATGAAATTTGGTAAATGGACTCTCTTCCGACAAAGCAGAACAAGTTTAAAAATTTTCAAAAATCGGCCACTGCCACTCCCACTTTTAAGAAAAACATTGTTTTTTGTTAAACGGTATAAAATTTTGAAAAAGCGACTGAACGTTACATTTAGTCAATCCCAATACATATCTATATCGCGTTCAAAAAAGGTTTTTTGCCACGCCCACTTATTAAAAGCGTGTTTTTTTTAATGTTGGTTTTTTCGAAAAGATATAAAACTGACAGTTTATAGTCAAATCGGGCAACTCTGTTGTCATTTTCCTCATCACGAACAGGTTGACAAATGAACAACGCTTGCAAATCCTGCAAATTTATTTCGAAAATAATGGTTCGCGAAGTGTACCGCAAGCTCCATCCATTTAATGGTCGACATAATCGTCCATTAGAGCAATTAATTCGGTTACCCATGGATCGTTTTCGCACTACGTTTACTCTATGTTAAGATACGCATCCGCAGAGACGTCGAACAGTGCGCACCGAAGAAGCAATTGCCGCTGTAGAGCAGAGTGTTGAAGAGGACCCGCATGAATCGATCCGCCACCGTGCACAGGAATTGGAGCTTTGTCCATCAACTTTATGGATGATTTTGCGCAAAGGTCTTGGCTTACAACCTTACAAGATCCAGCTTGTGCAAGAATTAAAGCCGCGAGACCATACAATGCGTCGTGATTTTGGTGTATGGGCCGAAAATCCGATTGATCTCGATGCTGATTTTCATCGCAAAATTTTGTTCAGTGATGAGGCTCATTTTTGGTTGAATGGCTACGTCAACAAGCAAACTTGCCGCATTTGGAGTGAAGAGAATCTAAATGATATTCTTGAGACCTCATTACATCCATAAAAACTGACTGTTCTTGCGAAATGATGCTGTAGAGTCAGGCACCCTTAATGGAGACCGGTATAGAGCCATAATAACCGACTATTTTGCTCCCGAATTAGATGGCATGAATGTGGATGAGATGTGGATCCAACACAGCGCACGTCACAATCGATTTATTGAAGGAAAATTTCGATGAGCGCATAATTTCGCGGAATGGACCTCTCAATTTGCCCCCAAGATCGTGTGATTTGACACCATTGGATTATTTTGTTTTTGTATATTTGATGTCGCTCGTCTACGCCAATAAACCAGAAACGTTAGGGGCCTTGGAAGCCAACATTCGTGGCGTTTTTGCCGACATACAGTGGTTGAAAATTTGACCTCTAGACTTGGTTTTAATCGAACCAGCAGCGGCGGCCATATGCCCAAAATCATATTTAAACATTAATGGCATATATTATCCATTCAATAAAGCCAAATTGGTGGGCATTAAAACGATTTTCTTGTGTTTTATTTCAATTCAAAGTTTTATAACTCTAAATCTACTAATAACTTATAATCTACGCAAAAAAAAAACTTATTTTTGTCGAACCATACAAGATTTTGATAAACTGTCTGAACAATATGGTGTGAACAAATTAAATTTTCTATATTTCATCGCCACTAAGCCCACATTTCGGGATTATTCATTTAAAAGATGGGATAGGATAGGGTATTAAGCGATCCGGACAGCGGATTGTAGCCTTCTCATATGCTTTTGCGTCTTTCTGTCGCAAAGCCAACATAAACCAACATAACAAAATTAATAATAAATATGAATTTGCGTACTATTTGATCAACAAGTGATTAATTAAACATCCCCAAAAATTGGTGTGGCATTATCTTAATATATTGCTTAGAAAGAGCACCTATATATCGACTTTCAACTTCAATCTTTTAATATTCAAATGTTCTCTATGCCTTATTTGAGAATTTAATTTCTAAACTTTTTGCTCGAAACTTAATTACTCATTAATCGTTAATTAACTAAAAAATTTCACTCCCTATCACTTGCAATTTATTGTCAATTAATATACATAGAAGGGATATACCATACTAAAAATCAATTTAAAACACCAGCTTATCATCTTTTTAAAATTTCCTGATCAGATACATATGAATTCCAACTTTCCCCAGCTCATTTGTTAAGCCTTCCATTAGATCCTAGAAAAACTCTCAAACTCCCATATTTTATAATTTCATTCCATCCACCCAGCAGGGCCAATTGTAGCATGTCTAACTTTTGAAAATTCCTCATACAAAGCTCGGTAATAAAATCTTCGCCACAAGGTCGAATATTAAAACTTCCCTACTTGACATACACAACTGCCATCCAGAGACTCAATTCCCGTCTATGGGCCATTTAAGAAATCGTTTTATGGATGTGAAGCAATCAAAACTTTCATCTTCCCGTCTGCTATCAACGGATCTTTTAAATGAATGCCCTGACAATAAACATGATTTTAACTACCACCATCCGAAAAAGTAGAACTTGGTCCGCAGAAAAGAGGGCATAGGCCAACCTAGCCAACCTGCTGCGTTATGAAAGGCACATAAAAGCGAGTTAAAATCTTGTATCAGATTCTTTTTGTGCTACAAGGTGGTAACCGTTAATAGATGTCGCCGTTCATCGTCCTGTTTGCACCTGGAGATGGCATGGCGGCGCTCCATTACTGTTGTGGTAGCGAACGAAAGTGGCCACCACGACGACATCAGCCACAGAAATTTGCGTGACAAGTTTGTAAATAACAATTTGTCTGACGCTATCCTGGCCGAGGAACGCTACCACCAACCATGCCATCCGAATTGGCCAACATTCGTTTAATGGAAATCCTGGGAACAGAGCCTTTGTAAACATTCGGTGGGAATGTACATATCATGATGGAGTCCGTCGTAGATCTCGATTACAATACCATTCCCGGCAAAAAGTTAAGTTCTTCGTTTTTATTTTTCGATGGCGCCAAAGTGTTTGTTCTGTGTCTTGTAATCACTGCACGGTTTTTCCTTTACAGTTTCAGGCTCAATTATTATTATTTCCTTTTTTTTCTCTGTGTTTGTGTGTTATTGTGTTTGGGGAATTTGTCTTCTTTTTGTTGGGGGCTCTTGTGTGTGCTTTTGACTTTTGTTGATGGAAGAGGCCTCTTTGTGAGCGGTCTTAGTGGAGTTTTTTTTTTTTTTTTTTTTTTAATTTTCATGGACAATTTACATGCAAATTCTTTGGAAGAAACGAAGATTTATTGACGATGTTATATGAGACGAATTAATTTTGTTCCATGTCAATGGGTGGACAGATGGAGGTGGAGGTGTGTTTCGGCGATCTACTTTCGGGGCCATTTAATTTCATCCAAGCGGTTTAACAGGGAAGTAGGATAAATGTTGGGAATAAAAGAAAAGTTTTGTTCATTTCGGTGCGGGGTGGGGTATGCCTATGAGCCTGACGAATTGGTGTGCCTCCCGGAAATGTTGTTCAGATGGAAGCAATAATTGGTAGATTGAGGTAGGTTTGCTTGGCTCGACAGCTCCTCGGTTAAGGACCACTTTTAATGAAAAATTCTGAAGGTGAATTTACTGTGCCACATTTGAAAATGACGTTCTACCACTCAGCACCTCATGAAGCATATGTAGAAGTATGTTAAGCCTGGGCAGCTTTAGAAGGGAAATCCTTCCCCAAATCAACCAGACATGCATCCGTGCAGTGTAAATTTGCTTTGTTCCATTGTATATCAGAGACCAGATTACAGCCGGCAGTGACTTGTTCCACCTTAAAACCGAACTGTGTTTCTGGTAGTACTTTGAACAGAGTCCGAATGTAAATCCTTTCAAATACCTTGCTGATACTTAGTAGGAGACTTATCGATCGGAGTTTCATTGGATTGGAGTTGTCTTATTTCATTAGAGGATGGACCACTATCGTCTTTTAACGCACTAGATACGCATTATACAGCGCGTTGCTGAAGAACGTGGCGTAAATGTCCACTGCTTCAGAGGGTCAGAGTCGCAGTACAATGTTGGATATACAATCGACTCCTGCTGACTTATTTTTCATTATTGAATCGAAGATGATATGGAGTTCATTCTTGTAGATAACCATGGGTCTAGAACCACTTTGCCAAGTTTTATTTCCTTGAAACGGGTTAACTTATGCGCACCACTCAAGGCGAGGTCTCGATCTATTGCGGCCGATGTCTGGCTGGGAATCGAAGTCTCTGCAAGCCGCAGTATTGGTGTCAATTCGTTCTACATTTCATAGCCATCTTAAACGTCTAATGCGGAGTTCTTTGAACAGGGGCTTGTCGCTGTACAGCTCTTTGTCGTATAGTTCTTGGTTGAATCTTCGTCTCCATAGCCCTTCAACACATGCTTCAGCGCCGTAGAGCAGGACTGGGATGATCAGGAATTTATATAGGATCTCCTAAGTATTTCGACAGAGGGCTTTACTACTGAATTGCTTTCTTAGCCCGAAGAATCAGCGGTTGGCAAGAGCAATTCTTCGATCAATTTCTGGTGAGATTTTGTTGTGAGAGTCAATAGCGGAGCCGAGATAGACAACGTCCCGTACTACCTCAAAGTTATATTTGTCAATAGTGACGTTCTGTCCAATTTGACGATTTTATATGTATTTTCGTGTTGACAGCATATATTTGTTTTTGTCCTCATTCACTGCGAAACCCATTTTTGCCCCTCCCTTTTCTATACTAGCAAACGTGGTTAAGACATCACAAATGATGTCAATATCGTCGGCGTACAACGGCTGGCAAGAGTAATTCTTCGTTTAATTTCTGACGAGATTTTGTTTTCAGAATTAAAACAGAATCCGAGGTACACAAAATCCGTACTACTTGTAACTAATATCTGTCAATGGTGGCACTTCGCCCAATTAGCTGATGTTGTGTGTCCCTTTCCTTAAACACTACAAGACCAATTTTTGCTTCCTCCTTTATACTAGCAAACGTGGCTATGATGTCAATTTTGTCATAGTTGCACCTTTTTTACGGAAGATTGTTCCTCTTGTGTTGGCTCAGGAGTTTTGCACAATCCTCTCAAGAAATCGATTTTTGTTGTTGTTGTTTCTGACAAAATTTTCCATCGTCACCCTGCACAGATGAACGAGTGCGGGAGGTAAGCCAAACTAGACAGTATACTTCGTCTCTATAAATGCTATCGTATGCAGCATTGAAATCGATTAATAGTTGGTGGGTATCGATTAGACATCTTGAGTTTTAAGTTTTAGGTTAAAACCACACTGATAAGGACCGATCAGGTTGTTCCTAAAGGGTTTCAGGTGTTCACATAAAATGTTAAGTAGAACCTTGTTGGGGATATTGAGGAGACTTTTGCCTATTTAGTTCCTTAAGAGTAACTCCTGTTTTGTGAATCGTGCAATGTGCTGATGTTCGATTCCTCAGGCTTTCCTCTGACCAAGTCTAGCTTATGAGTTGTTGAATGTTACCAAAGATTAAAAATCCACACTGATGACGCATTGAGAAAAAAAAATAGAAGCTTTTGCTCACCAGCTTCATGGTACGGGCGGGCGGTGTACACGTACACACATGAGAAACGAGATAAAAATATATGGTTTTCACCGGCCTTATAAAGATCGACAGGAAGGCCATAATTTGCGTCAGCCTTGTTAAGCTTATGTTTGTATATTGCTATCCTTGGTTGGTTGGAAGTTTTTGCTCTCGTTGCCAATATCGAATGCTTCGTTCTGCCTGACAGCGGCAAATTGATCATCATCGCTGCTTAACAGTCTGCAGAAGTGCTTCTCCTATTTTCTCAACATCAACTGTGTCTCAGCTACGGTCAAGTGCCAACTCGACCAATTTCATTGATTTGCACACTTTCCCCAGAACGAAATGGTTCACTAAAATGACCTCCTCTACATAGGGACTAGGGACCCCAACTCAACCAACCTCCCATTCAGTTGGGACCCATAAAACCTCAAAGTTACCGCACCCCCTCTGCGTTGTGATAACACTCTTAAGACTTAAAGCAAAACTACACTTAATCTGTCTTTTAAGGAAAACGTTACATAAAGTCAGAGAAATGAAAAAAAGAGACCAAAACATCGTAGCAAAACTTCAACTAAAACGCTTTTTACCCGGAATGCGCAACTTTTACTTCCACAGGGAGATTTAAACCGCATTCGCCCTTCCCTCCCTGTTCTATTCCTTAAATCGTAAATGGTCATGGTACAGCAATAGAAAACGAAAATAATCTCTTCCCGTTCATACGGCAGACTCCTACCGACCGAAGATTCTGATTTTCTCGGTCTTCTAAATTAGTGGTTGCGCACTGGTTAAGTGTAAAGAAGCGACCACCCTACTGCTGATCTGCCATTCCCCTCTTAATAATTCCCATGTACTTTCCTCGACTAAGGACTGCACATTTTTATACCACCCGCATCATCAGCCAGGATAACGACTGCACATTTCGAAAGTGGACGGTGGTGGCAACCTATAATATTTCCATTTAAAGGATTATGCTGGCGGACACACACACACACGTCCACGCGCACACACATTTTATGAATGCAAACATTCAGAGCTATGTGGTCAAAGAACTAAATCCAATAATCCTGGCATGTATTCCTGGCTCTTCCTTCGCATATAGAAAAAAAAAAAGAAGTAGAAGACACATTCCAAATGACATTCTAACAAGACTCAAGGAGCAAGGGTTCACCATCACCTCCTCAGCTATACGAAGACGGTACAATAATTTTCACTTGTACCAAGCTGTCTAAAATATTTACAGTTTGAAGGGGTGAAAGGAGTGTATACTGTTTCTATGTTAACCCATTTAATACCATCATCTCCATATAGTGCAAGCAATTTGTACCGTTGTGTAGCGCCTGTATCTAGTTATGTATCGCAGAGTACCTACACAATCTCTCTCTGGCAAATGAAACCAAAATTATCTTCCTCACAGAATGCACTCGAATGTGGTTTTCTTCGGATTTTACATTCAACAGAACGAGATAGATTGTGGCTGTGTGTGTATGTGTGTTTGTGCCAAGAGGGCCTCCTTAGGCAAATACCAAAGCCAGGTTCATCCTTTTTAGCACAAGTCCTCATTTCATTTCCATCCCCTGGTTCATGCAACCGCACAAACATTCATAGCCCCAACGAAACGATGAATACATCTGGCGAATGAATAGTCTGGTGAGCATTACACTCCGGAGGACACAGATGAAACAAGGATAGACAGGGATTTAACTGGTAAACACACAGTTTTTTTTTTTTTTTTTTTTTTTTGTGTTCCTTCAAAACCTACCTAGTACCGTTTTGATATAAGGTAGCCCCATAATAGCAATAATATCCTGGGACACAGGTGTAGCCGATGAATATTGCTAGTAGTAGTTGTTCCGGCCAAACTTTTTTGGGGATCATGGGTGAGGGGTGGTCCATAAGACAAACGGCACCATAAAAACAGCTCGGGGTGCAGACAAAGTTTGGCCCCCTGCCAAAACGTAAGCCGTTTTCAAACATCAAGTGATTAATTTTATTAATTTTGGATAATGAATGATTGCAGCAAGGACAATGGACTTTCGATTGAGTGAGAACTGATGCGGGGTTGCTTATAACCGCAATGAAAGGAAACCCACTTTGGGTGGGTGTATGGTGTATCCCTTAGTTACTGTCTCTTAACGAAACCGCAAAGCAGTTGCTGGCTGCTGTTTGCGGTTGTCTGACAATAAACATACGTATTCCGTTTGAATTTGGATAAATGTGGGTGCGACAAGACTAGGTAGAGGGGTTGTTATAGATAGAAGGCTTAAAGAATCACATTTGCATTTGTTTACACGGCTTACTTTGTTTTGTGTATGGCTGGGTGTTTCTCAAGTTTTAGTTTCCGGTCTTGTGGGGCTTGAACTGAACAATCATCTTTTGGGGTGACATAAATAGTGAAGTTGACAACTGGGGGAATAATGAGATGGCTGTGCGGTTTATGCTTCTGTGGGTTTCGATAAATAACTAGTTTGGTGAGATATGGCGATTTTCGATAGGGGGGTAATGGATAAGGAACCCCAAAATAGTGATAATTGAATTTTTTTCTGGTGAGGGGGCTATAGTGTATGCCTCAACAAAGGAGCATAAGTCAAAAGATTTAAATTAATGTGTTACAGGTATCGTATGTGCAAGTCAAGCTTTGAGATGTACAGGGTAGCGGCCTTTTATTTGGCAAGTATAAATGGTCTTACTTCCCCAGTATATCAACGTAGTATAGGAAATTATTGTAATGGCGCGAAAATTCGAAATTGAGATTCTTACAAATTCTTAGGCTTAAGACAGCCTAAATAGTAATTTTTTTAAAAAAATGTATGTCTACCATTGCGAGTCTGGAGTCTCTGGTTTGGAGTCTGTTATTGATACAGCAGCCCAAACTATTCTCCCGAATCGACAGACATTTCAGGTAATTGTGCTGGTTGTGGTTTTACAAAGGGGCTTTGAAGAAAACTTCAAACACTAATATTGACGGTATCTGCATTTTAAAGTCTAAAGACTTTTACGAGTATTATTCATCAATACTTACAACATGAACAAATTCGCTTACGACCCAGTTTTGCACCCACAACAGGTTTATAAACCTCCAGTAGCGCAATCCAAGTTGGTTGAGGTTGGTTCTTCTTCTACGCGCCACCTAATGCGAGGTCTTCCTCTATTGCGTCCGACGTCCGGCTGGGAATCGCATACTCTGCGAGCTGGAGTATTGGTGTCCATTCGTTCTACATGTCCTAGCCATCTTAAACGCCCAATGCGAAGTTTTTTGACCATAAGCATGTCGCAGTACAGCTCGTATAGTTCTTGGTTGAATCTTCTTCTCTATAGCCCGTCAACGCAAACGGGACCGAAGAATTTCCTCTCGAATTGACCAAGGATTTCTTCATCCGCTTTTGAAACGGTCCATGCCTCAGCGCCGTAGAGCAGGACTGGGATCCTCAGGGTCTTATACAAGATCTCCTTAGTAGTTCGAGTGATGGTTTTATTTCGGCCTCCTTAGCCCGAAGAAACAGCGGTTGGCAAGAGTAATTCTTCGTTTACTTGCAGACTCAAGTTCTCAAATTCCAGGTGCAGATATGAACTTTGTTGTCCTTTTGTCCTTTAGCAGGGTCGTCAACGATAAGATCAGTCCTCTCCGAGGTTATTGTTTGCTTCGTTACAATGGCTTTAAATAGGTCTGTAGTCAACCCAAAGCAGAACCCCCAACCTGGGGGGCCTGTTTCAATTAATTCGATACCTCTAGAATATGGGGCCGTCTGTATCCACTACAGGATTGAACGCGGCCACCATTTCTGTTCAAAAAGCCTGACTTATCTTTGAAATCTCTAGACAACCTCTTGTTCGAATATGTCGAAGCAGCTTGTCTATGTTCGGCTGGGACAGGAGGCCCAGTTGCTGTTTTTCATCGTGTTGCCAACACTTTAGCAAGTTAAATCCGATTGGATGAGAACAGTACCCGATGGTTACCACTTGCAGGTAAAAAATAAGCACTTGATGTATAGCCAGAGGTACAACCACTGGGCATTTACCAAGTTAAAGCCATTCAGAGTCTACCCCCGTTCTACAACACTCAACCATCCACCCCATATATAAAAATTAAACCAATGAGTTGAATAAATCATTTTAAAACTCAATTTACGTCGATATTTCTAAAATATTGTATACTCCTAAAAATGATTAAAACAGTAAAAAACCAAATTGAATATAAAGCGAAACTCGATTCCTCCAAACTTGTAGCAAACCTCAAAAATCGTCAACAAATCTGGCGAAGTTTGTCCGAGTTATGGCGGACGTTTTATTTCGTTTTTACATGTAACAATATAGTTCTTGGGGGTTTATGATGAATACACACAGCGCATAACAACACGTTCATTCTGCGAAGGTCCTGAAGGTCTCTTCTGATTGCAGTCTTTCGACATTAAATAATTTCACAGAATTACGCATTTCTTGTCACTTTGTGAATATCCGCTTCAATGCCTTGTCTGCAGCAGGGTGATCCTAGTCAATGTAGGCCCCAAGGAATTATCAATACGCTTGAAATTTAATTGACCTAAAGATTGCAATATCCGTTTATAGAGGAAATTGTGTACTTGATATTGTGGCATTTCGTTTCACATCGAAGTTTACTGTGTTGGCAGACGTGTCCGCTCTTTCTTCATATGCTTTAAAATTTCCCAGAAGGATTTAAACGTTGGACTTTAGTAGTCCTTCATAAGTTTTGCCAACCAGCTCGTAGAAACAGACCCTTTGCGATGTCATTATTTTATTGAATCGGAGTGTGAGCATGAGCACATGTGGTTTGGTTCTCATTTTTATCGGTTGTGGCTCGCGCAGTGTGCGCCGTTGCTCCGTCCTGATGGAACCACATGTCCTCCAGTCCTAATTCTTCCAAATGCCGCAGAAAAAAACTCACTAAACACGGCCCTATATCGCGCACAGTCCACTGTTGTCGTTTGACTAGTGGCGTTCTAAAAAAAATGGCCCGATGACTCCTCCAGCGTGAACAGCGCATCATGCAGTAACTTTGGCTCCTCGTGCATTATATGCGGATTTTCGGTGCCCCAGAAGCGATAGTTTTGCTTGTTCACGTACCCACTGAGGTGGAAATGAGCCTCATCGCTCATTATGATTTTGGTCGAAAAATTGTCCACTTCGTCCTCCAGATTGAGGATGGCTTGGGCGTAGGTTACATGCTTTTGGAGTTCGACAGGCAGCAGCTGATGCACGGACTGGACTTTGTACGGGAACGTGCGCAAGTCTTTGACCAAAATTTGCCTTAGGGACGACCGGGTGATGGCTTATTGCGAGTCACGGCGTTTGGTCGAATTGCCCGGTGACAACTCGATATCCTGGGCAACAGCGGCGATATTCACGGCACAACGGCAGCTCCGGGGCTGACCACTCTTGGCAACGTCTCGTGTGGTCCCATACTCCTCAAAGTTGGTGGCCAAACGGCGCAGTGTTTGCGCAGTCGGTGTCGGGCGGCCGGGGCATCGGCGACGGAATTCGCGCTGCGCCAACACTACAGACGGTTTGTCCGCAAAAAATAGGGCAGTGTATCGCTCCATCGCTTGTTCACTTGTATTCTACATCTGTCTAGTCAAAAAATGTCAAAACAGATTTGACATCGGCGGCCATTTGCAGAAATAAGAGCATCTTCCAAAAGGATGATCTCTTTTGGCCCACCTTGTATAAGGCTTATTTGGCCATGATGCGAACTAAAACTTCTTGACTAGGTCTGTCGCTTACAGCTAATTTTTGCAACAACAGGCTCGTTAGTACCCAGGACCGAGCGTTCTTACAACTATTCATTTGTGCTTGTGTATTTCTTGCACTGTTGAGGGACCTCTTCTTTAAAGCGGACTCCGAATGGCGAATTTAAAATAAGCTTTTTACTTCTACGAAGATTTGTCAGATCATCACGAGTGGAGGGCCAGTGCAAAATCATTTGGGTGTTGCTACGGCTTGGAATCGAAACTATACCTTCTGCGCGGCAGTTCCACACTAACCATCGCACAACTTAGCCCGTCTCTTGCATCATGTAGTCAACCTTAAAATCTATCTGCTGTGCTCAGTACATCAGATTTATATTTCCACCATTTTAAAGGAATGCCAGTTCTAGCTGGATGTATCCATAATCAATTAAATCAATTTCGCACTAAGATCTTCTCAACAATGCAATTTGCTTATACTCTTAATAAATAACGAAATACTTCCTGTTTCCTCGATGTCTTAGTTCTCAGACTCAACCTACACCCACAGCACTTTGAACATCAATTACTACAACTCCATTCTTAATTCAATTCAATGCAACTCAAGTACAAACAGGACTATTTGCATTAATTCACATTTCTTCAACGGGACTGTCTTGAAGCTATCCTCCAGCTTGGCTGCATTAGAAATTTACATTGTAATTACATTAAGGTGTTGTTCCCTAACAGATACAACAACATCCCATTCTCACTTCATCGCATATTCAATTTCTAAAGACAGCGTTCCTCAAGTGCGCCTATTACTGCTCCTAATGATAATGGCCAAAGTAATTGAAGAAGAACGAGCAGCAGGAGAAGGAGCATGAGCAAACAAACCAGATGATGAAACCCAATAGGGATTAGGCTCCAACCGCATAAACCAATCATTTTGTGGATAACTTACTTGTGATTGTGTGTGTATGGACTTGTATCTACATATTAGAATCTAGCGTGTACTGGTGTCTAGATTGCCATACTTCATCGATTTACTTCGATCGCTATTATCTTGTTGTTGCGGATGGTTGTAGTAGCATTGCATCCTTGTTTGTGTATTCTATCGAATTCAAAATTCAAGACAAGGATGCCAATACCAAATCGAGCGCATCGCATGTAGTAAGGAGTAAGTTTTGATGGGCTTTTAATTTAACAACTTTGACTGGGTCGTCTGCGGTTTTTGGAGGATGAATTGGGAACTACAGAGTGGTAGGTGCAAGTGGTGAAATTCTGTAACTAATTTCACTGGGTATGTGACTTTGACCGACTTTATAGGCATACTTGGGAAATATACATACTTGTGAACATATGCAGTACTACTGTTCTCTAAAATTTCCCTCTGGACTAATTTATTCCAAAAGGAAAACAAGTGGGATCATGAAGAAAGATCATGAAGAAAGAAAGACTGATGCAATGCTTATGCAAGTATGTGAAGATCCAACAGGTTTGTGCAATAAACTACTAAGCGAGGGGTTCCGGGTTCAAATCTCGAAGGCAACAACACCTAAGATTTTTCACTGCTCCACCTCTTGAAAAATGGTTGGACGTTGTAGAACGAGGGCAAAATCTCACTGGCTTTAACTTGGCGAAGCCCATTCGTTATAGCTTTGACTACACGTCGATCGTGCTTAATTTACCTCCAAGAGTTGACGATCGCAAACTGGTCTCATTTAAACGGATTAAACTTGCTGAACTTATATATTGGAGTGCTTATAACAAGACGAGAAACAGCGACACTATAAAGAGCCTGGACAGAGAGCTTGGCACGAAATATCCGGCCTGATGTCCTATATGAGCTGCTTCGACATATTCAGACAACAGGTCAAGTGTAGGTAAGGCCCCTTGAACAGATATGGTGGATGAACTGAAAGGTCGACGGTAGCGCTAAATCGCGTGCTGGATGCCGACGACCGCTTGTCAAGGGGTATCTAATAAATTGCAACTGGTCCTCCAGGTTGGGAGTAGTGCTTCAAGTTAACTACAATTATTTGCAACCATTGACATTGACATCACAGTACTTCGCACATGAATGCAACGAACTACAGACACGTAACAGCACTGGCGACTGAAGCAATCGACTGGGTATTTGCAACCAATCGCCTCGGGAAGGACTGATTTTATTGTTGACGACCCTGCTTAACAAAAAATGGAGAACTACGTTAGTATCTGCACCTGGAATGTGAGAAAGTTAAACAGGAGAGGTATGAGCGAACAACTAGCGGAAGTCCTTAGCTGTTACAAAGCAGATATTACTGCCATCAAGGAAATACGATGGGATTGGCCGGCCAAAAGATGATGAACAGCTGTGACATCTACTACGGGCCGTATTATAGTGAGCAAAAACAGCGACTATTAGGATTCGGATTTGATGTAAGTGACAGACTCAGGCTAGATATCTTATCTTTCCATGACATGGGCGAACGCATTGTACCAATCCGCATCAAGGCCAAATTCGCCAACATGAGCCTTATATGCGCTCACGCCCCGACGAAGGAAAATTTGATCGAGCTAAGGACTGCTTCTATGAGCTCCTTGACAAAACCTATGAGCGACTACCGAAACGAGATGCTAACATCGTGCTGAGAGATTTTAACGCAAAGGTAGGAAGAGAAAACAACTTTAGCAGTACTGTTGGGAAACATAATCTACATGACAACACGTCTAGTAACGGTCAACACGTCAACAAAAGGCCAACCAAACTGATCACATTGCGATAGACAAGAGGCACTACCTTGTTGCAGCCAAGAAACCAACACAAACCAGAAATACTTTGAAAAAAAAATTTAATTCCAAAAGACTTCAAGTGCAAGAGACCGCAGAGGCCTTCGCGCAACGCGTATCTCTAGAACCTCTCGATAAACACCATACCACCGGCACCGAACGACGAAAAGCAATGGCAACGATGCCAACAGGCCATTAGATAAACCGCAATTGATGCGCGATGTTTCTGGCGCCAAACCAACAAGAAGCCCCTGGATTGATGAGGGATGCAGCCAAGAATAAGGCTAAGCTGCAGGTGAAGACGAGATCTGCCATCGAGCTCTATACGCAAAGAAGAAGGGAAGAACACAATCTCTTCAGAAAGAAGAAAAAAGAGCCAGAAAAGCGCGCGAACAAGGATATAGAGCGGTGCCACTCCAGGAACGATGTTCGTAAGTTTTACCAAAGTGTAAAATATCAAAGCCAAGGATAAAATGCTCGAATAGAATCCTGTCGAGATGAACAAGGAAATATCGTTGTTGATACAGAGTCGAGTTTGAAGAAATCGAAGAGCTAATTCTGCAGACTGTTAAACCGCGATGACGAACCACATTCAGCTGTCAGGCAGCACGAACCATTCAATATTGGTGATGACAGCGAAAAGTGCCAACCACGAAACCTGAGTGAAATGAGGATAGGAATATCTAAGCTGAAGGCTAATAAGGCTGCCGGAAATGACGTCCTTCCCGCTGAGCTTAATAAAACCGGCGGAGATGACTTGGTAAGTAACATCAAATAGTATAGATCTACAAAGACTGCGCATCTCATACAAGGAATAGTTTCTATGTGGGGTACTGGTATTAATATTAGCCTTGCCGACGCATACTACCTACGAAATTTCCCTTTCGCACTTACCGCCCGCGTCTGAAATGGCTACAAAATTTTTAGCTGTGATGCGTACTCTGTGCAGTTCTTTACTTTTTGGTAACATCCACCAACTCATAAGCCAAATATGGTCGGCAAAATGGAGCCTCAGCTTCGTTTGTCCGATCCACAAAAAAGGAGACCATCTGAACTGCGCAAACTACAGACGCATGAGTCTCGTCAATATCGTCTACAAGATTTTATCTGCCGTAATATGTGAAATCGTGCAACAACCTGATTAGTCCTCATCAGTGTTGTTTTAGCCTAGGAAAGTCCAAAACTGATCAACTCTTCACACATCGATATATCCTTTAAAAACCCATGAAGTCTAAATCAATACCCACCACATATTCATCGATTTCAAAGTCGCATACGACAGAATTTATAGCGACGAACTATACAGAGCCATGTCTAGTTTTGGTATACCGCCGAAACTCGTCCATTTGTGTAGGATGACGACGGAGATTTCGCGGTGCTCTATCAGGGTATTTTCCGAAGCCAATTCAGATATAAAACTCTTACTCGAACTACTAAGGAGATCCTATATGACATATGAGACCCTGATCATCCCAGTCCTGCTTTTCGTTGTTGAGGCATGGAACGAATCAAAAGTGGTTCAAGAAATCCTTGGTCGATCTGAGATTAAAATTCTGCGAAAAATCTTCTGTACTGTTCTCGTTGACGTCAACCAAGAATCGTTCGAGCTGTACATCAACATGCCCCAGGTCAGAAAACTTCGCATTGATCTTCGATTCCCAGCCAGACGTCGGTCGCAGAAGGGGAAGACCTAGCTTTAAGCGGCGCGCTCAAGTAGAAAGTAATATAAGGACCTTAACTCAACTTAAGGATGTTGATGGCATGTTTGTTGACGCCCAGGTTCATGCTGGACTGTAGAGTACAGCGATTGTTAAAAGTGAGTTTCACATCATTTAGTCAGTTCTTCAACTCTCCAAGAAAAGATTGAGAACACGTCATATGAGAAAACGTATTTAACCCTTTATCCCCTTACTTTAGATGTTCACCTTTTTTATAGCTTTTACCCACTAAATCGAATGCTTTTGCACGGACATTCGGATTTCCTAACCTATAAAAGCCACAAAGCAATAATCTCTTATTCACTACCGAACGATTAACCGCAAAGAGTTAAAGCTCAAGACATCACCAAGTCACACATTCTTGCTATCCAAGGTTTTCCTGAGGTTTCATCTGCTGGCATGCACTGTAAAACAAATAATTCCGAGCAAGGTTCGCATCAACGAATAAATTGAAAGTTGTTAATATTTTATGTCCACATGAGATAGTTGCTCTCCGCAGGACTGACATTCATTTGGAGAATGTGTTCCGAATAACTAACCACATGTGTTTGATGCCACTTCTAAGGAATTTTAATCAACAAAACCAAGAACAGATTGGATGTTCTTTGCACACATCCTCTACCCCTTGTTTTAAGTCTGCGGATCCTGCCGAAGAAACCCCTACCACGGGAATGTCTCAAACAAAAACGATTCACAACTCATCCTCAAACATAATAAATTGGTAAATATGACACAAGGTCCTTGCTTCGCAAAACTGTTGTCTTCTCAAGCTTGCACTCTTGGGGGCATGAGTTATGAGATTTTCCCCTGGTCCAAGATCCTAGTACGAAACAGAATCACAGTTGTACAGCAAACCAAACCACATATGACAAGGAGGATGCACTACTAGGTTGCCACGGTAGTTGCACCACGGGAAACGGAATTTCAATTCAAAAGTCCATAACTTTTGCAATATTTGCTGCACACAGGTTAATTTCACTTGGCCTAGTTGTTGGCTTCACCAGATCCATTACACTCGCGCCATATGAACCGCACCAAGTGAGTCAAAAAACCAATCGCTGTTAAGCTATTTTTGAACTTCAATTGGCCAACATTTTGTTTTCTTTTTTTTTTGCAGGCTCTTGGTGTCGAAACTTGCGCTTCCTTATATCGAATGTGCAATTATTTGCCAGAAATATTGCATTGTTATGGTTGGCTAGCAAGTTGCAAGTTTATTTAGTGTTGGGAAAACTTTTCACCTCAGAAATGTAACCCCACCATCGAACAGGTGAATCCCTATGTCAAGCAGCATGATACAAAACCCAATGACGACAACAATACTTGTGGAGGAAAATCGAAATGAATAGCGGAGCGCACAGTTGAAAAGTTTCAAAAATCGTTTTCGTTTTGGTTTGTATTTTCGAAAAAATAAAACAAAGTGGAGGCAAAAACAACATTAGGAACACCCCACACTCACTCCGGGCCAACATTAGTTTAGTTGAGCATGGAATTTAGTGTTTCGGTATGTTGCTCAACTATCTGATTGGACTTGGTTAGAGTATGGGCATGCAGCACGACCAAATGTGTGCAATACCACTAAACTGCTGGTATTTTATGCGAAACATTCTAGTTGCACATGAATATGTATTAACCGTGGGATAACTGCAACTTTAGCTTTTATCTCTCGTATCCTGTTGAACTTTCCACTATACCAGTTCGGTGCAGGTATGTTGTGTTGCATATGCGATGTTATACAGGAATAGGTGGTTTTTTGGTCGACTGACAGTTTAGCCCAAAGGAATTAAGGATGAAGCACCGGAGATAGAGAAAGGAAGCACCACCGAGCAAGACATTGTTGGCAATATTTAGATGCACTTAATTCAGTTAAGAGTTTCATAGCGTATATGAAGCGAGCGATGTGCATCCAGCTATTTGAAGTCATTTAGCAAATGACTAGAGTTATGCCTGTTGGAACGGAGCTGCAGGCGAACAACGGACTTAACAATTCTAATATCTGTCAAAAGTCCTTAAGCGATAGTATGCACTTTAAAATGCAGACCGATGGAACTTAGCAATTTGACAAGTTTAAGCTAGTTTAGGGGCTTCTAGGGGCTTCGCTTGCTTTTGGAAAGTTGGAGTGATGCAGAACTCAACGTTGCAGCCATATACATATTGAATTGATGCAAGCGTAGATCATGCATAAATTTTACCACCGTTATTGCAAGTGATTCTGAAGTAAATGGTTCCATTTCAAAATTAATTTCTCTTAATGTATTACCGCCTCAGGGTTCGTATGACTGTGAGTCTCAGGATTTTCGCGGCGACCGCTCCGTGCCTAGTATTTTGACAGCAGATTCGTTGTGAACCCAGAGAGCACATGAAAGCAGGGAGAAAAAGTGTTCCCATTCAAGGACATATACTCCTCTTCGAAGATGGCAGCTGATGAATTTCTAAAATGGAGTCAATATCGTCGACTGAAAACCCAGTTTGGATGGATAAATTAAATGGCCTGCTTTGAATCATCTGGACTAGGAATCATCTAAGAATAACAAGGGCTGTTTTTGAAAATAGATGGTGACGGATGAGCTAGAAGACCATCGATAGCGCTCCATTTCATAGTAGATACCAATTGTCTCCTGTCATACGGATATCTAATAAATTGAAACTGCCCCAAAGGATGCTTTGGTATGACTACTCAATTAGGGAAAAATCCCATTGTATCGAAGCCACAATAAGCCCCGGGTAGGAATTCTTCTAGTTTTGACGTCCATGCTCAATGAACAAAAAAAGGACAACGAAGTTCGTATCGGCACCAGCAATATCAACGCCTAACATATGTAAATGGTTTAGTCACACAACAACCAGAAGCGCAAAGCTGTTACAATGAAGACCTTACTACCATCCCAGAAATACGATGGACCGGGAGTATGCACAGCCGTGGCATGTACTACGACTCATATTATAGTGATTTGAAGTAGGCGACAGACCAAGGCAAAGAGTCTTATACATACCAAATGAAGCTCTCAAAGGATAATATGACATTGTTAAGGATTGGACAGAACTTATGAGAGCTTACGAATTACTACTTACATGCTTACATAAGTGGCGCTAGACTGCGGATTGAACCAGGGCCTCATCCAAGATGCCTCTCCAATTAGCTCCCATTAGCTAACTACCTCCAGTTGCGCACAGCGTTTTATTTAGAGGTATAGAACTTCGAAATGAAATAAAACACAAGAAAATCGTTTTAATGTTCATCAATTTCGATTTATTGAAAGGATAATTTTATGCCATTAATGTTTAAGTATGATTTGAACCATTTTTTTCGAGAATTTGTTCCGTATGTCGGCAATAAAGCCACGAATGTTGGCTTCCGAGTCCCCTTACGTTTCTGGTTTATGGGCGTAGACGAGCGACTTCACATATCCCTAAAGGAAATAATCCAAGGGTGTCAAGTTACACGATCCTGGTGTTTCCTTCAATAAATCGATTATATTATTGGAAGAAATACCTTAACAAGGGACCTAGCCTTATCGATTTCCGAACGAAATGGCACAATAGTGCCTAGTATTTAGGTACTCTGAGCGTTTAGTGATCTGAACTTGTTGTAGGTCATAATGCGGCCACCATGCCACAACAAATTCATCAGATCGTCAAGTCCTTTTGCAAACCGCGAATCCCTCGACCACTCGATTATCAACAAACCATACCCACCTTATCTCGAAGAACCATGGACATGATTCCAACAATCCGCGAGTGCATGCTGTCAACACGAAAGGACATACAACATCGACATTGAACAGTCTGCAGAAGTGGTTTTTCCGATGTTTGGTGCGATGAACTGCCGCGTAGGAGGTCTGGGTTCGACTCCCCAAATGATTTTTCGCTGGCCCTCTTCTCATGATGATCTGACAAATCATCCGAGTAATATCAATTGTCAAGAAAAGCTTATCTCAAGTTCGTCGTTCGGAGTTGGCATAAAGCAGGAGGTCCTGCCATTGTGCCTGAAGTACACACAAACACATGAATGGTTGTGAAAAAGCTCGGCCCTCGGTACTTACGAGCTTATTGCTCCAAAACATTTTCTTTATTCTTGGCTTTGTACTGTTGGTAAAGTGCTTGATAAGATACACCCTTATAAAGGGTGGTTTTTTAGAGGTTTGAACTTCTACTTGAAATAAAATATAAGAAAATCGTTTTCATGTCCATCAATTTGGCAGTTCTATCCAAGTCTAGAGGTCCAATTTTCAACCACTTTTTCGAGCATTTGGGGTCATATGTCGGCAATAACGACACGAATGTTGGCTTCCAAGTCCCCTAACGTTTCTGGTTCGTTTGCGAAGACGAGTGACTTCACATATCCACAAAAAAAATAATCCAATGATGCCAAATCACACGATCTTGGTGGCCAATTAACAGGTCCATTCTGCGAAATTATGCGCTCGTCGAATGTTTCCTTCAATAAAACGATTGTGACGTCCGCTGTATGGCATTTAGCGTCGACCTTTTGGAACCACATCTCATCCACATTCATGCCATCCAATTCGGTTTTAACTGGTCTCCGTTAACGGTAGCTGACTCCCCAGCATCATTTCCACCCAATGACTGACACCAAACAGTCAGTTTTTGTGGATGTAAATGCGTCTCAGGGTCTCATGTGGAATCTCTTCACTACAAATGCGGCAATTTTGCTTGTTGACGTAGCCATTCAACCAAAAATGAGCCTCATCACTGACCAAAATTTTGCGATTTTCGCGATTTCGCGCCTTTAATTCTTGCACAAGTTGGATATTGTAAGGTCATAAGCCAAGATATTTGCGCATAATCTTCCATTAAGTTGATGGACAACGATCCAATTCATTCGGAAACTCTTCAACACATTGCTCTAAAGCGGCAATTGTTTCTTCGGTGCGCACTTTTCGACGTCTCTGCGGATGCGTACTATCTCATAGAGCGAAAACGATCCATGGTTAACCGAATTAATTGCTCTGATGGACGATTTTGTCGACCATAAAATGGACGTATCTTTCGGTAAACTTAACGAACTGAACCATTATTTTCGAAATAAATTTGCACGATTTGCAAGCATTGTTCATTTGTCATCCTGTTCATGATGAAATGGCAAACTAAACTGAACATAAATGACATTAGAGTTGCGCGATTTGGCAACAAGATGTCAGTTTTATCTCTATTCGTAAAACCAACCTCCAAAAATAACATCCGTTAGGTGTAGTTTAATTGAGCAATCGATTCTAGCTGTCCTAACCGGAAATTCTTTCGAATTCCGATACTAATTTTTGGAAATGCAAACTTTTTTTTGTGTACGCCTTTGAATTGTACACTTTGCCATCAAGCGATATGGCAAAAAAAAAAATCCCAACCACGAGCTATACAGTCTTCTTGAATACGGCTTCTGACTTAAGCTCCTTATTATAAAATACACCAACCCAGTACGTCCTCTAGGATGGGGTAGATACAAAAATATGCTTCGCATTCAGATTTAGCATGATGACAGAAAAGTTTATTTTACCAAAAGGATGGCCTGTGAGTTGATCATTAAACTCACCAGCACCCAGTCGGGACTCCTTGAATATAAACAGACTTTAGCTGAGTGATGTTATTGTATTCCCCAAACAAACACCAAGCGTGCCTAATATACCAATTCTCAAGTAATAAATGCCGCCTCGAAACTTTTCCAAGATAAAGTAACTAAACTCCCATAAAAAATCCAATAAAACGATCTCAAAACAGGATGCGACCGAGTCAATGTCAAAACTTAAACTATCATCACATACTAACCAAAAACTCTTGCTTCCCATACGAGCGTGTATGTATATGTTGAAGGCCATAAACATGATATTTCCAAATTAAGGTGATTCCGGGAGCACTGGGGCTACCCAGCATTTTTCCATCCATCCTACCCTTGTTCCAGCGCACATGTGTGTCGTTTTGTTTCGTTTTATGAACTCCAGACGCACACACGGAATGCCTGGTCTGGTGGTGATTAAACCCGTTGAAGACACATTACGATCGGGAACGGCGCGGCGCGGCATGGCGTCGTCAACGAGAACACATACGATTCGAACGGCTGCATATGGTATCTCCGCCCTCCCGCATGTGTGCGTAGTACCGCAAAAAAAAGGATTTATTGAACGAGATAATCACATAAATTGTGTTAGTTTGCCGGTTTGTGTGGCGCACTGTTGATGGACGCGATGATGTTAGTTCAGATGCACCCCATAATCGGCGATGCCGGCACCCAGGAACAACAACAGAACCGACATTGCAATCTCATTTTCCATTGCTCCAATTATCCGTGCATTTTATTTATGCGACTTTAATTGGAGACAGCCCTCATTTGGAGAATTCCCCGGCACGATATTGAGATTTATTTAAATTTTATACGCGCATGGCCGGCTTTGAGGATGAGGATACTTGACTCGAGATGATTAAAATGAACTCGGATGATTAAATGGGTTGGTTAAGCTAAAAGTGTGCGTGTGCGATGTACGATGTGCGATGTGGGAGAGTCCGAACAAAGTAAGATGTCAAGCTGCACGGAAATTAGACGGCTATTGCAGGGTGACCCTTAAGTGGGTTATTAACCAGCCGTTCATAATTACAGGGCACATTTAGCAGTAAGATGAATGAAGGATAGAAAAAGATTCATGGGGAGTTTTGCAGATACTTAACTGATATTATTATAAAAATGGATTTTTGACAGCGGTTAATATATCTTATCTGAGGGTTATCCCTTAAGCTTTGTTGTTTTAATTAAAAAGAGGTATCATTTGGACTCAGTGGTTTGGTCGTTGGGCTACTAAGAAAAGTGTCCCTGGTTCAAATGTTAAAAGCAGCAATGGCTATGTATTTTCACTAGCACCAACTCTTGCGAAAATCTGAAAAAATCCAAAAAAAACTGTCATGAGAAGGTACTTAAATTTGCTTTTCGGATCCGGCGTTTAGTATTCTTTGTGGCGAATTAATTATTTCACACAAACAAATGAACGGAGAAATAGGTTTGGGACCTTAAATGACAGGTAGGTATATCATCTCATTTCACTCGTTGGTGAGCCGATTGTTAAATACATACTTACTCGCTTGAGTGGCTCTACCATTAGCCCGGTCTTAAGCTAAATGCTTTAAGTTGATTCGATTACTCGATTTCTACTTGCACGCACCATTTTTTGTGAGGTTATCCTTCATTGTATCCAACGCCTGTCTGGGAATCTTAAACGTACAATGCGAATATTTCTGTGGGAAAGAATCCTTAACATTGTCGAACAATGCAAACGGGAACGAAGAGATATCTTCATCCTTTTTTTTTGATACGGTCCATGCTTCGTCGTCGTAGGAAAAATATAGGTCATAGGCATGATCTCCGACGTTTAGTGAGGGCTTTGCTACAAAATTGCTTTCTTAAACCTAAGAAATAGAGCCAGCGGTTGGCAGCAGCGATTCTTCGATTTATATCTGACAAGAGATTTTGTGGTGTCTATGTGAAGTTGCTGCTACCATCTCATCGCACACTTATCCGGAAAGAGGAGTTCTTTAATGATATACAGGGTAGGTGGGAAATAAATTGCAACGCGTTGACCAAAACAAACTAGGGATAAGGTACTCAAAACTCAAACAAAAAACTTCCCCAGACAGCAGCGAAAGAATTCCTAAGATGTAGTCTGCAGTCCCAGTGAGGTTGAACATGTTAAACAGCCCATTTGAGGTGCTGCGAAATATTTGGATAATAGATCATCTTGGAATCTCAGGGGAAAGTCAGGTCCCTTAATAAGATATGGTTACGGAAGAACCTAGAGGTCAACGGCATAGCTAAATCCGAAGTGATCTGATAATCCCGTGTCCTATATGTATCAAATGACTTAGAGCTGGCCCTCTAGGTTTGCGGTTGTACTTTGGGTTGACTTCGATATGTAAAAAGAAAAACAGTAACGGACTGATTTTTTGTTGACAACCATGCTAAACGAAAAAAAGGACAACAATGTTTGTATCTCCACCTGGAATGTGAAAACATTAAACAGGAGTGGTGCAACCGAACGACAAGTGGGAGCCCTAAGCCAATACAAAGCAGACATAACTTCCATCCAGGAAATACGATGGGATGGTGCGGGAAAAAGTGGATGACAAATTGTGACTGCAGTTTTCCGACTAAATAGTGGAGCCTTGGTTCCAAAGTCACGTACTACCTCTAAGTTATATCTGTCAAAGGTGACGTTGTTTTGAGACCTTTTGTATTGACAGCATACACTTCATCCAGCCCTCATTTGCTGCTATACCTTTTATTGCGGCTTCTTACTGTATATCAGCAAACCTGGCTATGACATGGTCACGTTGAGTCCGACCAATGATGTCAAAATCGACGGTGTATGCTAGTAGCTGCACGGAAGAATGTACCTCTGGTGTTGCTTCCGGAGTTTCGCGCAATCCTCTCAAGAATGATGTTAAGGAAGTTACATGACGGCGCTTCGCATTACCTAAATTCCTTTTTTTTTAGTATCAAGCATTTCGGTGAGGTCACTGCCGTCCAGCAGCGAAAATTCTCCACCTTCATCTTGCACAGGCGGACGATTTTGAGTGGTACACCAAAACTATACCTGGCTTTGTTCAGTTCGTCTCTATAAATGCTGTCGTGTGCGGCTTTGAAATAAGTGGTGGGTATCAATTTGGACTTCTTGGGTTTTTCAGGCTCTGACGAAGTTTGAAAATTTGATCGGTTGTGGACTTTCCTGGCTTAAAACCACACTGATAAGGGCCGACCAGGTTGTTGGTAAACTGTTTCATTCGTTCACATAATATTACTGTAGATTTGATCTTGTAGGCGATGTTGAGGAGACGTATGCCTCTCGATTTGGTGCAGCTCATGGGTCTCCTTTTCTCATTCTTCAGGCATAATTTCATCCGGCCTGATTGGTGTTGAGTTTAAGTTTATGAGGCTGTTACTTACGAAGTCATCTCCGATGGCTTTATAAAGCTCGGCGTGAAAGCCATTGTTTCCGGCAGCCATGTTAAGCATGAGTTTTAATGTATCGGGCTTTTCAACAGAGACGCTACAAAGTTTGAGCAACAGGGACAGCAAACGACGCCATATTTCTTGCCGCTCTTTTGACATTTCTCTTCAGTAAGGGTTGCCATTTCATGATGGAAAGATATACGATCCAACAACAAGTCGA
Source organism: Rhingia rostrata (assembly GCA_949824845.1). Taxonomy (NCBI): domain Eukaryota; kingdom Metazoa; phylum Arthropoda; class Insecta; order Diptera; family Syrphidae; genus Rhingia; species Rhingia rostrata. The sequence continues at coordinate 27,175,726 of OX463757.1, forward strand.
AATTATTAAAATTTACAACCGAAATTCGGAGTCAGTGGCATCAACGTTAAGAGCGCTACGTCCAATTTATGGTCGTCATAATCGTCCTAGCAGATCAACAATTGAGCGTCTAGTGGAAAATTTTGAATCCGCATGCACAGTACAAAATGTTTCCGTGCCATTAAGACAAAGAAGTGCCCGTAGTGTCGAGAATATTGCTGCGGCTGAGGCTTCAGTTGAAGGAAGCCTAAATGTGTCTCTCACACTTCGTTCTCAAGCGTTGGGCATCTCTGTGACGTCGTTGTGGGCAATTTTGCGAAAAGATCTTGGCCTACATCCTTACAAGATTAAATTGACGCAAGAACTGAAGCCGCTTGACCACCAGAAGCGTCGTCTGTTCGTGCATTGGGCTGAGCAACAATTTGAAAATGATTCGGATTTTCATCGAAAAATCATCTTCAGCGATGAATCTCATTTCTGGCTGAATGGCTTCGTCAATAAACAAAATATGCGGCATGGTTCAGTCAGCAATCCACACATACTCCATGAGTCATCATTGCATCCCGAAAAAATTACGGTTTGGTGTGGTTTATGGGCCGGCGGCGTCATTGGGCCGTACTTCTTCCGTGGTGATCAAGACCAGCACGTTACTGTGAATGGGAATCGCTACCGTTCAATGATAACCGAATATTTTTGGCCCCAATTGGATGATATGGACTTGGAGGATATGTGGTTCCAACAGGATGGCGCCATAAGCCACACAGCGAATGCCACAATCAATTTATTAGAAACCAAGTTTGGAGAACGTGTTATCTCACGAAATGGTCCAGTCGCTTGGCCGCCTCTGTCGTGCGATTTGAGGCCGTTAGACTTGGGTTTACGTTTTGCTACGTCAAGTCTTTGGTCTATGCCAACAAGCCAGCGACGATTGATGAACTTCGTACGAATATGGAACGTGAAATTGCGGCAGTATCGGCCGATTTATGCTTGAAAACCGTCGAAAATTGGGTTCAGCGTCTGGATTCTGCAAGCGTGCCCATGGTGGCCATGCAAAGAAAACCGAGTTCCATAAATAATGGCATCGAACGTACTTTTACAGGAAAAAAGAATTTCATTGATATCCGAAAATGTTTTTGTTTTATTTAAAAAAACATTTGTAGCGCTCTTATTGAAAACCCCGTACCTATCTATGATCACTTCAATCAAATCGGGTGGTTGGAATATTTCGCTGTCGTCGCCAGTATTGGGTTCGTCATCACCGTTTAACAGTCCACAGAAGTAGTTCTTCCATATTCTCAGTACCTACTGTGTCTCAGCTACAATATTTTCTTGTCAATCTTGACAGGATTCTGTTCTTAGGATGTCTTGTCCACCTACACTTACGCTAGCACGATTTTAACATCGTTCTTCGTTGTTCACTCATAGGTTTTGTCAAGGAGCATGTAGAAGCAGTCTTTCGCTATATCATATTTTTCCTCCGTCAGGGAGTGAGTGTATATTCACGCTCATGATTTATTGGTCAAAGTTTTCTAAAGTAAGCGTCATCCTAAAAATATCTTCAAAAAAAAGGACTTTGAACCTTATGTCGTTGTTTCAAGGTTTGCTACGGTTGATATGCCTTAACTTTGATTTTTGCAGTTTTTGTAGCTTTAGGATGTGAGTTATCGCTGCGTTGCCCCAAATATTATGAAACGATACAGATGACGCACTGCATACAAGAAAATTTGTTCTATGGCGGGTCTTACTGACACAGCCGCACCGGTAGCTTGACGCTAATGAGCAAAAGTTTTTTTTTTTTGCTCTCAATGCTTCATCTCTATGGCTTTTTAATCTTTGGTTGCTCCAAGCAAATACACCATATTGCAGTTTGGACTCAATTTCATAGAATACCTGTCTCAAAACGGGTACCGGGGCATGTTATGTAGGATTTCCAATTAATCCCAAATAAATAACACACACTTCTTTGGTTAAAATTCACTTTATTTTACTGCTCAGCTAAGGTGCTTAATAGTTAAACTACAACTTATTCTACACGACTGTTTTTGTGCGACTGGCTTTGGTGAGCACTGGCATCGAACTGTGTGGAGTTCTGTTTGTCGTACCTCTAAGCAGTGTTGCCGCAGACTTTTTCAAAAGTGTAACAATTTTTTCCAAAAAGTGTAACAAATGAAAAAAAAATGTAACAAACTGACAAAAAAAAATGAATAATAAAAAAAATCGTTTTTCAACTCAAAAAAATCTTTATTAGTATTTAGGAACTCTTTATCACATTTCATAGACAATATAAAACTAAAAAAAACATTATTAATAATTAAATTTACCTATTCTGATAAGTATTACACGTACAAGTCTTTGATTTGCTTTGCAAACATTATTGCTTCAATAGTTTTTAAATCATATCTGTTGGTCTTATTATTTTTAATTAATTGAAGTTCAGAAAAAACTCGTTCTGCTGCAGCGGAACTGTGAGGTAAACTTAAAATTTTGTGGGCAAATTGCACAACATTTTCAAACAATTTATCTTGTTGTGGATTTCGTAAAGTTTTTACAAATCCCCAAAATTTTTCAATATCATTAATATGTTTTAAGTTTTGTTGTAACTGTAACTTTCTGAACTCAAGGCATATTTTTTCTTTATTTTCGGGATGGTACAAATTTTTAAAATTATTTAATAATGGCAAGATACAATTATGTTCAGTTACAATTTTTTCAGGATCTATCAGCGATATATTTTTCAATTTGTCATTATTAAAATCGTACCTTTTTTTAATCTGAGAACACAGTTCTATATAAAATAACTTCATATTTGTTTTTATATTTCTTTCTTCATCTATGGACAAAACAACATCTTTCATGAAAGATTCTGCATTAGCCCCAATATAAATCTCATTTAATATTAAATAATTTAAATTTTCATGAACGTCGATTTCAAATATATTCGTAGAACTAACAATAATGTCCATTTTTATAAAAAAAGAAAGAATTAATTTGAAATTTTCTTCAAATGTGCCATATATTTTATGAAGGCGGAAACCTTCTGATTGAAAATCAACGTTCATAGTTGTTATAATATCAAGTATATGGGAAAGGAAATAAAAGTATATTTTATAGCTTGGATTTCCAATTTTTTCTGCTATTTCTTTTGATGCATTTAAACTATCTTCTGCAACTGAAGATATAAAAAATAACTGAAGAGCTGACCATTGACTTAAATTTCTGTCAACCACTTGCTTTAGTGACAGCCACCGAGTACCGGATATTCTCAAAATTTTGTGATTTTTAATTCCCACATAATCTTGAAATTCTTTAAATACGAATATTCTTTTCGGGCTATGTGCAAAGAAATTATAAATATCACGAGCCAGCTTTTCAATTTCTGTCGGTAGTTTTTTACATGCACTTGAAGCGCACAAGTGTAAAGAATGGCAGACACACCGCATAAAAAACAAATCCGAGTTAGCTATTTTAAATTTTGCACAAAGCCCCCTGTAGTCACTGGCCATGACTGAAGCGTTGTCCGTTGCCAACCCAATAATGTTTTCAATTGGTATTTGGAGTAGTTCTAAATGCTTGGTGATGCAATCGAAAATGGTCTGAGCATCGCATTTGTCCAATTTAAGAAGCCCGAAAAACTTGTCGCAGGTTTTATTTTCAGTTTGGCAATAAAAGCGGGCAACTAGTGCAAGCGCCTTATCGCTACTTACGTCTGTTGTCTCGTCAACAATTAAGGAGAACGATGTAGTTTTTAATACGGTGGCTAGTTTTTTTCTTGCTTCCACTGCGAAGTTGTTTTTAATAATCTGTGTAGCCTTCGTCCGACCGAAAGTTATCCCTTTTGCTATAACTGAATCTGGGAAGCATTTTTAAGAACTCCGGGTAAAGAATCCAACGTTGACATTGGTAGGTGCTGGACAACACAAAACATTGCGAGACCATACTCTGCATTTTTTGTCTTAGTTTCCATAGAGCTTTCTTTTTTCGCTGCAAGGAGTTGTTGAATATTTGCTTGATTTTGTTTGCACTCAACATTTTTTTTGTGAAGAACAGACTCAGAATGTCTTTTAATATGGGTAATGTAATTTACCATCGCTTTATTGCAATAAACGCAATAACTTTGACCTTCCTGTTCTTTTAACCAAGGAAAAATATCCTTCCATATAGCTCGGAAATGTCTTTCGTTTTTTGTAGTCAAAGGAATGAGTTCACTATAATTGTTTTTGCAATAAGTAAATACATTTTGGCACTATTTTGTTTTGATAACTTACTCTTCAATTTCATCCAAGGTTTTATTGGAGTTAGCTATAGAACTGGTTGTGCAGCTAAGCAAGGAACTGGTCGAAGAACTGGAAAAGGAAGAGCAAGATGGATTACTTTCTTGCGTTTGTGTTTGAGCTGCAGCAGGTTGAGGATTTGTGCTTTTTCACTTTTGATCTTGTTATAAACCTAAAAACCAACACATAAATTTTATATTTTTTTGCCAAAAAAGTTTTTCTGTGTTGACCCACCTGTCCATTTTGTGTTAAATAAATAAAAAAAGCAAAACAAAAACTTTTAGCCGAGAAAGTCGTTCTAGTTCTTATTCGTTAAATTTCAATACAATTTCACAAACTTTGTGTATTTGTCTACGGCGACTGCGATCTGCTAACTGCGAGACATAAAAATAACTGTAGTTATTGCTTGCTTGTTGTTTGTGTTTCTCGTTTTCAGTACCATTTCCCACTCACAGTTTGACGTTTTGCTATGCTTGTGATTTGTGCAAACAAACAAGTTCATTCACAGATGACGCTGGAAATTTGCCCGAAAGAAAAAAGTGCTGCCAGTTAAACTTTTTTCCATACTTTTTAAAAAGCAAAACATATAAAATTTTAATGGAAAAAAGTGTAACAAAACCGGAGAAAAAGTAACATCGTAACAAAATTATACAAAAATAATAAAGTGTAACACTTTTGTTACACTTGTAACATTGTGGCAACACTGCCTCTAAGTCGTCCGTTCGTCAAAATACTCGCAGGCGGTCGTTGTCTGTTGCGTTTCCCCTGCGTCCCTATGTGTGTGCGTCCCTCTGTCAATCGTTCGTACGTTGCAGTTGTCGTCGTCTTATGTACTTTCTTGCACGGTTAACCCTTTGTTTGCCTGGACGGTCGGTCGCGTGATTTTACTGTATCCCTTTGTCTTGTGGTTTTCCACTCATCATGTCGCCAGATGTTACTGTTACTGTCTACTGTTTTCTGTATCGTTCGTTCTTGTTCGTTCGTGTTTGTTCGCGTTGCACATTATGTGTCTATGTTATAAAATAGGGTATCGTCAGTCAGTTTGTCCCAATCCCACAGTTATTCCAAGGGGGCTAGTGCATCCATACGAAGCTTATCAATGAGTTTGTTCCTAGATATTGATTGTGAAAAATTATCAACTTTTTTGGAGTATCACCACCGTTTTGTTCAAGGGTAATGAAGAATGCATTTTTTAGTTCACACAGCTTAAACGAGCTTGAACATTTCATTTTTCAATAGATATATAGCTGTCAACTACCTTGATGACTTCAGTAATGGAACTCGGACATGCATCGTTTCTACATCATCACTTGGGAATGGATTTGTAACCCAGATTTCGTATATGCAAAATGTTAGTTTTCAATGCATTAATCACCAATCCGTAGTCGTGGCACCATTTGACTGCAACATCGAATTCTTCCTGCAATATACAATGTGCCACGAATGCTGTGCCGTCAGTATTAGCAAACGATGTGCACTGTTAGATAGATCGCAGAAGCTCGTTAGTATACACGTTGAACAGGATTGGACCTAGTTTTGATCCCTATGGGACATCATATTCGACTTTAGTTCTTGACTCAGCAAGTCGTTTATCTTCACACAGAATTCCTGTTCATCATATATTCTGTTAACCAGTCCTCCATTTTTCCTCTTACACCAACACGATGAAGCGCTTCTAGAACTGTTTTGTGGTTAAGGGTATTGAAGACCTTTCTGAAGTGCAAAGTACTTGCTGACATTATTCAAGCAAACAATTTGCGAATCCTGCTTACAATTTAATGGTATTTTTATCCCCTTTCCCATGGGGGTAGTTTTGATACATAGTTTGTAATAGAAAAATAATGGAGATAGATAAACCTTAATGTAAATAAATGGTTCGATTCAGAGGCGCTAACTGTGTCGATTAAGCCGTTTGCATATCCGCCTGTCTGTTCGTCATCGATTTTTGGGACTTAAATTTTGAGCAAGGATAGCAAAATTTATATAATTTTACACAGAACAAGTGTAAAAGGTTTAAAAATCCGCCCACTGCTATGCCCCCTTATTAGAAAAACGTTGTTTTTGGCCAAACATAAGGGAGTTTTAAAAAATATTCAAATATCTATATTTCGTCTGTACAAAGTTTTTTCCACGCCCACTTTTTTGTTGCGATTTTAGAAAAAAAAACCTTTTTGGTAAAATTTTAAAGAATTTCGAATAAAAAATCCGATGCAATTAAATGGTTGTTTTTTCGATGTATAGAACTTTAAGTTGGCAACACTATTTTAACTGGCGGCCATTTTGTCAGCTTTTTGTTCTTAGTTTGGTTTGTCATTTCAACATATATAGACTGACGTCTAAGCAACGCTTCCATCTCGTGCAAATTTATTTTGAAAATCTTGGATATGTTCGAAATACGTATCGCGCACTACGTTTATTTTACGGTCAACATAGTCGTCTATCAGAGCAAATTATTCGATAAAGTATGGAACATTTTCGCATTACGTTTATTGATTATAAAAATTAAAAGACTTACTTATTTAAGTTGTGCTACAGTCCTGAATGAACCTAGGCCTCAACCAACATGCCTCTTCAATTAGCTCGGTCCTTAGCTTACTGCCTCCAGTAGCGCACTCCAAGTTGGTTGAGGTCGGTGTCTGCTTGTGTCGAGGTCGTCCCCTACTGCGTCCGACGTCAGTCTGGGAATCGAAGACTCTGCGAGCTGGAGTATTGGTGTCCATTCGTTCTCAAATCCTAGCCATCTTAATCGTCCAATGCAGCGGTTTTTTTTTTTGACCAGGGGCATGTCGCTGTTCAGCTCGTATAATTCTTGGTTGAATCTTTGTCTCCATAGCCCGTCAATGCAAACGGGACCGAAGATTTTTCGAAGTATTTCCCTCTAGAATCGACCAAGGATTTTTTATCAGCTTTTTAGATGGTCCACGCTTCAGCGCCGTAGCGCAGGACTTTGATGACCAGGGTTTATATAGCATCACCTCAGTTGTTCGAGTGAGGGCTTTAATACTAAATTGCCTTCTTAGCCCGAGGAAACCGCGTTTGGGAAGAGTTATTCTTCGTTTAATTTCAGCCGAGATAGACAAAGTCCCGTACTACCTCAAAGTTATGTCTGTCAATGATGAGCTCTGTCCAATTCGTCGATGTTCTGCGTCTTTTCGTGTTGACAGCATATATTTAGTATTGACCTCATTTACTTCTAAACCCATTTCTGCCGCTTCCTCCTCTATACTGGCAAACGTGGCTATGACATCACGTTGAGTGCTACCAATGATGTCAATATCGTCGGCGTATGCTAGTAGTTGCACCGATTTTTGGAAAATAGTGCCTCTGGTGTTGGCTCGGGAGTTTCGCACAATCCTCTCAAGAATCAAATTGAAGATTAAGAGATACTCAGGCATATGGCGAATAAATCTCCCCGTGAATTTTTCCCTTGTCAGCAATGTGAATCAGATTGCTGAATGGATAAAGTTTTCCGGAAAATTTATAAGACATAGGACTGACTATCTGAACGAGATGCGGTGACAGTGATATTTTCTTTATTTCATTCCCCCTCCGGTTTTAAGTCACGCCGATTTTTGTAGAATACTGGTTTCACGGATTGTAGCCATCTCATGTGTTTTTTTTTTTTAAACTCGTACTGACTTAGTAGTCCAATATCGTCCAATATCGAACCACATTCAAACCTGCTCAACAACTTCTTTCCAAGAAATGTATACCCCACTCCGCTATTTTTTCAAACAATGACTCCATGACACCTCATCAAACATCTACATGATAATTATCCCGTCACCTCCAAATGAGTCTCTCAAAAAAAATAAATAATCACCACTAAGGGTCAACAAGTAGAAACCTCCCCGCTGTATAAAAAAATAATCCGCACCCCATTTTGGATGATTCAAAATTCAATGACCATTGTGACTGTGTCAAGTGTAACCATCCCTATAAAAATAACAAAAACAAAAAATAATGAAACCAAAAATAAATCGAACAAAAAATAAACATCATCCCTTGTGAATTAAATCATTTTTCATGAAATCATCCCGCACCCCTGCTGTTGCTCACGTTGCGCATTGTTTGCGCAACGACTGATGCCCGGGTTTGGTGTTTGCCTTCCTTTAAGTCAAGTCATGTGATAGCGATTAGTAAGACCGGGCGACATGCCGCCGATAAAGATGACGAAAACAATGACTATGATCATAAGGACGACGACGAGTTCGACAATGTCTTTGCCAATGAAGGAGAAAATTATTAGTAAGGGTGGTTTGCTTCCCTTCTTAGAATATAGGGTGGTGACCTGCTGTTGAGTGTATTTTTGTGGAAGCACGAAAAAAAACTGTTTGATTAACATTTAATGATGAGGGCGTCATTATGATGAGAAGAGTGCTTGAACGGTACTTTTTTCGGTGGTGGGGGTGGTGCATTTAAACATATTTTTTGTTTGTTTGTTTTTCCTCTTTTGGGACATGTAATTAACATATTTTATGGTGTTCCTTTCGTATTTTCAGGTTCGAAAAATCGTGGACACTTTCTATATTTGGAACTTTAGGTGAGTCGTGGTGTTTTTTTTTTCTTCTTTTAATTGTTTCCGGTTTTGTGTAAGTAATGGAAATACTACTTTATAAAGGAGGAATGATTTATGAATAGTAAAGGATTTCCCAAAAACCCCATAACTTAGGTAAAAAAATTCCTTTCCAAACAAAAAGCAAAGATATTTTAATAATGAGCGTGTATATAATGTGAAATGGATTGTATGAAATAATTACAATTGGTTCCACTGAATGGTAAGTCATAAAGCTGATGATTTATCATCTTTTACATCAAGAAATAAAAAAAAACCCTTCCCTGTCGAAGCAACGATATTAGTGGTGAACTTTTTTGGTGCATCATTGCTATCGTCGGAAGTGAAAGTTTTTTAAAATTCTACTCCATGAGGGTTGATTATTCATGTGACATAAAGTTTGTATTGAGAAGTAATTCAGACATTTATAATATTAACTAGAGGGTGCGCCATATTTTATGTCGCTATGTAAACATTGAATAACTTTGACATTTATCATCTGATTCAGTTGAGTAGATACATATGTTACCGAAACGTCAATCCGGTTTAATATTAACCACGATTCACTCCGTTTCACAGAGCGTTGAAGTAGTGACACTTACTTAGCTGACTCGGTGATATACCGTGAGTGTCAAAAGTGAAAGCACAAACTTAAGATTTTCAAGTTTCATTGAACATTAATGCTAATATTGGTAATAAGTCAATGACAAAATAAGAAAACATATGAGAAGGCTACAATCCTTTATCGATCGTTTTATACCCTATCCCATCCCATGCTTAAAACAAATATCCTCAAAATGTCGGCTTTTTGGCGATGAAACATAGAAAATGTCATTGTAAGAACATATTGTGCAGACAGTTTATCAAAATCATGTATGGTTCGACAAAAAACATCGTTTTTCGCCTGGTTATGCTATGAACGTAATGTATAGAAATGGTTTTTGTACGCCTCCAACAAATGAGCGTGGGCTAAAATTACACATGGATGAAATGTTTATATTATAAAACCAAATATTTTGCATCAACATTTTGTTTGAAATATTTAAAATTTTACCGAAAAATGTTTTTTACTGAAAACGCCCCCAAAAAGTGGGCGGGGCAAAAATTTTGTATGTACGAAATATAGAAATTAAGATTGTCTATATATCTTCTAAAGACACTTTTTCAAAATCTCTAACGGTTTTATCAAAACCAACGCTTTTCTCCTGCATATGGTATACAATAAGATTTGTATGAAAATGCCTCCAAAAAGTGGGCGTGGCTAAAAATGATATTTAGAAGAAATGTTTATATTACCAAAATTAAATATTTTGCATCAAATTTATTTTCGAAATGTTTAAATTTTTGCGCAAAAAGTTTTTTTTTTACAAAAAACGTTTCCAAATAGTAAGCGTGTCAAAAAACTTTGTATATACATAATATATACATAAAGATTGTCTAGATATGTTGTTCGACTTTTTTTTTCAAAAACTCTAACTGTTTGGCGTAAAACTATGTTTTTCTAAAATGAGGGCGTGGCAGTGGGCGGTCTTAAAAAATGTTTACACTTGTTCTGCTGGGAGCAACAACAGACACGTGTACCAAATTTCATCATCCTAGCTCAAAATTTAAGGCACGAAAACTGGTAACTTACGGACGGACGGACAGACATGCCTGATTCGACTCAGCTATCGATTCTGATTCGATCCATATACTTTGAGGTACACCTAGCTCAATGATTTCTCTATGTTACAAACTATTTATCAAAACTTATACACCCCTATGGGATAGGGTATAAACAAAGTATGCAAAGCCAATCTTTCTTTATAATATTTGTAGTTATGGAGACAAATTTTTATACAAAAATAAAGTGGAAACATTAAAAATTCACGCGTCAAAATTGAGTGCACAAGTTAACAAAAAAATAATTTGTTTTAAAATGAAAAGTTGTAGCAGGTCCTTTTTAATATTTTGTCTAAATTAATTTTGCCTTGAAAGCAGCTGCGAGTCTTCGTGGCATGGATTCAACAAGTTTCTTGGTTATACAGGGGCTTATATTGTTCCATTCTTCATTCTCGCAAGTTGTTTTTGCTGGTGACTAGCATTTGTCTGAGTTTTAGGTCCAAATGTTCACACAAATGCTCGATAGGGTTCAAATCTGAGGATTGTGGTGGACGTTCAAGCTGTTTTGGGGTTCTATAAAGCAGCCATTCTTTTGCGATGTGAGCCGCATGCTTGCTGAAAGGCAAACTCATCTTTAAGACGCTTGGTTGTATATTTTCTTTTTAAATGCTAATGTGATCTAGTATGCTCATTGTACTATCAATGGACATTAAATTACCTACAGCCGAAGCCGCCATACACCCGCAAACCATGACTGATCCATCACCATGTTTAGCGATAGACAAAATATTTTAATTTTAAACTAATTTAGGACGAGAACGATTTAATAGAAATTTTTCAGCAAAAACTTGCATGAGTTCATACTAATAAAATTAGCAAACAATTTTGATCATTTTTTATCTGGCCCGCTGATCATTTAGCCGATCGAACCTGTTACCATATGGTCACCGTCATCCATACCGCATGTAAATGTGATTTTGCATCAAAGGAAGAAATAAAAAAATCAATCTGCGAAGTAAAATCTTTATTGGTTGGTTGAAATAAGATGAATTTTTTAGCCTTCTGAATACGCGTAAGATCGGCATACTTGTTGCAGTAGTGCGTTGCGATGTTTCACCGAAATTGTTTATGGGAAAGGTTTCCTCCAACTTTCCTATGAAAGACCCAAGCATTCTGAATACCTACATCAATAAAATAAGTAAAAATGGGAAGATATACGAAAATATGATATGTTTTGATACATCCTATCGGTTCCACCCATAGCTTTATTATATTCTTTTAAGACGTTAGGTCTAGAAACGGTGATGTGGGCGAGCGTCTCACGTGAATAACGTTTAGCTTTTCCGACAGGATTTGCTCCAAATATGGTTGATGTCACACACGCCACGGAATGATCCATCCATTTGGTAATTGAAAAGCCCTATTTCGATATAGTCTTCGAGTAGTGTGTACCCCTTGACATCTTCTTCCCTTGATTTTTCTTAGGTAATGGACAATTCCGTGGGACTTTTCATTCTCTTATTTTACCTGTGGCATCATAGTCCAAATGCTTCAAGTAAGAGAGATTAGGAATTGCAGTAAAGAAATTATTGAAGTAGAGGCAATAAGGAAGATCCTTTCCGGGGGCATGGCGTGAATCATTTCCAACAATGGAGCTACGCATTTTCTAAAATTTGGTTTCCAAAACAGGGTTGATGCGAGAGTTTTTGCCTTAGTATGTCTCAAAATTTACAAGGTATCCTAGTGGTGTATTCAAACACCAAACTTTGTACCCAAAACGTACTGGTCTTCAGCGAATAAACAGCTTGCATCCATGGCGAAGATAGTATGCTATCATGGATCCATCGTAAGATAGATCTTGCTCCGGATGAAAGTTTTTTTTTTACACTTTCTAATGAGCCGGTCGGATAGTGGTCGTAATTTACATATCTTGTCCTTAGGATTCATGGTTGTAGGAGAAGCAAAGTGAAAAAATTTTGAGATGGTCTTAAAGTGATTATGGGTCATTGCCGATGCTATCATCTGAATATACAAGTCACCGTCGTTGCACCAATATGACTTCGTGTCTCCAATATTATACCGATAAAAACCCTCAACTCATTTGGATTTATCTCTGGATTGCAATTTCCTGAAGAATTCCATATTCATTGCTGTTTTTGGCGATCACTTGCAACATCACATCGTCGAAAAAGCGTTCAAACAATGTAGCCTCCCTGTAAAATTGTAGCCTCCCTGCGTGGGATACAGGGAGGCTGCAGTCTCTATAATCTGGAGCTGATAATATTGGTTTAGTAGTACCTTTGGAAACAGTTTTCCATTTAAATGCATCGACAAGTGCGGTATTTTTTTTTTAACGTTGCTTGAAGTAGAATCAGTAGACACCTTTTCGGATATATCAGCAATGAATTATGCAGATGTGCCAAGCTCCGCTGAAACCAACGCATCGCTTCCAAACCTCTTCATACGCTTGGGTTGAGGAGCTTCCAACACTTCCCCGTTCTCTAAGATCTCAACCTATTTTAGTATCATATATTATTCAAGAACTTGGAAGGCATACATTCAATAAGCTGCTAACGTTTGAAATAACATCAGAGATATCCCCATAAGCACTTAGGTTCGGGAGGATATCATCATCTTCGCATTTCCCATTTTGCATCCGAAGTTCGCATGGCTGCAATAAGACTGAACGTTCGGACATCCCAAATACTGGATGCGTGCCTCTTGTCTATCGCAATGTGATCAATTTGGTTGACCGTTCGTTGATCTGGAGACCGCCATGTCCCCTTATGGATATCGAGGTGAGGAAACCATGTGCTGGCTATAGTGGCATATCGTTTCGTAGCGAAGTCAATTAGCCGAAGTCCGTTACCAGACGTGTTGTCGTATAGGCTATGTTTTCCGACAATACTGGTGCGGATGTCTTCTCTTCCCACCTTTGCGTTAAAATCTCAAAGCACGATTGTAACAGCCTACTTCGGTAGTCGTTCATAGGTTAGGTTAAGGAGCTCATAGAAGCAATCCTTAGCTATATCATCTTTTTCCTCAGTTGGGGCGTGAGCGCATATAAGGCTTATGTTGGAGAATTCGACCTTGATGCGGATAGTTGCAATGCGTTCGCTAATGTCTTTTAAACATTAGACTTCTTGCCTAAGTTTGGCACTTATAACAAATCCGCATCCGAATAGTCGCTGTTTCTGCTCACTATAACACGGTCCGTTGTAGATGTCACAGCTTTTCATCTCTTTTTTGCCCGGCCCGTCCCATCGTATTTTCTGAATGGCAGTAATGTCTGATTTGTAGCAGTTTAGCGCTTCCGCTAGTTATTCGCTTACACCTCTCCTGATTAATGTTCTCACATTTCAGATGCAGATACGAACGTCGTCATCAAAAATAAAATCAGTCCTTTCTCAGGATATTGGTTGCTTCGTAACAAAACGTTTTTTCCATGGTAGTTAACCTAAAGCACAACCCCCAACCTGGAAGGTCAGTTCCAATTTATTAGATACCCCTAGGACATGGGGCCATCAGTATCCACGACCGGATCGAGAGCTGCCGTTGGCCTTTCGGTTCATCCGCCACCAGTCCTGTTCAAGGGGCCTGATTAACCCTTGAAATTCCTAGACAACCTGTTGTCCGAATATGTCGAAGCAGCTTGTCTATGTTCGCCTGGGACAGCAGGTCGGGTATTCTTTCCGTGCCGTTCTGACCTGGTTGTTTGTAGTTTGACTGTTTTTCCTCGTGTTATCAACACTCGCGCTTATCGTTTAGCAAGTCAAATCTAGTTGGGTTGGACTAGTACCCGATGGTTACCACTTGTAGGTTAAAAATAAGCACTTGATGTGTAGACTAGAGTGTACTCTCGTTCTATAACACCCAATTCCTGACTACGGTGCCGAATTGTCAGCAATACCATCGCGATCTGGTTCGATGGATTCAGTTGAACGACATGTAACAGTATACCCAGATTGTCTTAGATCACTTATTGATCCAGTGTCCCTGAATTTTTCAATTATTGACGACCATATTTTATCTGAAAATTGCGAACTGTATCTGACAAATTTGCCACAAAAAACTTGATGTTGGCTTTTCTTCGCAGTTGTTACTAGAGGGTGTCCGCCGGGAAGGTATACTACTTTGTTTGTTTACGATTTTTGATCAAATGAAAGAGAAGGGATCTTATACTGATAAATGTCTTATTTATCGGAAATTATTTATGGAACGTAATATTAGGTAAATGTCCGCATCTTTTAGTCTCATAGATGCAAGCCCTTTTGAGCACATTTTTCATTACATTCTCACACATTTCAGGCGGTATTTCGCGTTTCTGGTTTGTTTGCATAAGCCTAGCTTTTCAGATATCCCCACGAAAAGAAGTCCGGAGCAGTCAAATCTGACGACCGTGGAGGACAATAAACATCACCTCGCAGCAATTCCATTGTATTCCTGGCTGTATGAGATGTGACACCGTCTTGTTGATACAACATGTTAATCAAGCCCAAAGCATTCAGTTGTGGCGTTAAAAACTTTTCAAACATATCACGATATCGCTCCCCCATTCACAGTTACCGTTACGCAATTTTCATTTTCAAAGAAGTAAGATCCAATGATTACGCCTGACCAAATTGCACACCAGACTGCGACTTTTAATGGATGCAAGGCGACTGATGAATAATTTGAGGGTTTTCCATTGCCCCGAACCGACTATTCTGTTTATTCACATATCCATTCAAACGAAAATGTGCCTCGTCACTCATTATGAAAGTCGGTGTTGTCATGGGCTAGCTGTAACATCCTATTGGCATGTGTACGGTGGCGTTAATGGTCTTGTGGAAGAAGCTCTTCTGTAAGCTCTTGTGTAAGCTCAGTAATCAACTGAATCTTAAATGGAAACAAATGCAAATCCTTGTGCAAATGTTTGGCCTAAGTTCCTCTTTGAAGACCAAGCTCCTGAGCACGGCGTCGAATTGAGGTTTATGGATTGTTTTGAACACTTACTTGAGCAGCAGAAATGTTTTTTACCGAACTTGCAGTACGTGTGGGCTTATCACCTACAGACCCTCTTTCTTCGAAATAATACACTACACGATAAACAGTGCGTTTTGTTGTCTTCCAAAAATTTCGCATAACTTTCTCATCATCACAGTAATCGATGATTGATTTTTGATAAAATGTTTCAACGATTAAAACACGATTTTTCGAATATTTTTCCATAATAAATTTGCCACGTGTCTACTTCGCGACTGCCAAATATGAACTGTTAAGAATAATGTTAACCAAAATGGCGGACACCCAGTATTTGGATGATATGCCAGATAAACACAAGGAAGGACACTCAAACATTTAAAAAAAAACGAAGATGTCTACAGGAAATTCAAAAACTTGACACCCCTTGAGCTTCACTTGTACCGCAGCATCATTGCATTGTGATATTGAACCAAAGTCGTACATCTTACTTAAAACAATAAATCCGCATCAAATTGGAAGCTCAAAATTAGAAAAAAATTGTATCATCAACCAACCCCTTCTTATTCATAGAACCGCTCTAGGAAATACTCCGAATTCTCAATTCACATAAAATTCCAATTTGAATATTACGCTCGTACTACATTTAAAAACAAAATGAAAAGGCTATTGAAGAGGCAATTTAAAATCCTCCAACTGCTATATCTCTCCTAGCATTTCCAAATCCATTTGACAAAAATATGTCCCCTAATATCATGCGCTCGTATTTAATTTTAATTTTTTACCAAATTAAAGCACGTCCTTTAATAAAACATCTCAAGAGCCCTACAAATGAAATTCCTCATTTCATAAAAGTCTATAAAAAAAAACACGTTGATATTGCCAAAACAAAATACAACAACAAAACATACTCAAGATATAATTCCAATCATAACCTCAAATCATAGAATTTTAAGCGCGGAATAATAAGATTTCATTGGCCACCCAGAGCGCCAGAACATTCATCGTCCATTCCCCGGGCTAATGCCTCTTCAAAGTCTTTGCATCGCACAATCATTTCTTTCATTTCATTCATTCATGTCGACGAAAAAAAAATCCTCCCAATCTACCTCTGTTGCAACAAAAGAAAAGGACAGACGTTTGAATTTAATTAAATCCCACTTGAGATTCAAATGAACGTATATCTTCATCTAATTAAAGCGCAGAGAAGTATCCTTTAATGCAAGTAGCGTCCCTTTACCGAATCCACTGAATCCACTGAAAAGGAAATGATTTTCCATGGGATTATACTATATACGACAAGTAAAAAGGACACTGGAGCGCCAAGCCGGCAAAAAGAAAACACACTAAGTGAACACGGGAAAACGAAATTTCGACTAACACGAGAGGGTGTGTCCTTGTTCATAGAGTGGGCCATCAGCGGAGAACCCATAAGAAGAAAAATCCCAAACAGGACGAATTGAAAATATAGGTAATTTATGTGGTGGTGTGAGTGTTCTACTCCTGGGGCTTTTGTTGCTTTCCTTGTGCGACCAGAAGACACAAATACCATGTGGTATCAGTTTCGTGTGCGTTCGTTCCCGCCTTATCCGTTAGCGAGAGAATCCTTTTCAAATAGAAGAACACTGTCCTGTGATGCGTGCATGAGTATAAATGTGGTTTTGTACCATTGTTCGCCTCTTATCAATGAAACGACGACAAGTAGAAAGGCGATGACAACTAATCACATGTTCGTCCTTTCATGTCACAACCATGTGACGATTTTCCAGACAAATTCTATTACAGTTAAACGAATTACCGCTTGGAACACTTCCCAGGGAAACGATTGTCTCCGTTTGGTGTATGGGTTATGTGGGTGTGTATGTGGAGAAAACAGCAAATGTTGGTCTCGATTTAGTGATTGAAATAAGGATTAAGACTTGAGTGAAAGGAGTTGGCATATTAGGTGGAATTCGTCCTTTCTTTGTGGCAATTGTCATGGCAAATCATTTAAGATGTGCAACTGTGAACAGCAGGGGCCGAATAAAGTTGATTAACGGAGTGCCTTGTATAGAACAATGAAGACAGTGTCCTTAAGTTTTATTTTGTTGAAATTAAGTTTGGCTGGGGAACAGAACTCCTAAGGACTTACTGGTTGATAGTTTGCGATATATCAACTGTCCATTTGATATCTTAAAGTTTTATTTTGTAATATTATACAATGGGTGATCAATTATACACTATTTGACATTCATCCAAAAACCAGAGTGGGTAGAGAATCGCTGAAGTAAATAGCTGTAGTAGCAGCAACGATCAGTAAATTCACAGCCGTTCTCAAGACTTGGGCTCCTCTCATGGAACGTTTTGCCAAGTTAATAAGTGTATACATACAGATCATTCAAGAATTGAAGCCGACTGACATTGAGAAGACCGTGGTCAATCAATTCATGTGTATAAAACAAAGCTCGCTCAAGAATTCCTTTATCTGCCAAAATGAATGGATTTGAAAAATTGTGGATTCTCCTGCACTAAAACAACACTGAGAATGACCGATTGGAATGCTGACAAACAGTTTCAAGCGTTCAACTTCAAATATTACGGCAGATAGTATCTTCTAGGCGATGTCGACTTATACCTCGATAGTTAGCGCAGTTTGGAACATTCCTTTTTTTGGGGATTGTGCAAACGACGTTGAGGTTCCATTCTTCTTCGTAACTCGTATATCTAAACCTCTCGATTAACACCATACCACTAGCATCGAATGTCGAAGATCAATGGAAATGATGCTAACAAGCCATTAGGTCATCCGAAACTGATGAGCTAGGTTTTTCGCGCCCATCGGCAAGAAACCCCTGGTTTGATGAGGAATACTGACAGATGCTCGCAGCCAAGAACGAGGCATACAAGGCTAAGCTGCAGGTGAAGACGAGAGCTGCCGTTGAGCTGTATTGGCGGAGAACAAGGGAAGAAAATTGGCTTTTCAGAATGAAAATGAAAATATCGTCGTTGACATACAGTCGATGCTGAGAATATAGAAGAACCACTTTTACCGACAGTAAAACGGCGATAACGACCATGTTTCCGCTGTCAAGCAGAAACGAACTCTTCAATATTGGCACCGACAGCGAAAACTTCAAACCACCCGACCTGTGTAGTGGTAATATGTTCGTCTGTTGAGTGGAAGGTTGCGCGTTCAATCCCAACCAAAATCCATTTCGCTTTTATTTAAAAGAAATAAAAGGTCGGTGTAATACCTAAAAGTATGCACACCATCTTTAATTTCTTCAAATTTAACGAACACAAGAAAAAGTGACTCCCCGAAGCTAGTTCGGACACCACCCATGGAGTTTAAGTCTCCACTACATCCAAAATCTTTCCTATCCTCTCTTTCTTCCCCTTCTCTAACGCTCGTACTATGGTAACATATAAAGGGTATTCATAACCCCTTGAGTACGTGTAAATTATAAAAAAAAAAAAAAACCTAAGTGAAGCGACGATAGCAATATATAAACTCAAGCGTAACAAGGCTGCCAGAAACGACGCCTCGGCCTTCTAGTCAAGCTATATAAAGCCGGCGGAGATGACTTCGTATCTAAATAGCATCAGATATTATAAAGTCATACAGATGGCGCATTAAGCACAAAAAAACAGAAACTTTTGCTCACCAGCTTCCTGGTACGGGCGGGCAGCGTGCAGTCTACAAACATGAGAAGCGAAATCCAAACATACGACACTGTTTTGCCAGCACGACCCGCAATTGAAAAAAATTTCTTCTCTGCAGTGCGTCATCTGTGAGAGCCATATCTGGTCGGAAAAAAATGTGCCTGAAGAATGGAATCTCAGCATCGTTGGCCCGATCTAAAAAAAGGAGACCCTCAGAACTGCGCCAACTACAGAGGCATAAGTCTCTTCAACACCGCCTACAAGATCCTATCTGCCGTGATATGTGAACGCCTGAAACCGTGTACCAACAACTTGATCGATCATCGATACCCACCAACTATTCATCGATCTCAAAGCCGCATACGACAGCATTTATAGAAACGAACCATACAGAGTCATGTCAAGTTTTGGTATACCGCCCAAACTTGTCCGTTTGTGTAGGATGACGATGGAGAATTCTCGCTGCTCCATCTGGGTCGGAAACAACCCCACCGACACATTCGATACCAAAAAAGAGATTTAGGCAAGGCGATGAGCTATCATGTGACTTCTTCAATATGATTCTTGAGATGAATGTGCAAACCTCACGAGCCAACACCAGAGGCACAATTTTCTAAAAATCGGTACAACTACTAGCATATGCCGACGATATTGACATCACTGGTCGGACCCAACGTGATATCATAGCCACGTTTACTAGTATAGAGAAGGAAGCGGAAAAATGGTTTTAACAGTAAATGAGGGCAAGACGAATTATATGCTGTTAACATGAAAGGACATACAATATCGGCGAATTGGACGGAACTACGCCATTGACAGATATAACTTTGAGGTAGTACGGTCCTTTGTCTACCTCGGCTCCGCTATTAACTCTGACAACCAAATCTCGCCAACAGCTGTTTCTTCGGGCTAAGAAGGCAATTCACTAGTAAAGCATTCACCACTCGAACTACTAAGGAGATCGTATATAAGACCCTGATCATCCCCACCCTGCTCTACGAAGCATATGCATGGACCTTCTCAAAACCTGATGAAGAAATCCTTTCTCGATTTGAGAGGGAAATTCTTCGAAAAATCTTCGGTCCAGTTTGCGTTGGCGGGCTATGGAGATGAATATTCAACCAAGAACTATACGAGCTGTACAGCGACATACCCCTGCTCAAAAAACTCCGCATTGGACGTTTTAGATGGCTAGGACATGTATAACGAATTAACACCAATACTCCGGCTCGCAGAGTCTTCGATTGCAAGCCAGACGTCGGACACAGTAGAGGAAGACCTCGCCTTAAGTGGCGCGCACAAGTCGAAACCTACCTCAACTGACTTAGAGTGCGCAACCGAAGGCAGCTAGCTAAGGGCCGAGCTAATTGGGGAGGCATGTTGGTTGAAGCCCAGGTTCATTCTGTAGCGCCACTTAAGTAAGTAAGTAAGTACTGGCCTTTGCCTACCTCGGCTCCGCTAGCCCTGACAATTCATTGGAAATAAAACGAAGAATTACTCTTGCCAACCGCTGTTCGGGCTTAAAAGGAAATTTAGTAGAATTACTAAGGAGATCGTTTATAAGACCCTGATCATCCCAGTACTGATCTACCGCCGCTGAAGCATGGACAGTATCAAAAGATGAAGAAATCCTTGGTCGATTCGAAGAAAAATTCTTCGAACAATCTTTGGTCCCGTTTGCATTGACGGGCTATGGATACGAAGAACCAAGAACTAAACGAGCTGTACAGCGACATGCCCGCGGTCGAAAACCTCCGAATTGAATGCTTAGAACACATGGACATCAATACTACGGCTCGTAGAGTCTCCTCTTCCCAGCCAGACGTCGGACGCAGTAGAGGAAGAACTCGCTTAAAATGGCGCTCAGAACTAGAAACCGACCTCAACCAGCTTGGAGTGCGCAACTGTAGGCAGTTAGCTAAGGCTTAGCAAATATTTTTTGTGAGGAAATAAGTTTTTTTAATATTTTTTGTTAGTTGCTCCTTCTACCTATTTCGCCATTTCGGAAATCCACAATTAATGCTTTGGAAACCTGAGCCAAAGTTAATTCCAATTTCATTCAAACTATATTTTCATTTTTTGTGAGATATTATGCATAAATTTTACAAAAGCGTTGTATGAAAGATACGTTCTAACGCATGTATTTTTGTATCAATTTTATTCTTTATAAGGTAGTGTGCAGTAGGAACCTATCTCATAAAAAGTAAGCGCGAACTGTAATCACACGCATGCATACTGCATGGATTGTGGCTCGTAATTTTCTTTGGAAAGTGAATGGTGCTGTACAATTTGTTGCCCTTGTTACTGTCGATATGTGGGAAGGAGTGGTTAAAAACTGGCTCCAAAGAATAGATAGCTGGTCATATGAGTTAACATATATACCATACCATACCATATGCACTGCACCTGGAAGTTCGGGAAGTAAAATACAAAGTTCTCATGTTCTTATTCAAAAAAGGCCCAATGCAATGCAATATCTTTTATCCATCCCGCTCCGCCTAGGGGATCAGAAACTATTTACCAAAGTGAAAGACCCGTTTCACATATAATCACCTATATTCAGAAAACCTAGATCCTTATCGCAAAATAAAATTTATTCCACCTAACATTGGAATGGAATTTCCACAATTAAAACGAACAAAAAAAAAACATGAAGAATCTCCAGGGATATATGGTTACCTTAATGGCCCTCACTTGTGCAATGATATCATTCCACCCCAAGCCAACACTTAGTCACCGGTCACCGCCCTTACTTAGTAAAATATTCATTTTCCATTTTATTTGCCACTTTATCCAAAACTAACTCCCCTCCCACCCACACACACATGGTTAACCATAATTAACAGCAATTACATAGAATCCACAGTAATTGCATTTTTTTCCATCCAGACAGCCGACCCGCACTCTTCGAATGCATTAAAAGTGTATTCCCAGTCATATGTCCTCGGCAGGATAATTGCAAACAAAAACGCTCTACGGCGCCCTACTATTTTATTGCGTACCTTAAAGTGTCCCTGTCGATACACCCACGGGTGTTAGCTGGCGTCGATTTGGTGGTTCTGATGTTATTAGCGCCTTCCAATGGAGTTACAACTGGCAAACTAGACATAAAAAAAAACCATTTACATTCATATCCCCTGTAACCAACATATGAACGAACATGCATGTATTTACATGAGAAGGATATGACTGACTGACGAATTAGTTCATAAACTGCAATTCGACATTAATTGCAGGATAATTTGTTCGGCCCAAATGGCATTAGAAATGTGGAACGTTGTCCCCATTGCACCGATAATTGTATATGCATACGAACAGCCCAGCCCCCCGAGCATATTCTTGACTTTCTTCTGCCTATGTGCGGATGTATCGAAATGCTGAACCGTAATCGCACATGTAGGGATGTGGTATTTAGAATCCTCACCACCCTCCCCACCCACACATAAATAACTTATCGAGGTTTATTTTCTCAACTCGGAACAAAAAAAAAATCGATAATACTCAGCCATTCATAAGGAGCATACACTTGTAGGGTCCTTTACGGATCCCAGCACCAACAAAGAGGCAATTTAAGACTGGTGACCCTTTTATATGCTTGAAAAGCAGCACCCTAAAAAAGGACTAAGATATATTTGCGTCCTTGTGTCCTAATTCGATTATTAAGTTGATGATGATGGCGATACGGCGACCCACATAATGCCTCCTGCTGGCATTATAGAACAGCTCCTCGTCCTGCGAAGCGCAATTCCTCCATCGAATGCTGTCGTCCAAAACGCAAATGACCGTTTTAAAAATTTATAAATTGCGCTCTGCAGTAAATCGTTGACGTCGTTGTCGTTGTCGTTGTCGTAGTGGTAGTCATTCGCATCGTTGTTGGAATTGTCGGCGTCCTTGTGCTTCTCTGCAAAGATTGGGCAAAAGGGACAGACTCAGCATGTGCATGTGTGATGGAGAAATGTTTTAATAAAACACATCTGCTTTGAAGGTTTATTATTATATATGGGCCCCAAAGGGATTCACAGCTTCCTCACTTGTCTCCCGTTGAACCGGGAGCAGCTTCCGACCCGGCATTTATGGCGATATTCCAGCACAAAAAAAAAAAAAGATGAAAATAACCACCCAAATAGGGAACCTACTCGTATCTACTACCATCAGAAGGAAGCACTGGGCCATAGGACATAAATCAATACACGAGTGCTTTTTGGGTAGAAAATGTTTTCCAATTTCTAGGTGAGGGAGTGATAGGCGGCGGCCAAAAGTCGCTATAAGATTGCAACTGTGTAGGTATCAGGTTAACGGTGTACGATTCAAGTATGATAACCGTCAGACGTACTATATTTGGCAAAAGGATTCTGCGGGTGTTGGTACATACGTAGGCACGTGAATGGCTTATAATTTCGGGAAAAACTTTTGATATAGGTCAGATGGACGGATAAGGCTGGGGTATTGGGAAATGTGTGTATGGGCTTAATAGCTCCTTTCATGGAAGGTACTTGGGAATTGGAAATAAATCATTTTTTGTCCTCGGTGTGTACATTGGTTGGCTATAAGTGGGTGATAAGGCTAACAAATCATCGTTTTGTTGTTTTTTTTTATGACCCTCTCCAGGAAAAAAACGGAACCAACTTTTTGGTTTGATTCTTGGCACATTGGACTAGGTAGTATTAATGTGTGATGTTGTAAACATTCAAAAGGGACAGATTGGAGAGATTTTTGAATGGTGATGTGGGTGTTTACCTTTTTTTTGATATTTTGATTGAACATTTTTTATGGGGAAAATGTTTGCGCGGACGATATCGGATGGTAAAAAAGCTATCGCTGGTTTCATGTCTGCTTTTGTTTTCGGTGCAAATATTTGGGACGGACATATTTGCATACCTACACCAGTTGTTTTAAGTGTTTTTTTTCTGGTGACCTAGTTTTTCAATAGATGGGGACTGATATTATTTGTCATACCTACCTACCATGTTGTGTAAAAATTGGGAATTTAGCGAAACTGAAGTTTGCTAAGGTAACCATTTATCCAATTTCCTGGCATATTGGTATATCAAGCTCTTTAAATGGATTCCGGTCTTTAATTATCACCAGTATAAGAATGCTTTGGTATATATAAAGGATGATTTTTTTGAGTGTTTTTTTTTGTTAATTTAATAAAACACTCAAATTTGCATCAAATATTCAAAATTTGTATTATAATCCGTAAATAGGCCTTAATAGATTTAAGGACAAGCTCATGTAAATGTTGTACGCGGCTCAGCTTTAAATATTCCATTCCGAAGGTACAATTTTGCGTCACTTTTTCGAGCATTTCGGCCTGTATTCCACGAATTACGCGTGTTATGTTATCCTGTAAAGCTTTAAATATGTTCAGCTTGTCCACATAGACTAACGACTTTACATTACCCCACAAGAAATTATCAAGAGGCATTTAGTCGGGAGATCTTGGTGGCCAACTCACATGGCCATTTCGAGAGATAAGCTGCTCACCAAATTCATCCATCAACATATCCATTGTTTCACGAACCGTGTGGCATGTGGTACCGTCTTGATGAATCCACATATCAACCAAGTTCAACTCAGCCAACTGGGACAAAAAAAAAGTCGCGTATCATGGCTCGATATCTTTCGCCCTTGACGGCAACGTTTTTTCCACGGTCGTCTTTGAAGGAAAATGGACCGATTATACCAATAGCCGATAAACCACACCAAACTGTCGTTTTTTCGGGATGCTACGGTAATTCTTGTATGGCATGTCCCTGTTCATCACTCCCGGTGCGACAGATTTGTTTATTTACGTATCCGATGAGCCTTATCGCTGAACAATATTTTTCGATAAAACAGCGGATTTTCATGGACCTGTTCTAGGACCCATTTAGCAAAAATTAGACGTTATGGTAAGTCATTCGGCTTCAGATCTTGCACAAGTTGAATTTTATAGGCTTTCGAACCCAAATCGACACGTAAATTTTCCATGCGGTTGAGTAACAAATGGCGGCCAATTGCCGAGAACGACGACGAATTGACATTTCACGATCTTTCTTAACATTGGAAGCTACGCATGCAATGTTCTATTCAGTACGCACTGTACGCATGCGAGTCGATAGTTTAATGTCCAACAAAGTAAATTTAGTGCTAAATTTGGTGATAAGAGCACGAATTGTGGATTCACCAGGTCGACTATGAAGACCATAATATGTTCGTAACTACGAATAGTAAAGACTACGAATTTTGATGATAAATTTCAATAATTTGCAATCGTTTCTCGTTTCTAAGTCTTTCCATGATTAAATGGCAGAGTGTAATGAAAACTTTTCACTTTGACAGATGAAGTTTTGACGCCATTACTAAACAGAGCTGCCAATCTTAAAAGCTTAACTCTTACAAAATCACCCGTTATATGCTTAATGCGGTGGTATGGAATATTCCTTAAAAAAAAAAACTGTCCTCTGACTTTAAATATCTTCCTTGTGGTACTGCTACTTAAGTAGAGCTACAGTAAGAAATAAACATGCCTCTCCAATTAACCCGCTACTTAGCGAACTAACTAGAACCGCGCACATTAAGTTGATGTAGATGGGTTTCAACTTGTGGGCTTCGTATAAGGCGAAATTTTCCTCCACTACATCAGACGAATCGATTATTATTGGTTAAGCGTCCAATTCTAAGCTTTTTTACCCACGTCTTTATCGCCTCTTGATTCATTGTCCTCATAGCGCTTCAAAATGTTCCGAAGGATTTTTCTATTATTACTGCCGAACAAATCTATATCTGCCTTGATATGGGCCATGCGGCTGCCATGCCCCATTGTAATAAACCACCACTAGGACGATGAGGGTCTAAGATAGGATAGGATACTCATACTAATTCAATGGCGGGCTTTTCTTTTAAAATGCGTTCTCACCGCGAAGAAACTACCGGTAAAATAAACAAAATTTGTTGGCTTATTCTCAAAATCAGTAGTGTGTGCGTGTGTACAATTAGAACGATGGCGCGGCCTGCAGTTTTAAGCTGAATCCGAACGGCCAAGTTGAGATAAGCCTTTCTTGACAGTTAATACTAATCGAATAAATTGTCCGATCATCACAATAGGAGGGCAAGTGAAACATCAATTAGGTGTTGCTACGGCTTGGAGTCGATTCCACGATCCAGACCTTTTGCGCAGCAGTTCATTGCACATCACCCCACTTTGTTACACAAAGAAACAGAAAATAGCAATTTTTGCGGCACAAACGTGGACACATAACGTTGAATCGACCTTTGATGCCAATATCGTCGGCGTATGTTTGTAAATGTGCCGATATGTGGAAGATTATGCCTCTGGTGTTGATTTGCGAGTTTTGCACAATCCTCTCAAGAATCAAATTAAGGAAGTCACACTACAGCGTATCGAATTGCCTTAATCTATTTTTGGGATCGAATGTGTCGGTAAGGTCGTTTCCTACACTGATGTAGGAACAACTACACAACGCTCTGTATAGTTCGTCCCTATAAATGCTGTCGTATGTCGCTTTGAAATCGATGAATAGTTGGGAGTTATCGCTTTGGACTTCATTGGCTTTTTTCTATGATCTGCCGAAGTGTGAAAATTTTATCGGTTGTGGACTTTCCTGGCCAAAAATCACACTGATAAGGACCGATCAGGTTGTTGGTACACGGTTTCAGGCGTCCACATATTACGGTAGATATGATCATACAGACGATGTTGAGGAGACTTATGCCTCTATAGTTGGTGCATTTTAGAGGGTCTGCTTTTTTGTGGATCGGGCAAACGATGCTGAGGTTCGATTCTTCAGACATACTTTCTTCCGACCAGATTTTGCTTAAGAGTTGGTGGGTGTAACTTACCAAGTCATCTCCGCCGGGTTTATTAAGCTCAGCGGGAAAGCCGTCATATCCGGCAGCCTTATTAAGTTTGAGTTTCGATATTGCTATCCTCACCTCACTCAGGTCGGATATTTTTCAGTTTTTGCTGTCGTTGCCTGTATTGAATGGCTCGTTCTGCCTAACACCGGAATGTGGTTCGTCATCGTCTTCTAACAGTCTGCAGAAGTGGTTCTTTCATATCCTCAGCTCGACTGTGTCTCAGCTACGATATTTCCTTGTTCATCTGGACAGGATTCTGTTCGAGCTTTCATCCTTTAGTAAAACTTGCGAACATCGTTCCTGGAGTGGCACCTTTCTATATCCTCGATCACGTGCTTTTCTTGCGTTTTTTTTTCTGAATAGCCGGTGTTCTTCCCTTCACCTTGTTGCACCGAAGGTAAAAATGTCCACCACTCCGAGGTCGTTCTTGTCGATCTTATACCCTCGGAATGTTCGGATATCCAAAATAATGGATGCGTGCTTCATGTCTATCGCATCGCAATGTGAACAATTTAGTTGACAGTTCGTTGATCTGGAGACCGCCCTGTCACCTTATGGATATCGAGGTTAGGAAACCGTGCGCTGTCTTTAGTGGCATTTCGTTCCGTAGCGAAATCAATTAGCCTAAGTGCGTTACCGAACGCGTTGTCGTGTAGGCTGTGTGTTCCGACAATACTGCTAAAGATGTCTTCTCTTCCTACCTTTGCGTTAAAATCTCCAAGCACAACTTTAACATCGAGCTTCGGTAATCGCTCATAGGTTTTCTAAAAAGGGCAGTTGAAGCAATCTTTAGCTATGTCATCCTTTTCCTACGTCGCGTCAGGGCGCCAGCCTTTTTTGGTGGATTTGGCCTGATGCTAATTGTTACAATGCCTTCGCTAAGGTCTTGAAAACATAAGACTTCTTGCCTAGGTCTGGCACATACAAATCCACATTCGAATAATCGCTGTTTCTGCTCACTGTAACACCCTAGTATATGTCACAGTTTTTGCCCGGCTTATCCCATCGTATTTCCTGAATGGCAGTAATGTTTGCATTGTAGCAGCTTAGGGCTTCCGCTAATTGTTCGCCTGCACCTCTCCTGTGTAATTTTCTCGCATTCCAGGTTCAGATTATAACGTCGTTGTCCTTTTTTCGTTTTGCAGGGTCGTCAACAATAAATTTGGTTGCTTGGTAACAATTTTTTTTTTCATATGTGGGTAGTAAACAAAAGCCAGAATCCCCACCTTGGAGAGTCAGTTCTAATTTATTAGATACCCCTATGGCACGGGGCAATCAGTATCCTGTACGGGATCGAGCGCTGCCGTTTTGTTTTCGTTTCACCAGCCACCATCTCTGTTCAAGTGGCGGGACTTACCCTTGAGATTCCACAATAACTTGTTGACCGAATGTGTCGAGGCCGCTCATCTTGATTCGCCTAGTAGAGTATGTCGGGTATTCTGTGCCAGCTATTCTGACCAGGCTGTTTATCATTCTACAATGTCTAAATATATTCAGTAATACGTTTTTATTTAGCTATTTGCAAGGCTCACCCTAGATTCGTGACTTTAAAATAGCCAAAGAGCGCATTTAATCGAATCACATGTTCTACATTGATATCGATTTTTGTTAACTACAACAAAGAAATTGGTCTGCGTTAAAAGAGCCCTATCACATCGATTTAAATATTCTTAAAACCAAACTTTTTATATAAACAATTGATTCCCAACTTAAGGGTGAAGACATTCAAATGGAATGCCCATTACAGAGATCATAAAGATCTATAAAAGCTTGAGATTTTCTTAAATTATCCAGTAAGTAAAAATCCCCTACTATTATAATTAAAGTACGATTCGTATAATCAAACATCTAATGCTCTTCTCTAACGAATTGCATTCATAATACAAAAACCCCATTCAAGACCCTCAGGCACAATTCCCTTTTCGTGTTGCTTAAGCCTGCCCGGCCCATCCTTTTTGTCCGCTTAATACCACCCATCAGCTTAAGTTCCATTAGTGAATTAGACATACCAATGTGTAGTCCCAATTTCATTTTGAAGAACTAATACGAACATTCCAATATGCATTCACCCTCAAGAGCTGTAGATACAGAACTGATGTTTTGAGAATTTTTTTCGATTTCGACTCCCTCTCGTTTCGAGTGTTCAGCGCGAATGCAATGATATTGAAACACCCTCAGGATGCCTTTTCCGGATTTTACCTTTCAGAAAGGATTTTTTCCCCCTACATCGTATGATATCAACGTAACGCAGTGCATGTGGCACAACTACACAAAGAAATGCACACATAATCTCGTTCGCAAAAAAAAAAAAAAAAAACGCTAGGACTATGTTACCCTTCGCATGCTTGAACACCCAGCTTGGAATATTGAGAGGGTATGGAATACAAAAAAACTCCTTGATACTCAGGTAGGTGTGCGAATAGTGTTTCTAGTGAAACGGACTACAGGATACACACGAGATTCGTACGAATTTATCCCAATGGGATTAATTTTTTTTCTTCATAGATTCATTGGAATAGAGTCAGACCGGGCATTTGTATGTTTATTAGAAATAATTCCACCTTTGTACTTTCTTTTGATCCTGTTTGTCCCTTTATTGCGATGTTTTTTTTTTTGTATAAACATACGATGAGGTCGTTGCTTTTTTTTACCAAAGGGCCACAAATAACTACCACCTGAGATTTTAAGTTCATCTCAGGTACAGTGTCAATGACAAGATCAATTACACTTTTTTTAAGGATTTGTAGCTATAAGGGGATGGACAATGAAAGTAGAAATACATAAAAATTTATTATCTCTCATGACATTCAAAAATGCTTCTGTCTATTTAAGATTCATAAATAGATGTCACTGTCATGCCCATCTAAAGAAATGTTCCTTCAAAATACTAAAACGGGTGATCAATCAAGAGGTTTATTTAGAGGATGGATCGTTAGTCATGTCAAGTGTTGTCATTTGTGTTTTATTCAGTATTCATTGACATTTCATCATGTATAGACTTACAACGTTTGCAAATTGATCTCGACTTGCTGAAGTGTAACTGTTTTCGACCAACAATTTGCTCAGCAATGCGGCAAACTTCCGGCTGAATGGATACGTCATAAGCTAAATTGTCGTCCATGGGCAGAAGAACAACAGGAAGAGCCTAGAGAGCTGCAGTTACATTCATTTAAAACCATCGCGTGGTATAGTTTATGGGCCGCACATAGGGGCCAAATGCATGCATTTTTGGCAGAAGTAATTGTTAGCCATTTAGCTGTTGGAAAATGAATTAAGAGCACACATCTAGTATTTATATAATATTTTATGTTTGCTAGATATATTAAATTTTAAGAAAAATGTATTTACATATAAAATTTAATTATTCTGCATCGGATGAATTTTCTGAACATCAATTCGCTGATGCGCCGGAAGTAATCCAAATAAACAAGTCGGTAGGTGTAGAAGGTGTTGTGGTAGTAGGTGCATTCAATAAATGAAAATCATCCTTATCAATATTATTAAAATGTTTTCGAGTCAGTTTTCGCAAACTTGTTATTTACGGGAACGTCAGGAGTTTAGCACATTTCTCTTAAAAAATATGCTGATAAAGTGATATGACAGTTGTTCGCTATCGAATGTTTTGCTGATGACCCTGATGAAGAAGTGATAATTCTCAATCGTCATCCTGCACAGAAGGACGAGTTTGGGCGGTGTACCAAAACTAGACATTACATACTTACTTATGTAGCGCTACAGTCCGGAATGAACCACGGCCTCTGGCTTTGTATAATTCGGCTCCATAATCGCTTTCGTATGCGGCTTTGAAATTTATTAATAGGTGGTGGGTATCGATTTGGACTTCATGGGTTTTTTTCCAGGATTTGCCGAAGAATGAATATTTGATCAGTTGTGGACTATTCTGGCCTAAGACCACATTGATAAGGGCCGATCAGGTTGTTGGTAAACGGTTTCAGGCGTTCACATATTACGACAGATATGATCTGATAGGCTATGTTGAGGGCATACTTTTATCCCACCAAATTTGGCTTAAGAGTTGATTAATGATCCTTACCTATTTATCTCCCCCGGCTAAATAAAGCTCCGTGGGAATCTTTTTATTGATATCCTCTCTCCATTTGACGGCCTCAGTGCCGCGATGGTTGGTGGGATGAACTGCGCGTTAAAGGTCTGCGCTCGATTTTTCACTGACCTTCCTCTCTTGGTGATCTGACAAATCATCCGAGTAGTATCAATTGTCATGAAAAGCTTATCCCAAATTTCCCGTTTGGAGTCGGCATAAAACAGGAGGTGCCGCCATCGTGCTAAAATCAAATACGCACACATGAATGGTTGCGAGAAAGCTCGGCCCTGGGTATTACTGAGCCTGTTGCGCCAAAAATTCGTAGTTTTTATTCGTATTTGTATCCTCACTATATTTAGGTTAGGTGGTTGTTATTTTTCGATGTGGTTCGTTCTGCCTGACAGCGGGAGATCGTTCGAAATTGCCGTTTATCAGTCTGCAGAGGGGTCCTTCTATATCCTCAGCATCGAATGTGTCTCAACTAAGATATTTCCTTGTTCATTTCGATAGGATTTTGTTCAAGCCTTGTATGCTTTGCTCGGATGTCTTACACTTTGGTAAAACTTAGGAACATCGTTATTGGGGTGGCACCTATCTATATCTTCGATCGCGCGCTTTTCTTGTTCTTTTTTCTTCCTTCTGAAGAACCGGTGTTCTTCCTTTCTTTTCTGCCTATAGAACTTAATGTCAGCTCTCGTCTTCAACTGTAGCTCAGCCTTACCCAACTAAAAATGTTGCTTCGGTAGAACACTATCGAAACTATCTCCCTACCGGCAGTATAACATGTAAGAAGCCTTGTGAATGTCTTAGACAGGCTTCTACCCAAACAATCGGCCGCAAAAATGCTCAACCACAGCTCAGAAGTACTATGTTAGGCTTAAAGAAATAATGGCTTGTGGAAATCAAATTTTATTGCCTTATAGAGGAATACTTGTTAGTTGGGTATAGTCCTCGTTCTTGGCTGCGAACATATGTCGGCATTCCTTATTAAACCAGGGGTTTCTTGCTGGTGGGCGCGAGAAACCTACCACATCAGTTCCGGTTGATTTAATGGCTTGTTGGCATCGCTGCCATTTATCTTTCACATTCGATGTCAGTGGTGTAGTTTATATCGATAGGTTAAGGCATTTCGTTGCTTAGCAAAGTAAATTAGATTAAGTTCATAGCCAGGGGTGTTGCCGTGTAGGATGTTTTTTCTAACAAAACTGCTAGATATGTCTTCTCTTCCTTGCTTTGCATTAAGATCTCTCTACACGATTTTAACAGCGTAGTTCGCTCATAAGTTTTGTTAATGAACTTGAAGAAGCAGTCTTTCGCTATATCATATTTTGCCTTCGTCGGGGCGTAAGTTTATATAAAGCATACGTTGGCTAACATAGCTTTGATGCGGATTGTTACAATGCGTTCGCAAATCTTGAGAGTCTTGAAAGCATAAGATTTCTTGCCTCATTTTTGGACTTTTGACAAATCCATTCGCGCTTCTCCTGCCTTCTATAACACGAACCGTCAGAAATTGTCACAGTTTTTTATTATTTTGTTAACTGGCTCATCCCATCATATTTCCTTGACGATAGTAATCTCCGCTTTATATCAGCTTAGAGCTTTCGCTAGTTCTTCGTCAGTATATCTTCTGTTTAATGTTCTTACATTTAAGGCACCGAGACGAATGTCGTTTTCCTTTTGCTTTTGTTTAGCATGGTGGTAAACTTTAAAATCGGTCCTTTCGAAGCCTTCGATTATTTCTTTACGCAAGCCTGAAACTTGAGAACCAGATCCAATTTATTAGATATCACTATGAGATGGGGCCATCAGTATCCACTAGTGGAGTGAGCACTACCAATGGACTTGTGGCTATACCTCCACTATCTCTGTTCAATGGTCCTGACTAATTGAGATTCCTAAACGGCATGTTGTCCATATATGTCGAGCACCTTGTATTTAGGTTTTTCGTTGATTTAATCTTGGAAATTTTTTCGCTGCCGTTTTGGTGGTGTTGGAATATGGGATATAAATTATCGCGAATACCAGACGAACCTTACATAATTAAAATACTAAAACATGAATAGAATTTCATTATTCCACTTCTTGTCACCCACACTGTATTGCACCTTCACGTCTCGTAATACTCTGTTTCCATCTCTATTCCCTTAAGGGTTGAAAAATAAAACTAACTAAAAAATCCAAGGGAAAACAAAAATCTGTAAAAACATATTTCCCTTACTAATGGCATAGGTGGGAGCCCTGCAAGACGTTGAAAATCTAATTGCGCTAATTTAATATAATAGCAAGCGCTGGGCGACTAAACGCATTCCCCCTTTTGCAAGCCCTCTTTCATTCCCTGCCACTGACGTTCTACGCTAAAAAAAAACACTCACACAAAAAAGGGGGCGCCAAGTACTCACCTATAATTACAATTTCATAGGGAAAAAAAAACAAGCAACGCTACACAATGGCCGGAGTGCTTCAGTCTTTCCCTATACCTGAACAGTCACATTACATGCACTTAATAGCTTTCAGATAAAGAAATGTTGAATGACGAGACGTTACCTAGAACGGGACGGAACTGAAAGGATCAGGAATATGGGAAATGGGAAATGGAAAATTCGTATGCAAATTATTTCTCTGTGTGTGTGTGTACCGGCATGGCACTCTTATTCAATTTCTGTGGCCGTCGAGGTTATGTCAGCGAAGTGAGAAAACGCTCAAAATGAAAAAAAAATTTTTTTAAGGGTTTAATATATTTAACATGACGGACCCGGTTGCATGAAAGACTGTCACGCCTTACGACGACGCGGCTTGTTGCAAACCTTTGGCATCAACGTCAACGTAGCAAAAAAAAAAATTCCGATCATAACCTATAATTGTGAAAGTCTACTCGCGCGGTTATTGTACACAGAGAGACCAGAACAGAGATGGGGATTGAGCTGACATGTCAGGGGCAATTTGGAAAGTCATAGGGCAATCAACAAAAAATCCACTCTCCTGAGTGAGTGGGTGAGCGTGTGATGGGTATGATACACCTCATCAGAGTCATGGTGTGATAGTGGCGCTGGTTTGCTTTTTTTTTTTTTTTAAGGGGTGGCAACGAACCCTTTTTGTTGTTGTTTTTGCCCCACTGTCTGGGTATGTAATCGCTGGAGCGATAGCATTTTAAATGTCAGAGCACAAAGTGTTTATTACGTATCCTTTGTCAATTTTAAATAAAATGAAATTTATTTCGAAAATTTAAATTGGATGGCAACTTTTCTATTTTCATCAAAAAAAATAACTGTTTGTTGTATCAACCGTTATTGTGGTGAAATGGGGGGATTTCCAACGCAGGTGATGAATCCGGTCTATGTCTGGGCCTGGGATTAACATGGGTGGATCTTTGTAATTTGTAAATCATTGCCTTCCAGGGTTGGGTAATCATCATTGCTTTGATAGGGTCGACATTTTTGCTAACTGAGTATCTTTAAGCCTGGGGCTGGAATCCTTTTCATTGATTGTTTGTTTTTGAGTAGTATGTCGGTAATTCCGCCACTTGCAGACGATGTAGATACTTTTTCTTTGTCAAGATAATTGGAAAAAAATCGGATTGTCGGTGAATGTGGAGTGACAGCACTGAAATAAGACTTTTCTGATGAACCAAAGGTATACGTTAAACCTCCCCTTGGGCAACTACTTAGTGACCATCATCCCATCCAACTCTCTTGCACATCCCTTATAGCGACATCAAAGCTGGATTTGGATCTTTCAACAGCATTCAGCGAATGCACCCGAAACACAAACATACATATCCAAGTTGGTTAGGTAATTACCCAATGAAACTGGACACTATGACAGCTACTCACCCGAGATATATATCAGAAGAGCAAAAAAAAAGGCACAAATCCCTGCTATCAGAGGCGACCCTCCACATCCACTCACTTCCGGATGGTGATTCAATAAGAAGTGGAATGGAATTATTATTATTTCATTTTATAGAGGATCAAGAATCGATATAATCCCGAGTCCGACATCAGTAGTCCGCAGTCAGCAACCAACCCTGTCTCTGTGTGTTTGTATGGTACGTTTGCTGCGATGGCAAATCCTTTTTCACTTTGACATTTATCCCAAATAGCCGATGGAACTGTTCGAATAGCAGGGATCAAATGCTTTGTGCTTTGGCTAATTCACTTCCTCCTTTTGTGTTGGTAAAAGTCGATCTAGATTTAATTTTTTTTTTTGCTGTTGGTGTTTGTCCTTGTTGTGTGTTTTATTGACGATGATGATGGCTGCGCTGGCAATGTTTGCCAAAATTCTCACTTTCACATAAGGGTCTCTGGATTTCTATTGAATGGCTGATAAATGAAAATAAGTTCGACGCTGAGGAAAGGGTGCAAATGATTGGTTTGAGGGACGGGCTTTTTTTTTTAACTAAAAGGAGTTCCTATACATCATTTACACTGATGGGACAATTAGGTGCCCTCGTGTGGCATGTTGTTGGAATAATTTGCATAACTCTTTACATATCAATGGACGAGGATTTTTCTTTTTCCATTTTTTTTTTCTAGCAGGATAAATTAGACATTTTATGTGGGTTTTGTGTGTGTATGAGGAATCTAAAAAAAAAATTTAAATTTATTCATATGGTGTTTGAGTTCGCTGTGCCTACCTTTGAGTTTTTCGTTATTTATTCATCATTTCTTTGGCAGAAAGGAAATGTTTGCACAAGGAAAAACATTCACAAACGGGACTATTTAGATTGAAATTCAATAAAAATAAGCGATTCGTAAAATATGTGCTATATAAACAGGAGTACAATCAACAGATGGAAGGAGGCATAAATCATAAAAATAGGCACCTTTATTCAAAAAATCTGGGAATCACATAAGAGCACATCAAGACATAGTCAACGAAAAATCCAAAATTGATTTTATTTCGTCATAAACCTTATGACCAAGGCAGACTATGGAGTGTCTCAAGGGTCAATTGTCTTCCCCAATATGTTCCTTGATAATTTACAATTCTGTTGTCTGAAGTCGTGCTTCGAAAGATAAAACGCTTTTATATTATAAGTTTAACAAAAATATATTTAAACACACTCTTGTTCAATTATTGACAAAACGGTTATGAATTTATTCACGTTTAACAAATAATCACTTTTATTTGAAACCAAATATCAACGAATACACTATTGTAGTTGAATCAACAAGCGAGAAGTGAAGACGTGTTTATGAGCGAACCGTGATAAGAGTTAAGAACTACGAGAATTAGAAGTATAAATTTCAAATATTCAATAGGTTGTAAAAAACCGGATAATATTTGAAGATATTTAATACAAAATGCAAGAGTGTTTTAAATGCAAAGATAGCATTCGTGGAGAATCGGGAATAAAATGTGCGGGTGTGTGCGGCAAAAATTTCCACGTCGCGGTAAAATGTAGCGGTCTTGACCGGTACAGTAATGGCATTCTCGACACAAATCCTATGATTCAATTCATTTGCGAGGATTGCATTTTATATATCCATAATGTAGATCTTGTATTAAAAGACATGCAAGAGATAGTAAATAGAAATGGAAGTTATTTAAAAGAATATAAAAATGAATTTGAGGAATCTCTAAAGAAAAATGAAATAGAAATAAAAACTTTACTAGAAGCGATAGAGTCACGATATAGTGATAGACTAAGAGCTATGAAAACGGCACAAGAAACATGTGAGAAGAGCGTTAATGAAATAAAAAAAATCAGTGCTTTCAGCGAGTCTTTTAAGGCACAAAGTGAACAAATATACGACAATATGAAAATACACAGTGACAGAATCTTTGAAAGTGTAAATGAGATAAAGAAAGATATTAGAAATGAAGTAAAAAAAATCAACGAGCCAAAGAAAAATGAAATAAAAACAAAAAGTAGTTATGCTGACCAGCTAAAACGTACAGTGTACATTAAACCAAAAGCTAAACAAGAGAATTCTAAAACAACAAAGGAAATCAAAGAAAAAATTGACCCAACATCTCTCTCTCTCAAAGTGGATAGAATTTCTAATAGGAATGAAGGAGCAATAGCTATTAACTGCAGTGGCGAAGACTCAGTCCAAAAAATTGAAAACGAAGTGAAACAAAAGCTAGGAGAGAAATATGACGTAAAGATCTTCTCTAAGAGAAGTCCACAAATAATAATAACTGACATCAGTGAAAAATGGAACAACGAAGAGTTAGAAGTGGCAATAAAGAAACAAAACAACTTAGAAGCAACGGTTAAATGTGTAAAAAAATTTAAAAGCAAAAATAGAGATGTGCACAACGTTATTATTGACCTAGAGATGTGTGATTATAAAACAATTATCGAAAATAATAAAATAAATATTGGATGGGAAAAGTGTCGTGTATTTCAACATTTTAATTTAAGCAGGTGCTACAAGTGCTGTGGATACCGGCATATAGCTAAAAACTGCAAAAATAACACCAAATGCGGTAAATGTAGTGGTGACCACGAAACAAGGGATTGTAACATCCCTGAAAGAAAATGTGTAAACTGTTTACAATACAATCAAAAATACAAGCTAAGCCTAGACTGCAACCATGATAGTCGAGACTTAGACTGCACGGTGTATAAAAGACTTTTAGAATCCGAAAAGAACCGATCGGTGTATTAGCAATTAAACAAAATATGCGGAATTTATTGTAATATAGAAGGTTTAACTGGTAACTTCGCTGAACTCGAAAACAACTACTCAAACAAAAAATTCGATTTTATAATCCTATCTGAGACACATATTACGGAAAGCATCGATGACAGTGAAATTCATATAGATGGTTACCAGTTAATACGTTGTAATAGTAATTCAAGGCACACGGGTGGCATATGTATATATATAAAAAGCGATTTCGAAGTGAGTGATATTGAAATATCGGCGGAATCAAATGTATGGTGGCTTAAATTAAAAATAACGAATAATAACCAATCAGTGTATTTAGCCGCGGTCTACCGGGGTCATGCATCATCAAAACGTGAATTTTGTGATAAAATTAGAGATTGGCTTGAGGACCTTATTGAATCAAATAGAGAATTCATACTAGCTGGTGACATGAATATTAATTGGTTAAACGAGGCATGTCCTTATAGAAAAGATATAAAAAATATAATTGAAATCGAAAATCAGTGCCATCAAATCGTTAATAAACCCACTCGAATTACTAGTACTACAAGAAATTTAATAGACTATGTGATAACGGAATCAAGCTTTAACGTAGCAGAAGTTAACGCGGATTTAAAAATAAGCGACCATGAAACAATAATAATAAGCATATATCTTAAAAAAAAAAATTATATATAAGAGTGAATTAAAAAAACAATTTAAGTCAATGAGATATAATAAATCCTCTTTCATAAATAATTTGAGAAACAGTGAAGCGTTGAAAGTGTTAGATAATTGTGAGGACCCCAATAGAATTGGTAGTATATTCCACGATGAACTTGCGAGGATAATAAGCAAATTCATCCGTACAAAAGTAATACAAAATAAAAGTAACAGTTGGTTTACCGAAAGGCTTAGAATCTTGAAACAACAAAAAATAACTAAATACGAAGAATTTAAATTCACGAATATTATATAAATGATATCAAGGATGAGCTCATACATTCCCAAATTGCTCTCTTCGCCGATGATGCCCTCCTATTCATAACCGGTAAAAATATAACAGATTGTGTGCATAAGATTCAGGACGATATCTCTAGAATAAGTTTGTGGTTAAAATCAAATAAGCTGAAACTTAATGTTACTAAGTCTAAGTGCATGGTATTTAAGAAACTGTATAATCTAAATTTGAAAGTATATAACGAAAGTATTGAGCAAATAAACATAATTAAATATCTGGGAGTCATAATTGACTCAAATTTAACGTTTAACATGCATCTAGAGTATATCTTAAAGAAAGTGTCAAAAAAAGTTTATTTCTTTAAACGAATAAGGTGTAAAATTAATTTATTAAGTGCTATAAATGTATACAATATAATGATAAAACCACACTTTGAATACTGTTCATCCATCCTATATTTATGTAGTGATAATATGTTAAGTGGATTACAGCGTATCCAAAACATAGCAATGAGAATAATTTTAAAATGTAATAGATATACTCCAATTAGACTGATGTTAGATATGTTAATGTGGTTAAGCATAAAACAAAGAATACTTGTTAATGTTTTATGTTTTATCTTTAAAATTAAAAATGACCTTATGCCTAAATATTTAAGAAAACATTTGAGATATGTTAGAGATTGCCAACCATATAATTTAAGAAATGGAGACGATATTAGACTCCCTTCATATTTATCAAATATAACTCAAAACAGTATTGTATATAAAGGGTTCCAAATGTTTAATACAATGCCAAACGACACTAAAAACGAAAAAAAATTTAAAGTATTTAAAAGAAAAATTATTATATTTATTAAATGTAATTATCAATATAGTAATTAAGCTTATTTTATGTAACGTAGTTCAATTTAAATTGAATTTAAATAGTGGAATATCCACTAAATTAATAAATATATACATACATACATTATCACTTAAAAAAAAATCTCTTACGTAAATCCACTAAGTTAATACTATTCAAGTCATGTTCAGATCGAAGTTCAGACTCATAGAGCGCTACAAAAGTTAAATAAAACAAAAACGGTTTTAGACATCAATGAAATTCTTTATTCATGTGGAAGTATGTTTGATGCCATTATGTATTGAACTCGATTTCTTTTGCATGGCCACCACGGGCACGCTTGCAGAAGTCCAGACGCTGAACCCAATTTTCGACGGTTTTCAAGCGTAAATCGGCCGATACTGCTGCAATTTCACTTTCGGTATTCGTACGAAGTTCATCAATCGTCGCTGGCTTGTTGGCATAGACCATAGACTTGACGTTGCCCCACAGGAAGTAGTCTAACGGCGTCTAATCGCGCGACCGGGGCGGCCAAGCGACTGGACCATTTCGTGAGACAACACGTTCTCCAAACTTGGGTTCCAATAAATTGATTGTGGCATTCGCTGTGTGCCTTGTGGCGCCGTCCTGTTGGAACCACATGTCCTCCAAGTCCATATCATCCAATTGGGGCCAAAAAATATTCGGTTATCATTGAACGGTAGCGATTCCCATTCACAGTAACGTGCCGGTCTTGATCATCACGGAATAAGTACGGCCCAATGACGACGCCGGCCCATAAACCACACCAAACCGTAATTTTTTCGGGATGCAATGATGACTCATGGAGTACGTGTGGATTGCTGCCTGACCAGTACCGCATATTTGGTTTATTGACGATTTTTTTTCGATGAAAATCCGAATCATTTTCAAGTTGTTGCTCAGCCCAATTCACGAACATACGACGCTTCTGATGGTCAAGCGGCTTCAGTTCTTGCGCCAATTTAATCTTGTAAGGATGTAGGCCAAGATTTTTTCACAAAATTCGCAACAACGACGTCACAGAGATGCCCAACGGTTGAGAACGACATGTGAGAGACACATTTAGGCTTTCTTCAACTGAAGCCTCAGCGGCATTAATATTCTCGACACTACTGGCACTTCTTTGTCTTACTGGCACGGAAACATTTTGTACTGTGCCTGTGGATTCATTTCTTTTCCCTAGACGCAAAATTGTTGATCTGCTAGGACGATTATGACGACCATAAATTGGACGTAGCGCTCTTAACGTTGAGGCCACTGACTCCGAATTTCGGTTGTTAATTCTAATAATTTCGACTCGTTGTTGGATCGTATAGTTTTCCATCGTGAAATGGCAAACCTTACTGAAGAGAAATGTCAAAAGAGCGGCAAGAAATATGGCGTCGTTTGCTGTCCCGGTCGCTCAACTTTTGTAGCGTCCCTGTTGAAGAACCCGATATAACTCCACATACTAATTTAGAAAGAGAGGGCACATTCTTAGAGGTTCCCATGATTTCTTGATTGTTGGAAAGTGGTGTTGGCAGAAATCTCACTTTGGGTTTATCCACAATATGAGGACCATATACAAGTGTTGGTTAACACCCCAATGCAGGACACATTGCAGTAGTGCAAGTTTGAAAATTAAGTGTTCGGCAAGAACTTCGTTCTTCAATATCGACATCATCGGTCGCTCCCAGCGTAATAGAAGCTTTACCGGGGATTGAAGTACAGGCGATATCCGTTGGCCTTGAAGTAATTAGGGACAAGCAAAGTACATGCTATTAACAAACAAATAAATATCTGCCCACCGCCCAGGACTAAACGACTTAATTTCGACATATTTACTGAGTTCACCTACCTCGATGTAAACATCAACTCCAGGAATGACACCCTAGTGAAGGTCTGACGAAGAATTAGCCTAGGAAACCTTTGCTACTCCAGTTTGGCGAACTAACTTGAAGGACGAAATGTGAGCTCTACAAAACTCTTACCCTGCCAGTTCTGCTTTATGGCTCCGAGTGCTGGACGACAAGCAAGATGGAGGAGCTGATACTGAGCTCATTCGAAAGAAAAACATATGAGAAGGCTACAATCCGCTGTGCGGAACGTTAAATATCCTCTCCCAACCCATCTTTAATAATAAATAAATATCCCCAAAAATTCGGCTTTATATATATATAGAAAATGTCATTGTCAGAACATATTGAAACCCCGTTGTATACACTATGTGGTAGTTTATACAAATGGTCTTAGTATGAAAACGCCTCCAAAAAGTGGGCTAGGCTTAAACTAATATATGAAAGAAATGTTTATATTACCAAAAAAATTGATTTTGCATCAAATCTTTTCTTTCAAATGTTTTCAATTTTAGCGAAAAACGATTTTTACTGAAGTCGCCCCCAAAAAGTGGGCGTGGCAAAAAATTGTATGAACGAAATATACACATTAAGATTGTCTAGATATGTTGTTCAGACATTTTTTTCCAAATTTCAAACGGTTTGGCCTAAAACTACGTTTTTCTAAAAAAGTGTAAAAATGTTTTACACTTGTTCTGCTGGGAGCAACAACAGACACGTGTACCAAATTTCAACATCCTATCCCAAAATTTAAGGCCCAAAAACTGGTGACGTACGGACCGACGGACGGACGGACAGACATGGCTAAATCGACTCAGCTATCGATTCTGTGTCGATCCATATACTTTAAGCTATATCAAGCTAAATTATTTAACTGTGTTACAAACTATATATCAAAACTAATATACGCCTATGGGATAGGGTATAAATAGTAATGCAGATGTTTGGTCCTGTGCGAGAGGAGCGCAAGTGGACGAGAAAATAAAACCGAGAAGCTATACCAATATGTGGATGTAGTCTGACGAGCAAAAATTTCGACTACATCGGCTCGGGCACTTCGAGTGAATAGACGTTAATACACCAGCTTAGAGGATCTTCGAATCCCTGCTTCCAGGTTCGAGAGGACAAGGGAGACCGAACCTCTGTTTCAAAGATCAAGCCATAGTGAATGCCAGAGCGCTTGGGATGGACAACTGTAACCATCTTGACGGGGAAAGAAGAGGATGTAAGGCTGCAGGGTCTCAGGCAGAGACTCTTCATAGAGATTCATTGCTAAACCAAGCTACACGAATATGGAATGCTTAAGCAAACTCAGTCTTTCCTCTCCTCAGGCAACATGTGTCTCCAACAGTTGCGCACAACAAGTTAGTTGAGGTCGGTTTCTAGTTGTTAGCGCCACTTAAGGCGAGGTCTTCCTCTACAACGCCCGTCGTCTTGCTGTGAATCGAAGACTCTTCGAGCCGGAGTATTGGTGTACATTCGTTCTACATGTCCTAGCCATCTTAAACGTCCAATGCGGAATTTTTTTATTTACATCGGCTATGTCGCTGTACAACTCGTATATCTTGGTTGAATCTTCGTCTCCACTTCCCTTCAACGCAATTGGTACCGAATATTTTTCGAAGATTTTTCCTTTCAAATCAACCAAGGATTTTATATCCACTTTTGATACGGTCAATGCTTCAGAGCCGTAAAGCAGGACTAGGTGATCAGGGTCTTACATATGATATCCTTAGTAGTTCGAGTGAGGGTTTTACTACTGAATTGCCTTCTTAGCCCGAATAAACAGCGGCTCACAAGAGTTTTTCTTCGTTTTATTTCGAACGAAATTTGTAATAGCAGAGCTGGGGTAGACGAAGTTCAGCCAGGTTCTGTCCATTTGGTCGATGTTGTGTATCTTTTCATGTTAACAGCATATACTAAGTTATCCTCATATACTTTCTCTTTACTTTTACGAAACGTATCTATGACATCCCGTTGAGTCCGACAAATGATGTCAATATCTTCGGCGTTGGCTAATAGTTGCTACGATTTTTGGAAGATTTGGCCTCTGGTTTAGGTTCAGGATCTGATGAATCAAATTAAAGAAGTCACGTGACAGCGGATCCCTTTGCCTAAATCGTTCTTGGTATCGAAAGTGTGTGTGAGGTCGTTTACGATCCTGACCGAGAGACGAGAATTCTCCATCGTCATTTAGAACTGACATACGAGTTTGGGTGATAACCTAATATAGACATGGCTTCGTATAGTTCGTCTCCATAAATTCTTTCGTTTGTGGCCTTAAAATCAATTACAATAGGTCGTTTGGCGGTTTTAATTTTGACTTTTCAGGGTTTTTTCCAGGATCTGCCGAAGTAAAAGGATTTGATCACTTATGGACCTTCCTGGCCTAAAACCACACTGATAAGGGCCGATCAGGTTGTTGGTAAACGGTTTTAGGCATTCACATACTACCGCAGATAAGATCTTGTAAGCGATGTTAAGAAGGCTTATGCCTCTGTAGATGCCGTAGTTCAGAGGGTTTCCTTTTTTGTGGATCGAGCAAACTATACTTCAGACATACTTACATCCGACGATATTTGGTTTATCTTTGAGTTGGTAGATGTTACCAAAGATTATAAAGTCATACAGACGACGCACTGTATACAAGAAAAATTGTTCTATGGCGGGTAGTTCTGGCGCAGCTCACCATATGCTTAGATCTCGTTTCTCATGTGTGAATGTGCACACCGCCCGCCCGAACCATGAAGCTGGAGAGCAAAAGTTTCTGTTTTTTTGTTCTCAATGCGTCATCTGTATGACTTTATAATATTTGATGTTGCTTACCAAGTCATCTCTGCCGGCTTTATAAAACTCATCGGGAAGGCTGTCATTTCCGGCAGCCTTATTAAGCTTCAGTTTAGATATTGCTATTGTTCATTCATTCAGGTCGGGTGGTTGGCAGTTTTCGCTGTCGCTACCAATATTTAATGGTTCGTTCTGCCTGGTACCGGAATGTTGTTAGTCATCGCCATTTAACAGTCTGCAGAAGTTGTTCTTCCATATCCTCAACAACGACTGTGTCTCAACTATGATATTTCCTTGTCCATCTCCACAGGATTCTGTTTGACCCCTGTATGCTTGGCATTGATGTTTTACACTTCCGACCGACTTGCGGGCTCAGTGACGCGAAGGTAAGTGCGTTGAACTGCCGCGCAGAAGGTCCGGGTTCGTTTCCCAACCGTAGCAACACCTAAATGATTTTTCACTGGCCCTCCTCTCGTGATGATCTGACAAATCATCCGGGCAGTATCAATTGTCATGAATAGCTTATCTCAACTAAACCGTTCGGATTCGGCATAAAACAGGAGGTCCCGCCATTGTGCAAAGAAGTACACACGCACACATGAATGGTTGTGAGAAAAAAGCTAGGCCCTGGGTACTAACGAGCCTGTTGCACCATAAATTTATTTATTTTTTTAAGACTTGCTAACAAGATC
The DNA here is from genome assembly GCA_949824845.1 of Rhingia rostrata. Classification (NCBI taxonomy): domain Eukaryota; kingdom Metazoa; phylum Arthropoda; class Insecta; order Diptera; family Syrphidae; genus Rhingia; species Rhingia rostrata. The sequence continues at coordinate 27,220,404 of OX463757.1, forward strand.
CCTGGAGTGGCACCTCTCTATATCCTTGATCGCTTGCTTTTCTTGTGCCTTTTCCTTCTTTCTGAATAGCCGGTTATCGTCCCTCCATCTGCTTAAGAACTCAATGTTAGCTCTCGTCTTCACCAGCAGCTGAGTTTCAAAGATGAAGTCCCCTAGTTGGAGTTTTCTTTTGTTGAAAAGCGCTGGCCAAGATAAGAACAGTTCAATCCGTTCAAGCAGAGGTCATTGCTATAGAGGTCTAGCCTTTTTACATTTAGGTATGCTTTAGGGGCAGTGTTATTTAAAAAGCACGTTCTTATAGCGTTCTGTTATGCTGAAAATTCACCTAAAATTGTCATATGAACACAGCAGAACTTAAAATTATAATGGATATGAAAACGCTTCACAAGCTTCGACTTTATTTCGACAGCAAAGGTTGCTGGAATGATATCATCTAGTGGTATCGGTAGCATTGATATCGCTTTGGCTGCCCAGTATAACTTCCTGGAAGACGCTGCTGTGATCAGAGAGAATACATGTTCTGTTAGTCTTTATTCTTTTGGGAAACACTCCCGCTCCGACGCCTATGTTAATTTTTAAATCATAAGTATCGATGGATATAGATTCGCTCCTTTCCCACTCTTGCGGGCTTGGAAAGATGGATGCACGAAAATGTTTTTCAAAATTCAGGCCGAGGCAGCATAGAGTGAGAAAATACAGCGGATCCCAGGTATCAGGCTAGAATTAAAGCGTGTCTTCCATCCTGTCGTTCGCTTTTAGCTGCAGATTTTTACATAAAAAGTGTAAATGTAACAATGTCAGGTTTTCAGTCCCGCTGTTGGTGTGGTTCATATTCCATTAGTCGTAACCACATATGCTATTCCTTGCAACTAGATCCGAATTTACTTTATGAGAATTAAATTTTCCAAAAATGGGAGTGGCAACACTACTGACTGTCGGTCTATGTCCATGGCCAACATAAACCATCCTCACACAGTGTCATAAACAGTGTATGAGGATGGTATGTGTTTGATTAAAAGGAATATTCTGCTATGCTGAATTGGCTTAAACTGGTTGTCTGCATAGCTTTTCTGATGCCATAAATATCCTCGGAATGCAAAAAAAAAATGCAAAGTCCTGATAGTTGTGTATATTGTTGTGGGTAGATAATATGGCGGCCGGCAGACGACATCAAGTAAATTGCAATTGAAAATATTTCCATTTTGCGGCATTTTATCATTCTCTTCATCAACATAGCTGGGTGGACTCAAAAAAATGATTTAAGGATCTTTTCAAGTGGACAGATTATCTGAATTTTTTTTTCGTTCGTCGCTTGTCCCCGCATAGGGTTTTTTTTTGTCAAAATTCTATCAAGTGGAAAAGGTAAACGAGAAAGTCAGAGTTGAACGTTGAAAGGAATAAGATTTTCCCTTTCGGATGAAGTCAGCGGTGTCTGCCCCGGACCAAAAGTCAACTTGGTATCCTTTCAAATAAAATGGATAAATGTATTAATGTGTCCATGTTTTTGTGGCAGCAGTACGCTGCGAACTGAATGTGTTCATTCAATGCGCAGAAAGCATTCATTTGCAGATCTGGTGTTGGTAGGGGGTCCCTATTCTTGTTGACCCGATCTGTGGTTAGAGATGAAGGCGGAGGAGCAGAATGGTGGCATTTGCTAGAGAGGAAAAAATATATATTAAGGATGAGTAGGATATGAGGTAGATGCTTTTGCGGATGTTTATTTTATCTTCTTTTGTTAGGAATATGTGAAGAATTACAGCTTTCATGATGTCACGAGTGGAAGCCGGAGATGTGGTCAGACAGGGATGATGTACTTACTCACTCTTTTGGACTGATTCATTTGTTGTGGTGAAAATACTTTTTGGTTGGTGGATAGGTGCATCAGGATGGTTTAGTGAACATTCAATTCACTCGAAGCTAAACTGATGAATTAAAAGTTATTATGTGACAATATTGTGATAATATTTTTCAGCTGTACCTCCCCTGTTCTTCATTCGTTAAGTATGGTCGTCAACGATGCAGTCAGTTCTTTCCGAAACTCTTGCAGACGCTACTGATGAACTACCGGCAGAACTCTTCCAAAACAAAGGCGTTTCTAGCGATGTCGCAGCATTATCCAGCATGTTATATTAACTTCTAAAGCCGTTCTGCAAAAAATTCCACGATTGACACCTTAGGCGAGAAACGACTCGGAGTCTTGGAATTATTTCGGTAAAGCAATATTGAAGTGCGTTATTGCGTTAGACTACTAAGCACGAGGTCCCCGGTTCAAATCCCGAAAACGATAGCAGCTATGTTTAGTGTAAAACTTTCATGAGAAGCCTCTCAAGTTTGCAGTTCGGAGTTGGCGTTAAACGGGAGGTACTCTTCTTTGTGAGAAAAATAAGAACTTCGCATACACAAATTAAAGGAGAAGCTGGGTTTTAGGACCATTTGGGTCATTAGTGTCATATATGTCATTTTCATCATTACGTCATACTTTGTTGCTTACTTCCTTAAGTGGCGCTACAGTCCGGAATGAACCTGGGAGTGGGACTCAACCAACATGCCCCTCAAATTTGGTTCGGTTATGTTATGGGGCTATCAGCACTTTGCTAGCCTACCTAGTGTACTGCCATATAGTCAGTTGGTTGAGGCTATGTTTTTCATGTCGACCCAAACGTACAATATTTCCGGTCGGGGTAGTTTAAAATTCTTAATGTTCACCATAAGGAGGTTGAGTTCAGCGGAGCTATGGTTACTGCAAGGAACTGCAATGCACATGTCTGAGTTCGATTACCAGCCAAAACAACACCTAAAATAAGTTTTCACTAACCTTTCTCTCGTGATGATCTTACATCGAGCAGAGCATCAATTGTTAAAAAAATGCTTATTACGGGTGGTTAAAGTTTAAGGGCCGATGTTGAATGTGAACCACACCTAAACGTCAAGCTTTTTTCTGCATTTCAAATGAAATTTATCAAGTTCAGAATAATTCAATTCAAACTACGGAAAGACACACAATCGCACAACGCGTTTAAGTTATTCAGGCTTATTATGAAAATGGGCGTTCAAATAAAAATGCATAAAGTACACTTCGTGATTTTTTCGGTCAATTTAATCGTCTAAATGTGCGTACAATCGAAAAAATCGTGTAAAAATTTGAGCAAACCGGGTCTGTAGGAGATGTGAAAACACCAGTGTATGCTCTTACAGCTCGTACTGCAGAAAATATTGCTGCTGTTCGCGATAGTGGCTGAAGACCCGTCCACCTCAACTCGTCATCGTGCCTAACAATTGCACCTCTCACGCTCCTCGTTGATGAACATTATGCATAAAAGCTTGCATTTACATGCTTACAAGGTTCAATTGACTCAAAACTAAAGCCTCTTGACCATTTCATGCGTCGTCAAAGGTGGCAAGAAATGGCAACAGTGGATGAACAATTTTCTAAGAAAATCATCTTCAGTGATGAGGCACATTTTCACTTCTGTGGATTCGTCAATAAGCAGAATTGCAGCATTGGGGCGAATGATAATCCAAGAGTGATTGTCGAAAAACCAATGCACCCACAAAGAGTGACTGTTTGGTGCGGTTTATGGGCTGGCGGCATCACAGTTACTGTGAAGGGTGTTCGCTATCGTGAGATGATAACGAACTTTTTATGGCCCGAATCGGAAGATATGGATGTTTACGATATGTGTTTTCAACAGGACGGTGCCACTTGCCATACAGCTCACGAAACAATGGCTCTTTTGCGCGACAAATTAAATGGCCGTTTTATCTCACGTGGTGGCGATGTCATTTGGCCGCAAAGATCACGTGATTTGAAACCGTTTGACTTCTTTCTTTGGGATTATTTGAAAGAAATGGTGTACGTCAATAGTCCAACAATAATGCAAGAGCTAAAGTATGAGATAATTTGGCATAAATAGGCATTTTGACCATCGGATGGGGTGTGCCGACCATTTGGCCGCTATTTTGTTCCATACATAATTGAACCATACCAGTATTATGATAATAAAAATAAATGATGATAATTTCTTAAATAATTTGTGTTTTATTCAAAAACGAAATCGGCCCTTTAAATTTAACCACCCTTTATAACTCAACTCAAAAAAACCTAGGGCCTTGGCTCTAAGCAGCATGTTGCGTTATATAGCAGCAGCATAGGTTATATACCTTCTACATCGAGTATCCAATTTAATAAGGTTAAGAGCAAATGACGGGTTGCCTTTCACAAGCAATTGAAAAATACTCCAATGAATCAAATACCTCTGAATTGTTCTTAAAATACACTCACCTCAGTTTCCGTGGGTTTCAGTGCGATTTTCAGAAAATTACAACATCCCTTACTAGACACATAATTATTTTAAAACCATTAAAAGGAGTAGCAAAATAACACCACCATAACAACAAATACAAACATAAATGAAAAGCTCAGCAATCCACCACACTTTCTTTTAAAACTTAATACCAACAACAACGCCTCCCGCTCCGCTCGCTTACAGGCAACTCAATTATTTTTATGAAATATGTTGAATGAAACTTTATCGTTTCTTTACTTCTCCCGCCATAATGTCAAAAGTTGTTTGACGCAAAGAAAATAAAAAAAATCGCAGATTCCAGTGCAATCCTGCGTAACAGGGATAAGGAGTAACGCACACACCACCCTATCATGTCGCGATGTTTTTTCGCCTTTAATTTTAAACTTTTTTTTTTTTGTGCACATACCTACTCGTATGTTTTTGACAAAAAAAAAAAACATGAAAGGATGCTCAGGTTTTTCTTAACATTTTGTTTTCTTTTTGAAATTCTTTACCAACAAACTTCGCCCACGCTCCATACTTACCACCCCCAGAGCTATCATCATCATCCACGCCAAAACATCCAACCGACAAAGCACATCAAAATACAAACAAAAAATATGTCACAGGAACATACCTACACACAGCCACCTTGTGAAAAATGAAAAATTCATCGCAAAAGGACGAAAATAACTCCCATGCGAGTGGCATAATTTTTTTCAGTAATTTATATCCTTTCACTTGGAGTTTGCCAACGCAGAGTTTGTGTTGTCTCTTCAACTTCATGTGCAACTCGTACTAATATGCAGAAACTGTGAATGCTTATGTCTCCAAGTGCTGGTTGGCAACAGCCGTATCTATAGCCGGCTAGTCCCTCCTGACGCTGTCGTAACTCACCAAAGTTAACAACGGAGTTCTCTATTTTTCGCCCAGCTAACTAAATTTATTTAGTTTGACTGTGTGTTGTGATACAACCGTTGACAATTCGCAGGTGTTACCTACAGCAACACAGTTTTCCTTGACAAGGACTTGCTTTTTTTTGCTCGTTTCTAACGAAAAAAAAAATCGTGCGGTGGGTGCACGACTTGGTCGTACATTCTTGCTCCATTCGCGTTCGACTATAAAGTAGAAACATACAAATCCAATGCAATTAAGAATTTTATGGTTTGGTGGTCTTGATAGCTTTCGGCTTTATTTTACGTATGGGCGAATAAGGGCGACAGATATTGTTTGCAACACGAACCGTCGTAGATGTCACAGTTTTCATCCTCTATCCTCTTTTCGCCTGGCCCTTATTGTATTTCATGGATGGCAGTAAAGTCAGCTTTGTAGCAGCTTATGGCTTCCGCCTATTGTTCAGCTCTACCTCTCCTGTTTTCCATTCGTTAAGCGTGGTCGTCAACAATGCAGTCAGTTCTTTCCGAAACTCTTGCAGCCAATATTGTTGAACTACCAGCAGAACTCTTCAAAAACAAAGACATTTCCAGGATAAAATCCTATCCAGCGTAATGTACGAACTTGTGAAACCTTTCTGCAACAAACTCCACGATTGACACCTTAGACGAGAAACGACTTGGAGTCTTGGAATCTGATATTATTTCGGTTAAGCAATATTGAAGTGCGTTTGTCGTTGGACTACTAAGCAAGGGGTCAATGGTTCCAACCCCGAAAGTGACGGCAGCTAAGTTTTGTTCACTCCTCCACCTTATGCGAACGTCTGAGAAGCATCCCTGTATAACACTTTCATGCGAAGCCTCTCAAATTTATCGGTTTCTACTTGTGCGCGCAACTCAATACGAGGTCTTCCTCTACTGCGTCTGACGTTTGGCTGGGAAACAAAGATTCTGCGAGCCAGAGTATTGGTGCTCATTTGTTCTACATGTCCTAGCTATCTTAAACTTCCCATGCTGAGTTTTTTGACTAGAGGCAAAAAAAACTTCGCATGGGAAGTTGAATCTTCATCTCCATAGCCCGTCAACGCAAACGGGAGCGAAAATTTTTCGAACTATTTTCCTCTCAAATCGGCCAAGGATTTCTTAATCCACATTTGATATGGTCTATGCTTCAGCGTCGTAGAGCAGGACTGGGATAATCAGGGTTTTATATAGGATCACCTTAGTAGTTCGAGTGAGGGCTTTACTACTGAATTGCCTTCTTAGCCCGAAGAAGCAGCTGTTCGCAAGGTAATTCATCGTTTAATTTCTGACGAGCTAATACCGGAGCCAAAATACAAATTTTGGGCGCAACATGCTCGTTAGTACCCATGGCCGAGCTTTCTCACAACCATTCATGTGTGCGTTTGTACTTCTTGCACGATGGTGGGACCTCCTGTTTTATACCGACTTCGAACGGCGAATGAGATAAGCTTTTCTTGACAACCGGTACTACTCGCAAGATTCGTCAGATCATCACGAGAGCAGGGACAGTGAAAAATCAATAAGGTGTTGCTACGGCTGGGAATCGAACCCAGGGTTTCTGCGCTGCAGTTCATCCACCTGCCACTGAGCCCCAAGGTGGACAAAATCCAGTGAGGTTTTATCCAAATCATCAATGTTGAGTGTCCTTCCATGTTAACAGCGTAGATTTGATCTTACACTCATTTACAGCTTAACCCATTTTAGCCGTTTCTTTCTCTATACTAGAAAACGTGGCCATGACATCACGTTGAGTCTGACGAATGATGTCATTATCGTCGGCGTATGCTAGTACTTGCGCCTCTGTTGTTGGTTTTGGAGTTTTGCACATTCCTCTCAATAATCAAATTAAAGAAATCACATGACAGGATATCTCCTTGCCTAAATCGTTTTGTTGGCATCGAATGTGACTGTGAAGTCGTTTCCAAACCTGACCCTCCATCACCATCCTACTCAGACTAATGATTTTGGGCGGTATACAAAAACTAGACGTGACCCTGTATAGTTCGTCTCTATAAAAGCTGTCAGTTGAGGCTTGGAAATCTCTGAATTTGTGGTGGGTATCGATTTGGACTTCTTGGGTTTTTTACAGGGTCTGCCGAAGTGTGAAGAATCGGGCAGTTGCAGACTTTCCTGAGCTAAAACCGCACTATAAAAGGCTGATCAGGTTTTTGGTAAACGGTTTCCAGAAAGGGTAGGCGATGTAGTTGGCGCTGTTCAGAGGGTCTCCGTGGATCGAGCAAACGATGCTGAAGTTCCGTTTTTTAGGCATACTTTCATCCGACAAAATTTTGCTTAAGAGTTGGTGTATCTTGATAGATGGCTTAATAAAGCTCAGCGGGAAGGCTATCATTTCCGGCAGCCTGGTTCAGCTTGATTTTAGATATCGGCATTCTCATTTAACAGTTTGCAGATGTGCTTCTTTTATATCCTCAGCATCGACTGTGTCTCAACTAAGATATTTCTTTGTTCATCTCGATTTCATTTTTTTCGTGCCTTGTATCCCTGGCTTTGACGTTGCACACTTTGGTAAAACTTGCAGGCATCGTGCCTGCGGAGTGGCAATTTTCGAGCAATTTTCTTGCTCTTTTTTTCTTTTTACTGAAAAGCCGGTGTTTATTCCTCCGTTTTTAATGGCATCTGCAGCTTAGCCTTGAATGCCTCGTGCTTGGCTGCGGTTGTTTGTCGAAAGTCTTTATCAAACCAATGATTTCTTGATGCCCAATATACCTCGGACATCAGTTTAGGTTGATTCAATGGCTTGTTTACGTCGTAGCCATTGTTCTTCAGCATTTGATGCTGGTGGTGTGATGTTAATCGAGAGGTTATGGCATACGCATTCTGCGAAAAACATTGCGGTCTCTTGCGATTGCAGTCTTTTTAATTTGTGGTGGCGTGGAGGATATCCGCATTCATACCTTGGCTGCCACAAGGCGGGTAATAAGTTTTGCCCAAAAGCACGTAAAAGTACTCTTTCGCAATATGATCTTTTTCCCCGTCAGAACATGAGCTCTTATAAGAAGCGAAGGTTGGGAAATTCGGCCTTGATGCGGATTGTAACAACTTGTTCGGTAACACTTTGAAAGCATGATAGTCTGAAACTTTTATCAAATCTACATCAGATTATTCGCTGTTTCTGCTCACACTGTCCGTAAGAAATATCACAGTTGCTCATGTTCTTTTGCCTGGCCAATCCCATCGTATTTCCTGGATGGCAGTTATGTCTGCTTTAGAGCAGCTTGGGGCTTCGGCGAGTTGTACGCAAATCAACTGTTAAATGTTCTCACATTTAATCCGAACGTCGTTGTACTTTTGCTTTTGCTTAGCATGGTGGTCAGTTATCAAATCATTCCTTTCCGAGGCTGTTGGTCGCTTCGTAGCAATGTTTTTTTTTTTTCATTAGTGGGTAGTTAACCCAAAGCGCAATCTGGAGGGCCAGTAACAATTTATTAGATACCCCCATCAGTGACCACTAGGTAAATGAGCGCCGCCGTTGGCTTTTTGGTTCATTGACCTGGCTTACCCTTGAGATTCCTGAATAACCTGTTATCCGAATATGTCGAAGCAGCTCATCTAGGTTCACGTGCGGACAGCAGGCCGAGTATTCCGTGCCAGTCTGACCAGGCTGTTTATAGTGTTGCTATTTTTTCGTCTTTCTATTAACACACCTACCTATTAGTTTAGCAAATCAAACCCAGCTGGATGAGTCGAGTATCCGCTGTGTTGTCGGATTTACAACAACTAGGCATTGCCAAGTTCCATCCATTCGGAGTCTACCGTAGTTCTACAATATCCAACCAGCTAAAGAACACTTCAAATCCATGCTTTTATGGATGAAAGCGAGGTTCCGAGAGGTAGATGTATTACCATGAGATTTGTCCAATCCCGCTCAGGATTAGATAGTGCTTAGGGTACTAGTCTACTGGGAATCATTGGTACATCGGTTGTACATTTACGAAAATTGATTGACCAGTGGGAACAAGTTGGTCTTGTAGTCAATGATGACAATTCCAAGTCTATGCTTTCAATAAAAAATATATTGTCGACGACTTAGACAAAATGACACTGTTTGCAGCATGAACTTTGAGCGATTTATAGAGTACAACTACAACAACGAATGAATCCTTTCTACAGATACGATGTTCGACCCTTGGAAGCCGATGCAACCTCGATGTCGCGAAACTAATTCGATCGAAACTCCTAGATTAAGCTTCCGAATGTGTACTCTACCTAAACCTATTCCTACTTTACACCATCAAGTGCTGGACAGTACGCAGAAAAAATGAGCAATGATAAGAAACTGTCAAACGAAAAATGCTTCCTAAAATGTTTCGTCCTGTATGCGAGGAAGGCGAATGGAGGAGACGATACAACTGCGAACTTTATGAGCAAAATATGTATTCAGTAGAAAATGTAAAAATACGTCAAATTCCTTGCCTCAGCCGCACTGAGCAAATGGGCAGTAATGCTGTAGCCAAGAGAATTTTCGAATCTTAGCCTTCACGACCCGGCATCAAAAATCGAACCATCGGTTTGAGGATCAAGCGATTGATCCAGGACCTTTGAACTTAACAAATAGTAGTATTGTGCAAAGGATAAAGAAGGATGGCAGGCCGTCTTATCTCAGACAGGGACCTTCAACGGTTAGGAAGCCAGCGGGGTACTACGAAACGTATCCATTGTAGAATTGAGTGGTGAAGTAAGCCCCTTTCGGTTCACCTACCACTATCTCTATTCAGTGAAATTCCTAAACGACCTGTTTTCCAATTATGTCCAAGCAGCTGCTTTTTTTTTTGCTTTGTCAAGACTAATTGGAACTGTAGAAGCCTTGCAAATTGCTCCACTGCTGCTTGGGCAGGTTTTTATATCTGGGGACCTACCTTATTTTGGTCAAGTGAAGCTGAATGCATCAAGTGACGTGACAAAATGTTCTTCTGATTTAGGAATGAAAAATGCGTACGATGAATACTTCGAGTCCTCGAAATCTGTGTTCATTACTGCAATTCTTGGTCGCAATCAATTCCCACACCAAAATACTAGTATCTTCTCCTGTAGAAAAGTACAAATAATCACACTATATCGACGTCAAACTTATAACGTAATCTAAAAATCATGATAAAGGAATAAAGATTTGGGTTTTAACCCTACAACTTGTGAGCGACAGATTATATTGACCTTAAGCCAAAGGATAAAAACAAGTCAAAGAAGGATCAGTAAAATCGACCTTTAAATTATAGATAACCACAAGAACATAGCCTCAAACCGTACTCAAAGTCATGTAGGCATTTTCTACAACCCCACAGGAAACCTAAGAAAAACTCAGGAAAACCCTCCCAGCTTTAACTAAAAAACAAAATTAGATAGATTCGCATAAATTAAGAAGCATAATCTTACTTTTCCAAAGTTCGCCTAAAAAACTTTCCTCAAACGCAATAACCCATTCATGGCAAACATAAGTCCCAATTAATATCCACCCTACATACGTAAAGTTTGTTCCTCGCTCCTTATGTATGTGTGTTTTTGCATATTGGCTCACACAAGACTTTGTATATGGCAAATTGCAGACTTATATGTACTCGTATAAAGTACGTCATTTCATCGCAAAAGTATACGGAATCAAAGTGTCCCTAAAAGGGACTTAACAGATAGTCGTCCTGCTCATCGAATTCGTAGGAGAAAGTTTCTTCTTTTTCACTGGCAAAAGTTTCCTTTCGCAAATCATCTTAAGGACATTGGTGCAGATAGATATTCTAAAGTTTCAATATTCTGCATTTCATTTCGTGTGTCAGCCGACAGCCAGCCAGCCAGCCATCCAACCAGGACGACTAGAGTGTACGTCAGTGTCGATTTGCGAAGAGCTTACGTGCACCTGAACATCTCCTCCCAAAAACAGGACACAATCTATAACACAAGCACACACACACACCTGTATCCATAGTAAGGCTTAGAAATGAAAACGAAACTTCGATTAAACTTTGAAATTAAGAAATGTACCTTCTCCGACAGTGTGTTGTGATAACATGACAAAAATATATTTCCTCCTCTATGTGATGTTTGTACAAGCTGAAAAGTTTGCTTTTAGCAAATGCAAAGGTATAGGAAAATACCATCAATCAGTGAACTTGCTCAATCTTGAATTATAATCTACTCACATTCCAGTAGATACACATTTCATACGCATAGATACTTTGTATGCTTAGAAATCGATTTTTATTTTATTCATCGATGAGTGACACTGAAAAATTACCCAACGTCAGTGAAATGGATATTCCGATGTTAGAAGCTAAGGCGGTCGGAGTTTTACTTTTTTAGGTCCTTAGAAAAAAATATGTGTAAGCTCAGCAACTTTTCATTTGGTCCTAGTAGAGCAAGTATTGGTTCAGTTTATAAAATCGAACCCGACAATTTAATCGTTTCAATGGTTGGGTGTTGTAGGTTGAGGGTAGACTCTGATTGGCCTTAACTTAGCAATGCTCATAGTGGTTGAAGCTGAGAATACAAGTCAATAAATATCAGATACTGGTCTCATCCAACTGGATTTGACTTGCTAAACTATACTTGCGAGTGTTGATAATTGACGAAAAAACAGCCATACTCTAAGCAGCCTGGTTAGAATACCTGGCCCCAGACGAACCTAGATGATGTACATATTCGGACAACAGCTTATTTGGGAATCTCAAGGTTAAGTCATACCCCTTGAGCAGAAATGGTATTGCGGATAAACCGAAAGGCCAACGGCAGCACTCAATCAAGTAGTTGATACTAATGGCCCCGTGTCCTAGGGGTATCTAATAAATTGGAACTGGTCCCCCAAGTTGGGGATTGTAATGTGAGCAAACTACCCACAAATTGGAAAAAAAACTTTTGTTACGAAGCAACCAACAGCCTCGGAAATTACTGATTTTTTTGTTGACGACCCTGATAAACGAAAAAAGGACAATGACGTTCGTATCAGCACCTCGAATGTGATATCATTAAACAGGAGAGGTACAAGCGAACAACTAGCGGAATCCCTAAGCTGCTACAAAACATACATTTCTTCCATCCAGGAAATACGATTGGATGGGCAGGGCAAAAAGAGGATGAAAAACGGGGACATCTACTATGGACCGTGTTATAGTGAGCAGAAACAGCGACTATTTGGATGCGGATTTGTTATAAGTGCCAGACTTAGGCAAGAAGCCTTATGTTTCCAAGACATAAACTAAGGTATTGTAACAATCCGATTCATGGCCAAATCCGCCAACATAAGCCCTATATGCGCTCACGCCCCGACAGAGGAAAAAGATGATATAGCCAAGGATTGATTCTATGAGGTCCTTGACAAAACTTTTGATGGACTACCGAAGTTAAATCGCACTGGGAGATTTTAATTCAAAGGTAGGTAGAGACGACATCTTTGTTAGTATTGTCGGAAAACATAGTCCACACGACACGTCTGGCATTACCAGACATGTTGTCGTGTATGCTAATTGAATTCGCTACGAAGCGAAATGGGCAGCACGTGGTTTCCTCACCTCGATATCCATAAGAGGACATGCCGCTCACCAGATCAACGAACGGTCACCCAAATTCATCACATTGCGATATACAAGAGGTACGCATCCAGTGTCCGAACATTCCGAGGAGCTAACATCGACTCTGACGACAACCTTGTTGCAGCCAAGTTAAGAATGCGGATATCATCCACGCCACAAAAGTCTACAAATCCTATGAAAAAAAATTAACGTCGAAACACTAAAATCCCAAGAGTCCATCAAAACCTTCGCGCAACGCGTAACCCTCAACCTCTCGATTAACACCATACCACCAGCATCGAATGTCGAAGATCAATGGCAACAACAGAGATGCCAATAGGCCATTAGGTCAGCCGCAACTGATGTGCTAGGTTTCTCGCGCATACCAGCAGAAAACCCTTAGTTTGATGAGGAATGCCGACAAATACCCGCAGTGAAGAATGAGTCATACAAGGCTAAGCTGCAGGTGATGACGAGAGCTGCCGTTGAGCTCTATAGGCACCGAAGAAGGGACGAACCCCGGCTTTACAGAAAGAAGAAAAAAGAGCAAGAAAAGCGCGCGATCGAAGATATAGAGAGGTGCCACTCCAGGAACGATGTTCGCTAGTATAACCAAAATGTAAAACGTCAAAACAAGGCTCGAACAGAATCCTGTCGTGATTAACAAGTAAATATCGTAGTTGAGACACAGTCGATTCGGAGGATATGGAAGAACCACTCCTGCAGACTGTTAAATGGCGATGACGAACAACATTCTGCTGTCAACATTGGCACCGACAGCTAAAACTTCCAACCACCCTACCTGATTGATGTGAGGATGGTATTTAGCTCAAGCTTAATATGACATTATAAGGCGCATTTTCGGCTTATTAAATCCGGCGGAGTAACCTGGTAAGTACCATTCCCCAATCATAAGACGAATCTGAACGAGTGAAAGTATGCCGTAGTATTTAGGTGCCTGAAACCGTTTACCAACAAACAGTTTGGTTCAAGGCCAGCAAAGTTCAAAGTGGATCGAATCATCATACTTTGGCAGATCCTGAAGGAATCGCAAGAACTCCAAATCAATGCCCACAACATATTTATTGATTTCCAAGCCGCATATGACAGGATTTACAGAGACGATATATACAGATACTTGTCTAGTTTTGGTATACCACCTAAACTCATCCGTCCTTGAAGGACTGCGAATATTGCTGTCCCATCGGCGTCAGAAACGGCCTCACCTTATTTGTTACCAAAAAAGGATTTAAGTAAGGCGATGTGACTTATTTAACCTAATTTTTGAGTAGATTTTGCGAAATTCCTGAGCCAATCTTCCATAAATCCGTGCATCTACTATCATACGCCAACGATAAAATCCGCCTCCTCTCAAACTAATAGGGTGATCCTATATTAGAAGCTAATCATCCCAGTCCTGCTCTACGGTGCTGTAGCATGGACCGTATTCAAAGTAGATGAAGAAATTCTTGGTCGATTTGAGAGGAAAGTTCTTCGAAAAATCATCGATCCCATTTCGTTGAAGGGCTCTGGAGACAAGAACTATACGAGCTGTACAGCGACATGCTCCTGATAAACAAAAACTTCGCATTGTACGTGTAAGATGGCGAGGACATGCAGAACGAATGGATACCAATATTCCGGCTCGCAGAGTCCCCGATTCAAAGGCAGACGTCGGTTAAAGTAAATAGATGTAAACCTTGCTTTAAGTGGCGCGCACAGTTGAAAACCGAAATTAATCAAATTGGAGTGCGCAACTGGATGCAGCTAACTGAGTACCAGACTAATTTCGAGAGGCATGTTGGTTGAGGCCCAGGTTCACTCCGGACTGCAGCGCCACTTAAGGAGCATGGGTTTGGTAATGTAAACCTTTTCCTTTAGGTAACCTCATAAAAAAGGTCCGAAACCGATAGATCAGGAGGTCGCAATAGAGACGAAATACAATTTTGTATCATCCTGTAATTTATTATTCGAGACTCTAAAAGGATTTCGAAATTTGCATGACATTATTCTTCTGTTCCTAAAATCTTCATCATACCATTTTGTTTTCGAAAAAGTGAGGGTTGAATATGCCTTATGTTACGTGCCTGAAAAAAGAGTTGATAGTTCAAAAACTTCCGTAGTCAACTTTCAAGGTCAAAAATTCTGTAACAAGTACCTATCATATCCCAATTGTACATATGATGCCCCAAACAGTTCTGCGAACTGCCTTATGCCAAAGTGGAATCCTCTTTAGCTAGGCAATTTATGGTAAGTACATCCAAAAGAATTTTTCGTCATTCATATCAAAAATTAAATATCTCACTTTATTAATTATTTATATGTAGGCAGAATCACAAAGTTTACTTTTCAAAGGTTTTATTTAACTCTTGAAACCTAATATCCTTCAAATAGGCATTTGTCAGGACAAGCAGTCGGCTTACTAGTTATCATGAAATGAAAATGAAATTAATATTTCATACAATGCGTGGGTGCACTGTTTGGCTGTTTTCCAAGATTGAATATCAAACATAAATTACCCCCGAAATCCTTTATCAGAGTGGGTGTAACTATCATAGCAAGAAGGGTTTCTTAATTTAATTCCTGACTTAAATTACATCCTACTTCCACCTAGGATATCATTCTATCCGTTTGGGTTCATTCTTTCAGATCCTACATTGCCTTACATTTTTATTTAGTTTACAGAAGAAAATAATTTAAAAAATTTAAACATCACTTAAATTTTTAAAGACACATCCTTGCAAATGCATTACCAATTAGTAGGTATACCCCTGGGAGGACACTGTGTCTCCACTGTACCTTCGATAAACGCAATCAATTACATAATAAATATTCAAATCTTGGTTCAATGACCGTTTAATGAGGAGTTGTGGCCACAGGCTGAATTTCACATAATGGGGTCCTTATAATGTCCTCGCAGACAATGGCAGGGTGTGCAGGACTAACTATGTCACCATATGCTATAATATGCCATGGTGCGATTGGCTTGTTGGCATACAATGCGTGTTTCTTTGAACTAGATACATTTTTTTTTTGCTGAGCAATTTGTTGACCTCCTGTCAATTTGGATAAAAGTTGGGCTTTGACGTCAGAGAATCCTTTTCTAAGCGCAAAGCAATTAGTTTCAGTTGTGGCCTGCAAAAAAGGCATGTCTGCAACATGAATAGAATTTCTGACAAGAGTTGATGTTAATGAGGGACAACGTTTATCCTGTAGGTAGGGTAGGACACTTTTGGTGGAGGGGAACAATTTATGTAGATTTTTTTCGGTTAGGGATGGGGTGCTAGACGGTAGCTCAAGTGAAGTCTAAGGAGAATCATAGACAGGTTATTCATAGGTAGTCAATTCTATCGCGACTTTTCCAAACTGTCAAGGTATCATGAACAGGACTGAACAATGATTTATCTTGTTCAATAGAGTATGAGGATACGCATGATAAGGCTTTCCAATAAGTTCATAATTTTTAATAAAATACAGAAGAATTGAGATAGCGGGTTGATGTGACCAGCGCGAACTCGCTTATTACCTTAAAGAAAAATTTCCACCACTGTTTCATAAATTTAAAGCAAAAGGATATCCATTTCGTGATATTTTTGTTTGAGCTGCTCTATCATTGTTAAAATGTTTACTTAAGGAGTTATGACCATATATAGGTTTTAGCACAAGGGGGGAGTTTATGAAATTGGGGCTTCGAAGAATGGAGATATCGATGGACAATGGTTTTCCATCACTGGAAGCTATAATGGGAAGGAAATACAGAGTTCAGTAGAGCATTCCGCATTCATCTTGTTTGAAATATATCCGAATTTCTATATTTCAGCATTCATGCGAAAACATGCTTAAGGGTTCACTGATTAATGTGTACAGCCTAACGCATATTGCGGCGAAATTGTTGAAAGGTTTGGTTCCACATGGGTATTTCAACTGAGCATTAGTTGTTGACGTTCTTATGAAAAACATTGAAAAAATGTAAGTTTTTATGAAAAACATTGAAAGAATGTATTGTCGAAAGACTGCAATCGCAGGAGACCACCAATGACTTCGAGGAACGAGTATCCCTTAACCGCTCGATTAAGACCATACCACCAGCACCTAATGTTGAAGAACACTAGCAATAAAACCTTGGTTTGCCCACATATTTTCGCATCCAGAGCTGTCATTGAGCTCTATAGGCTAACAATGGGGAAAGAACACCGGCTTTTCAAAAAAAAAGCACATAATCGAGGGATAGATAGAGGTGTCACTCCAGGAATGGTGTTCGCAAGTTTTAGCAATGTGGATATAAGGCTCGAACAAAAACCTGTCGAGATGGACAGTTAAATATCGTCGTCCTATCTACCGATAGTACCTGTGGTTATAAGCTATAAGTATCCCCTTTTAAAGTAAATAATCTGGTTTCAGCGGACCTGGCATTAAACACAAATAGCTAGCGGCGATACATTGCGAACAAACTTTTCGTATAAAAAGACGACATTCTGGACATGAAACTAAAGTAGAAAATTTATTAACAAATCTGTGGTGTTATGGTTATACTTCCACCCAATGTATTACGGAACTATAACCTGTTTTAAGGTTCCAATGGAAGGTGCTATAAAAGCTGTTTTCTTTTAAACGCTTTCATATTTGTGAATTCGCCACCTAGCTAGAAATCTCTGGTACATGCCGATGCTCCAGAAATGATTGATCTCTAAGAAACCAATATTCGACGGACTATTGACGAAATAAGATCGGTAGTGCTCTAAAGTGGTGCAATATGAGACCGACAGGATGACGATCATTAGGCGAAGTCGCGAAGGATGTGTGCTGGAAATTATTTTAAAACATTAAGTGCTATGAAATTTGTGAGCTAATTAAGGCAAAATGTTGTTTATTCCATTAAATTTGTTGCGTTTTTTTTTTTTTATCTTTATGCCTGTAAAAAAGCACCCCCCATATTTATTCTGAATCATTTGGGAATACGATCCAACATTCGTATGCCTTGTGATTTCAGCTGATACTTTATCTATCAGTCTTAATATATTCGATTGATGTGCGGCAAGACCCAAATCCTATTTAAAATCTTAGGTCTCCAAAACTAACACGATTGCGCTATGTATGGTCTTCATATGGTAAATTCAAGTTTTCCAACTTACTTTCGCCCAAATTGTGAACCAAGTTTGCCTCACATAGTCCTGACTGCGGATCCCAGAAAATTCATATTGTTTGATCAATTAAGTTTCATGTCATGACTTGATTTTTGTTACCTCCGACATATGTTTCAACAAAGTTGTAATTCCTGGGTAATTTAGGTATAGAGGTCACAAAAGCGTTAAAATTAACGAGTTGATTTTGGGTTGGTATAATATATATCTCTTCCTTGGAATGAATTCTGGAACTTGCCTCACGTAATTAACAAAGTCGAACCCTTTGTATTCAAGTTATTTGATGATCACGTTCGAATTAAAGTTGTAAATTCAATTGATTCTCGTATCCTTTGGTTTAACAGCAGGATAAATACTCTGATAAAATAACGAGATAGATGTCATTCACGTTGAAATAACGGGTGGTTTTTTAGAGGTTGGTTTTTCGAATAAAGATAAAACTGACATTTTGTAGTCAAATCGGGCAAATCTTACAACATTTATGTTTAGTTTCGATTGCCATTTTATCGTGAACGAGTTAAAATGAACAACGATTGCAAATCGTGCAAATTTATTTCGAAAATAATGAGAAGTTTACCGCAAACTCTGTCCATTTTATGGTCGATATAATCGTCCATCAGAGCAAGTAATTCGGTTAACCATGGATAGTTTTCGCACTACGATTATTCTATGTGATAATACGCATCCGCAGAGACGTCGAACAGTGCGCACGGTAGAAACAATTGCTGCTGTAGAGCAAAGTGTTGAAGAGGACTCGAATGTATCGATTCGAAAACGTGCGCATCAATTGAAGCTTTGTCCATCAACTTTATGGAAGATTTGGTGCAAA
Source organism: Rhingia rostrata (assembly GCA_949824845.1). Taxonomy (NCBI): domain Eukaryota; kingdom Metazoa; phylum Arthropoda; class Insecta; order Diptera; family Syrphidae; genus Rhingia; species Rhingia rostrata. Next base: position 27,239,091 of record OX463757.1, read on the forward strand.
GATCTTGGCTTACGACCTTACAAGACCTAGCTTGTGCAAGAATTAAAGCCGCGAGACCATGCAATGCCTCATGATTTGGTGTATGGGCCGAAAATGCGATTGATCTCGATGCTGATTTTCATCGCAAATTTTTGTTCAGTGATGAGGCTGATTTTTGGTTGAATGGCTACGTCAACAAGCAAAATTTCTGCATTTGGAGTGAAGAGAATCGACAAGAGACCCTTGAAACGCCTTTACATCCACAAAAACTGACTGTTTGGTGTGCTCTATGGGCTGGTGGAGTCATTGGGCCACACTTCTTTCGAAATCATGCTGGAGAGTCAGTTACCGTTAATGGAGACCAATATAGAGCCATGTTCTGTTCCACTGTGCAGTGAAGTAACCCCCAAGGAAATGAGCCCCATGGGGATTGATTCCCAATAAAAAGGAAATAGTCTCCGAGGGGTTTATTTCTTTTTGGAAATGGAAACAAGTCAAGCGGCTGTTATTGCCTTTTACTTGTCGGGTTTATTTCCTTTTCATGCATCCAAACACGCGAGGGGCTCAGTGGCGCGATGGTTAGTGCGATGAACTGCCGCACAGTAGGTCTGGGTTCGATTCCCAGCCGTAGCAACACCTAAATCATTTTACACTGGCCCTCCTCTCGTGATGATCTGACAAGTCATCCGAGTAGTATTAATTGTCATGAAAAGCTTATCTCAACTTAGCCGTTCGGAGTCGGCATAAAACAGGCGGTCCCGACATCGTGCTAAGAAGTACACACGCACACATGAATGGTTGTGAGAAGAAAGCTAGGCCCTGGGTACTAACGAGCCTGTTGCGCCATACATTTTTTTTTTTTGCATCCAAACACGCACACTACCAAAATCCAACAGTAAGCCCAAGAAGGGGGGTTGCAGGGGACAGCAACTTTGCGTTCACCAAACGGCGCTTTTTCGCCGTGGGGCTTGTTTCCATTTCGAAAGAAAGTAAGCAACGTGGCAGCTATTATTTCCTTTTATATGAGAAATGAGCCCCATGGGGCTTAGGAAAAATCTCAGAATATTGAGTAAATAGCTTGAACTTATCTTTTTGCATGCGTCCCAATTTAAAAATTTACACACATTGGGTCGTAGGTATGTAAAAATATGAGGAGAACATCAGAGTCAGAGCTGATGAACCTGAAATCACATTTGAGATCGATCATGCAAAGCGTACCTCGGACTCAGTTTCATATACAAAAATCAGAGATCGTTCTCAACGGCTACGACTCGGTGGAGTTGAGATTGATCTCAGAGCCGTCTATTGTATCAAAGAGTATAAAACTACATAGAGTACGCATCACAGCTAAAAAGCGTCGGCAAGGCTGTTGTTTGATGCTGGGGTAGCAATGTGAACACTGGGGTATCAATATCAGTACCCCACCTAGAGAATATTCGTTGTATGAGATGCGCACTCTATGTAGTTCTATACTTTTTGGTTGTATTTAGTAGTGATTAAGATTACAATTTTTTTTTTGTAAATTAAGAGTTTTGTTGTAAATGCCGAATTGGAACACTTTTATCAATTTTTAGTAACAAAAATTTTTGAAAGAAATATATTACTGCAGAAATCGCAATTTGCCAGAGCAAGGAAGAAGGATGCTGTGCATTAAAACCAAAAACAAATAAATAAAAAAATTGCCAACATGAAGTCTAGAGTCAAAATCAGTTGACGAAACTTTTCTTTATTTGTTAAACGACCACCACGTGTTTTCAATTTCCATCCAAAAAGCGAACCTTCTTCCGATACAACCGACGAAAAAACTTCACCAGATGGACACCTTTTATAGAAATGTTCTATAAATTGGGTAAGAGAAATACCATGCTTAACTATTTATCACTTTAAATATCAAAACAAGATTCGCCTGATTCCCAGTTTTCAATTTGAGATCGATCTTAGCACTTTAAGATCGTCCTTACAACATGAGATCTAAGTCGGTTAGAAAGAAAGATAGCAGAAAAGTTAGTAAACAGCTTGAACTCATCTTCTTGCATACGACTTATTATTTCCTGTCCAACATTTAACTTAACAACAATCATAAGTATTTTTCAGCATAACCCCATTACGCAATAAAACACTTAACGACGCGACCATCTATACAATTCCCACTTATTGTAATCGAGGATAAATGATGAAAATATCAAACCGTGGAATAATAAATGATGAATAACGAATTATGGTAAACAACTTACGAAGACCAACTATTTACTTACAAATGCAAATTGGTCGGAGTACAATATTGTGAACGTTGGCTTCCAATGAAATCAAATAAATTATAGGGGGTGTCAAAGGGTCGTCTATTTATATTGACTATTACCTCAAACAGCTTAAATTATAACAGCTATTTTGTCAATCAATTTTCAAAGTCACATACTTTTTTTTCTACTCCCATCAACTTGAAATCTAAAGGACGTCCTCAAGCTTTCCATTAAGTAACAATCACCTAGGACCAGGTAAGGGATATTTTGAGTTTGTTACTGCAGCCAATAATTAAAGGGGAAATAATAATTGAATACCAAAAATTTCATGGATAACTATTTATAAATTCAAATTCAAAGATAAACAACTTTTTACTTCATTTACATAATGGCCGACCACCTGTTATCACATGAATAATTAATATCCCTTCTGAATAGCTCTGACACCAGGTAATAGATTAACTTGGGACACGTAGATTTTCGTCAAATTGGATATTAATACTGTGGAATGTCTCTTTAAACTCGATCGGCAACATCGAAGTAAGGATCCTTATTTTAAGCATGTAAGACAGTAATCTGTTAAGTGAGAAGCAAAGGGATTCATCAGAGAAGATATCTGTGATGGAATATGCTTAGGAGATCTGTGATACTACTTGCTTACATAAGTGGTGCTTCAATCCGGAATTAACCTGGGCTTCAACCAACATGACATTCGAAATAAGTCCGGTCCTTAGCCAACTGCCTACAGTTGCGCACTCCAAGTTGGTTGAGGTCGATTTCTACTTGTGCAACTTAAGGCGAGGTCTGCGTCCGACGTCTGGCTGGGAATCGAAGACTCTGCGAGTCGGAGTATTGGTGTCCATTCGTTCTACATGTCCTAGCCATCTTAATCGTCCAATGCGGAGTTTTTTTGACCAGGGGCATATCGCTATACAGCTCGTATAGTTCTTGGTTGAATCTTCGTCTCCATAGCCCGTCAACGCAAACGGGACCGAAGATTTTTCGAAGAATTTTCCTCTCAAATCGACCAAGGATTTCTTCATCCGCTTTTGAGACGGTCCATGCTTCAGCGCTGTAGAGCAGTACTGGGATGACCAGGGTCTTATATAAGATCTCCTTAGTAGTTCCAGTGAGGGCTTTGCTAATGAATTGCCTTCTCAGGCCGAAGAAACAGCGATTGGCAAGAGTAAATCTTCGTTTAATTTCTGACGAGATATTGTTGTCAGAGTTAATAGCGGAGCCGAGAAAGATAAAGTCCCTTACTACCTCAAAGTTATACCTATCAATGGCGACATTCTGACAAATTCGCCGATGTTGTGTGTCCTTTCGTGTTGACAGCATATACTTCGTCATGCCCTCATTTACTGCTAAAACCATTTTTGCCGCTTCCTTCTCTATACTAGCAAACGTGGCTATGACATCACGTTGTGTCCTACCAATGATGTCAATATCGTCGGCGTATGCTAGTAGTTGTACAGATTTTTGGAAAAATGTGCTTCTGGTGTTGGCTCGTGAGTTTTGCACGATCCTATCAAGAATAATATTGAAGAAGTCACATGACAGCGCATCGCCTTGCCTAAATCCTTTTAAGGTATCTAATGTGTCGATACCCAAAAAGGAGCAGCAAAAATTCTCCATCGTCATCGATGTTGTGTGTCCTCTCGTCTTGACATTACTAAATGCTTAGTCATTTACTGCTCCACTCATTTTTTCCGCTTCCTTCTCAATACTAGCAAACGTGGCTATGACACCCCGAGCAATGATATCAATATCGTCGGCGTATGCTAATAGTTGTACCGATGTTAAGAAGATTGTGCCTCTGGTGTGACCGATAGTTTTGCACAATCCTTTCAAGAATCAAATTAAAGAAGTCAAGACGGCGTATCGCAATGCCTGTACCCTTATTTCGGTATCCAATGTAAGGTCATTTCCGACCCTGGTGGAGCAGCGAGAATTCTCCCGATTCACGCTGCACAGACGGACCAAAACTAGACATGGCAACATAGTTTGTCTCTATGCGACCTTGAAACCAATGAATAGGTGGTGGGTATCGATTTGGACTTCTTGGATTTTTTTCAGGGTCTGCCGAAGTGTGAAGATTTGATCAGTTCTGGACTTTCATGGCCTAAAACCACACTGATAAGAGCCAATCAGGTTGTTGGTAAACGGTTTCAGGCGTTCACATATTACGGCAAATAGGAACATTAAAGTGGTGTTGAAAAGACGTATGGCTCAGTTCAGCGGGTCCTCTTTTTTGTGGATCGGGCAAACGATGCTGAGTTTCCATTCTTCAGGCATACTTTCATCCGGACAGATTTGGTTTATAAGTAGGTGAATGTTTCTTACCAGGTTATCTCCGCCGGCTTTATAGCTTTCAGCGCGAAGGCCGTAATTTCCGGCGGTTTTATTTAGCTTACGTCTAGAATTTGCTATCCTCTCTTCACGCAGGTCGGGTTGACAGTTGTCACTGTCGTTGCCAATATTGAATTGTCCGTTCTACTTGACAGCGGAATGTTGCTCCTCATCGCCATATAACAGTCTGCAGAAGTGCTTCTTTCATAATTCTTGCAACGAATGTGTCTCAACTACGATATTTCCTTGCTCATTTCGACCGAATTCTGTTCGAGCTTTGTATCCCTAGCTTAACCGTTTTCTTCTATAGTAAAACTTTCTAAAGTCGTTCCTGGAGTGGCACCTCTCTATATCCTCGATCGCGCGCTTTTCTTGCTCTTTTTTCTGAAAAGTCGTTGTTCTTCCCTTCTCTCGCCTTCACCTGCAGCTAAGCCTTGTAAGCCTGATTCTTCTCTGCGATCATCTATCATTTCCTCATTAAACCAAGAGTTTCTTGCTGGTGGGCCTGGAAACCTAGCACATCAGTTGCGGCTGATCTAGTGGTGTTGCTATTGTTCCTGGCAATCCGATGCTGGTGGTATGGTGTTAATCGAGAGGTTAATAGACACACGTTGCGCGAAGGCTTTGGCGGTCTCTTGCAATTGCAGTCATGTAACATACAAATGTTCACAGTGCGGTCCGACTCGATTTTAGTCCCTCTGAATGCTCGTACTCACAAAATGCTGGATGCGTGCCTCTTGTCTATCGCAATGTGATTAATTTGATTGATTTAGTTGATCTGGAGTCCGCCAAGTCCACTTATGGATATTTTGGTGAGGAAACCTTGTGCTGGTTGTGGTGGCATTTCGGTGCTCTCTTCCTACGCTCTAACGACTATACTTCGTCTTGAGGCTCGCAGTGATAACGCTTCGCAATTTCATATTTTGCTTTGTCGGAGCGTAAGCGCATATAAGGCTTACGTTTCAATTTAAATTAAATTTAGTTGTTACATTTTTTGGAAACATTTTCAAAATTTGGAACCAATCTCATCGATTTTGTATGGGTTGTATTAAACAAAATGACTCATTTCAAGGTGTTTATTCGTTCGCTATTTTAGGAACTTTGAGTATTTTTGTTTGGCGAAATTTCCAGGTTGAAAAAAATCTTTTATCCAAAATTCCGAGTAAAGACAAAACAGGTGTTCGTTCTTTAAATTACAAAAACGGAATACTTTATTAATGTGCAAAAAAAGGGAAGATAGGAGTATAGAGAGAGACAACTTTAGCATTGCTTTCCCGAAGGGAAACATTCAGTGGCAAAATAAGATTAGGGTGATCAAGACATTTGATATATTTAATCCGTTAACCGAGGTATGAGTGTAATCCAGCAATGCCATTAAATTTTCATTTTATTTTTGTCCTATATTCTGGATATTAGTAACAATTTTATTACATATGTTGAGTAAACGCGTGGTCATGGTCTGTAAAACCTTTTTATCAAATTTCTTGAAGACAGAACTACTTCATGACTCTTTTATACTATTCGTGGAGTATTAAGAAAAACCCAATTAAATACTTAGATCTATGAAGTCAATTTGAATGAAGAAGAGTTAAAACGGAATAGGTAAACGAATATTCATAAATTTATTTCAGACTAAACTGTATTAAGTTCCATTTCATTTTAAATTTTCTGATCAACTAAAACTTTCTTCCTTATTATAATAAAAATAACACAAATATATAATTTCTAAACACCGAATTTAGAACGCTTATGTTTGCTAAAATTATAAAAATGAAGGACGATAAAGATTTTTGTACTTTTAGTTGCAATTATGATCCAAAAACAAAAAAAAAACATTTTGGAAGAAAAGATATGTTTAAGGTGTTGTCTGACTATATGCTTATACTAGCTAGTCTACCGCATAGCAGTGCAGCAACCGCAAGATACTTTTTGGATTTTAACAATTTAGAAACAAAAAAAATTGTGATAGATAGATAGATTTTTATTCAGATAATTTTTAAGTTTACATGGTCTGAGTTACCGCACATTACTTTATACAGAGATTTGATACCACGTAACTTCGAGTAAAGTCTTTGAAATTAAAAACGGTTTACAACAGGGGGCGGTGAACTCCCCGATATTGTTTAACATTTATACAAGTGATCTTGTAGGTTCTCTCAGACACGCTATAGCGTACGCAGATGATCTAGTGGCGTACAGATCAGGTCCGAAAATCGAGGTCATCAACACACTTTTGCAACGTGACTTCGATCACATTAAGGGATATGGCGACGGTTGGAAATTGAGGATCTATTTCCAAAAAAAAAAACGAAACAATTCTGTTCAGGGCCCCATTGGACCCCTACTGGAAATTGTGTATCATTGGACAGAATGGACGGCCGTTGGCGGTGAGAAGTGAAGTCAAATACCTTGGCATCTGGCTTGACAAGTTTCTGTATTTTAATAAAAATGTAGATGCCTGTCTGGCCAGAGGGGGGTTCTTATGATCTGACAAGAAGATTGTTTCATAGCAGTCAACTTGATTCAAGGGTGAAAGTCATTTGCTACATGGCCCTCATAAGGCCGATCATCGCTTACGGTTGTCCCGTGTGGTTCAATGTATCACCATCCTACATGGAAAGGATACGGCTGTTTGAGAGACGTTGTCTCCGATCCTGCTTAGGATTGTACCGAACGCCGGACTCCGAGTACATAAAATATTATCGCAACGAGGTTCTATACAATGGGGCTCAGTTGAATAGAATTGACAATTTCCTAATTAAGGTGACTCGAAGGCACGCTGCAAGGGCGATGGCTAGCGACAACAGCCTGATATTTGGGGCTTATTATCCCAATGATTTATACATGGAGAGCACGCTCATATCGGGCCTTATTCCACCAGAGGCATTCATTTACATCGATTCGTTAGGGTTAGTACAAGACAGGAATGGTATCCCGGTTTTATGCCACCGCTATCGTTACGCGCGGGACAAACGGCTAATCCACGACGGGTACGTCGACAATGCTCCGGAGCTCCTCCGCTTTAGCATGGCGGTATCGGATCGCGATAGGATCGATGCTGCAAAACAGCGCACTGAATTCTGGTGGCTATATGAGGAAGGTGATTCTGCACTTCCTCAGGACTTTGCGGACTTTTAGTCCAACTCCATAGGTAAGATTTTAAAATTAGGAACAAGGTCTGGGGCGGGGCTTGTGCACCATATTGGCGTACGTGGGTGACCGCGGTGTAGTGGTAATGTGTTCGTCTGTTGAGTGGAAGGTTGCGCGTTCAATCCCAACCAAAATCCATTTCACTTTTATTTAAAAGAAATAAAAGGTCGGTGTAATACCTAAAAGTATGCACACCATCTTGAATTTCTTCAAATTTAACGAACATAAGAAAAAGTGACTCCCCGAAGCTAGTTCGGACACCACCCATGGAGTTTAAGTCTCCACTACATCCAAAATCTTTCCTATCCTCTCTTTCTTCCCCTTCACTAACCCTCGTACTATGGTAACATATAAAAGGGTATTCATAACCCCTTGAGTACGTGTAAATTATAAAAAAAAAACAATATGGTTGAACGCAGGCTGCCGTGGGACCGAAAGACGCAATCAGAATGGCGACCCCTCGGGGCATGCGCAACGAGGGCTCGGCACCCCGATTATAATTAAGTTAGGTTTAAGTAGTTAAGCAGTCTTAAGTTAAGTTTAAGTAGTTTAAGTAGTCTTAAGTTAGGCTTAAGTAGTTTAAGTAGTCTTAAGTTAAGTTTAAGTAGTTTAAGTAGTCTTAAGCTAGGCTTAAGTAGTTTAAGTAGTCTTAAGTTATATATAATCTGGAATAAGCTTTTATATAAAACAAAAAAAGTCACTTAACAAAGTTTTCAATTTTTTTTCTTTGTAAATTAAAATTAAATATAAAACCAAAAAACCAACAAACCTAAGCCTAAAGGCAAAACAAAACAGCTAAATATAAGCTTACAGCGCCCACTATGGGCCGATAAGTTAGATTAAGTAAACCAGTTATTGATAAGTTAGATTAAAGCATTTTTGTCTAGTAGTAAGTTAATATTTTAAGTAAATAAAAAATGAGTTTGAAAGTAAGAGACTTGATACCTCATCGAATCTTTCTACTGAAATATATTCATATTTGTGGTAAAGAAAATAAATTAAGTAAACATAATTTGAGGGAAAAAAACAGTAAGAAAAACCTCACTAAAACAGAATAAAATGAATGAATATTTAAATAAATAAATTAAAAAAGAAATAAAATAAATATACAAATTAATAAATAAAAAAATAAATAAATAAATAGATAAATGAATAAATAACTACATAAATATATAACAAATAAATAAATAAACAAGAAACAACAATAACAAAAACCAATTAATATACAGGGTGTCCGCCGGGAAGGTATACTTCTTTGTTTGGTTATAATTTTTGATTAAATGAAAGAGAGTGGATCTTATACTGATGAATGTTTTATGTAATGTCGGCAATTACTTATGGAATAGAATATCAGGTAAATGTCTGCCTCTGTTAGTCTCACAAATGCGAGCCCTTGTGAGCACATTTTTCATTACATTCTCACACATTTCACGCGGTATTTCAATAATTTCATCACGAATAGTTTGTTTGAGTTGCTCAATCTGGTTTGTTTGCATAAGCCTTGCTTTTCAGATGTCCCCACACAAATAACTCCGGAGCAGTCAAATCAGGCGACCGTGGAGGCCAATCAACATCAACATTTCTTGAAATAACTTGTTATGGAATGAAGTCTCGCAGTAAATCCATTGTAATCCTGGCTGTATGCGATGTGGGACCGTCTTGTTGATAGCACATGCTAATCAAGCCCAAAGCATGCAGTTGTGGCATTCAAAAGTTTTCAATCATATCACGTTATCGCTCCCCATTCACAGTTACCGTTGCGCTCTTTTCATTTTCATTGTCAGTAGCAATCATTGGACCTTACTTCTGTCCAATGATTGCTACTGACCAAATTGCACACCAGACTGTAACTTTTAATGGATGCAAAGGTGACTGATGAATAATTTGAGGGTTTTCCATTGCCCAGAACCGACTATTCTGTGTATTCACATATCCATTCAAATGAAAATGTGCCTCGTCACTCCTTATGATTGTCATGGGCTAGTTGCTACATCCTATTGGCATATATACGGCGGCGTGAATGGTATTGTGGAAGAAGCTCTTGTGTCAACTGAATCTTAAATGAAAACAAATGCAAATCCTTCCGCAAAATTGTGGCCAAAGTTGTTCTTTGAAGCCTGAGCACGAATTTCAGATATCCCCACGAAAAGAAGTCCGGAGCAGTCAAATCCGGCGACCGTGGAGGGCAATAAACATCACCTCGCAGTAATTTCATTGTATTCCTGGCTGTATGAGATGTGACACCGTCTTGTTGATACAACATGTTAATCAAGCCCAAAGCATTCAGTTGTGGCGTTAAAAACTTTTCAAACATATCACGATATCGCTCCCCCATTCACAGTTACCGTTACGCAGTTTTCATTTTCAAAGAAGTAAGGTCCAATGATTACGCCTGACCAAATTGCACACCAGACTGCGACTTGTAATGGACGCAAAGGCGACTGATGAATAATTTGAGGGTTTTCCATTGCCCCGAACCGACTATTCTGTTTATTCACATATCCATTCAAATGAAAATGTGCCTCGTCACTCATTATGAAAGTCGGTGTTGTCATGGGCTAGCTGTAACATCCTATTGGCATGTGTACGGTGGCGTTAATGGTCTTGTGGAAGAAGCTCTTCTGTAAGCTCTTGTGTAAGCTCAGTAATCAACTGAATCTTAAATGGAAACAAATGCAAATCCTTGTGCAAATGTTTGGCCTAAGTTCTTCTTTGAAGACCAAGCTCCTGAGCACGGCGTCGAATTGAGGTTTATGGATTGTTTTGAACACTTCCTTGAGCAGCAGTAATGTTTTCAGCCGATCTTGCAGTACGTGTGGTCCATGCTTGGGCCTATCACCTACAGACCCGTTTTGTTGGCGCATTGTTTGTTCCAAAAATTTCACGTTACTTTCTCATCGTTACAGTAGTCGATGATTAATTTTGATAAAAGCTTTTAACGATTAAAACACGTTGGTTTATCGGATATTTTTCCATAATACACTACACGATAAATAGTGCGTTTTGTTGGCACGTTGTTTCTTCCAAAAATTTCACGTAACTTTCTCATCGTCACAGTAACAGATGATTGATTTCGATAAAACGTTTTAACGATTAAAACACTTTGGTTTATCGGATATTTTTCAATAATAAGTTTGCCACGTGTCTACTTCACGACTGCCAAATATGAACTGTCAAGACTAATGTTTACCAAAATGGCGACAATATATAAAAAATTAATAAATATATAATAATAAATAAATAAATAATTTCTTATACATGTAACTAGATGCGAACTGCTTAGAAATATTGCAAGAACTACGACTACGAAAAAAGATTTTTTTACTAAAGTGTTATCAGAGTGACCGCAGCTGGCCTTAAATTTAGCCATAAGAGTGTTTTTTCTTTCAGAGATCAATTCAACATTCGCTGTTTTGTGTAAGACCCATGTAGGCAAAATACCATGGAAGATTTAGCATCATTTTAAAAATATTGTTTTGTGCTATCTGTAACTTCGCTAAATGGCACTTGGCGCAATCACCCCGAATTTGGCATCCGTACAGAATTATTGCTTGCAATATGACTCTATGCAATATAATATTTTTTTTTGAGAACAATGACTTTATTTTTATAAAAGGGATATAAAACGTTTGTACTTATATTCATTTTTTCAGCGTTTCGTACACATGTTGATTAAATCAGAGTTTTGAATGGAGATGAATTCCTAAGTATTTTGGAAGAATTTATGTTTAAGGTGTTGTCTGACTATATGCTTATACTAGCTTGTCTACCGCATAGCAGTGCAGCAACCGAAAGACACTTTTTGGATTTTAACAATTTAGAAACAAACAAAAAATCTTAATATAATCATAATTTATACGATTTTTTTGTAAATTTTAAGCTCTAATTGTTAAACGAAAAACTAAGTGAATGTTATGTTTTGTTTCTGAATATTAAATAAATTTATTTTATTTTATTATCTGCTACTTTTTTTCAAATCTACTTCGTTGTTTTGGGCAATTTGATAAACTTTCTGTGCTCAGCAATGGCAGCCCTTGTCCCAGTTATCTGACCAGTATTTTAAATTTTTTTTTAAATTTGGTTATCAATAGATTTATCATGACTATTTGACTTGCTAAACTTATTAGTGCAAGATTATAAGTTTAACAAGTTAAATCCTTATCATTGAAAGGATTATACGAGTATGACTAATTATAAAGGCAGGTACCCAATTTTTATCAGGTTTTTCAAAAGTTGAGCGACAGGGACAGCAAACGACGCCATATTTCTTGCCGCTCTTATGAACATTTCTCTTCAGTATGGTTTGCCATTTCATGATGAAAAGATATACGATCCAACAACGAGTCGAAATTATTAAAATTTACAACCGAAATTCGGAGTCAGTGGCCTCAACGTTAAGAGCGCTACATCCAAATCATGGTCGTCATAATCATCCTAGCAGATTAACAATTGAGCGTCTAGTGGACAAATTTGAATCCACAGGCACAGTACAAAATGTTTCCGTGCCAGTAAGACAAAGAAGTGCCGTAGTGTCGAGAATATTGCTGCCGCTGAGGCTTCAGTTGAAGAAAGCCCAAATGTGTCTCTCACAAGTCGTTCTCAAGCGTTGGGCATCTCTCTAACATCGTTGTGGCGAATTTTGCGAAAAGATCTTGGCCTACATCCTTACGAGACTAAATTGACGCAAGAACTGAAGCCACTTGACCACCAGAAGCGTCGTATGTTCGTGCTGAGCAACAACTTGAAATTGATTCGGATTTTCATCGAAAAATCATCTTCAGCGATGAGGCTCATTTTTGGCTGAATGGCTTCGTCAATAAACCATATATGCGGTATTGGTCAGGCAGCAATCCACACGTACTCCATGAGTCATCATTGCATCCCAAAAAAATTACGGTTTGGAGTGGTTTATGTGCCGACGGCTTCATTGGGCCGTACTTCTTCCGTGATGATCAAGACCGGCACGTTACTGTGAATGGGAATCACTACCGTTCAATGATAACCGAATATTTTTGGCCCCAATTGATGATATGGACTTGGAGGACATGTGGTTCCAACAGGACGGCGCCACAAGGCACACAGCGAATGCCACAATCAATTTATTGGAAACCAAGTTTGGAGAACATGTTTTCTCACGAAATGGTCCAGTCGCTTGGCCGCCTCTGTCGTGCGATTCGACACCGTTAGACTATTTCCTGTGGTACTACGTCAAGTCTATGGTCTATGCAAACAAGCCAGCGACGATTGATGAACTTCGTACGAATACCGAACGTAAATTGCAGCAGTATCGGCCGATTTATGGTTGAAAACCGTCGAAAATTGGGTTCAGTGTCTGGACCTCTGCAAGTGTGCCCGTGGTGGCCATGCAAAAGAAATCGAGTTCCATACATAATGGCATCGAACGTCCTTTTACAGGAATAAAGAATTTTATTGATATCCAAAACCGTTTCTGTTTTATTAAAAAAAACGTTTGTAGCGCTCTTATTGAAAACCCTTTACAAATGAAAATTACACAAATGTCTACAACGGTTTAGTACCAAAAGACTTCTGAGGGTTTTTTGATTCATTAATCTCTCGCAAAATATGCAACGACACATGACATATATTTTCCTATAAATCGGATTAATATAATAAATACATCTTCTCAGACAATAATCATTCGCCGAAATGTACCGAGTAAGCCCCTCGCATAACACGTTTAAATACCTCTCACCCGCCTTATCCTATTCAACTTTATCTCATCGCACATCACTCCAAGCTTTTAATCCATAACCCAACAGCCGTTCCAAACGAAGGTATGTGTGATACATATCCCACATTTAAAATGCACAGTTAAATATCAATTCACTTTGAAATTCCAATTCATAATTCATTGCGATGAATTCAATAAAAAAAAATAAACTAACAACCAAGCGGGTCTGTCGTCTAAAAGACCCCATCATGTGTCGTGGTCTCGCCGGTCTCCGCAATTCTAAATTTATCTCCATTTTTTGAACTTTCCTATTTAACAAGTTACTTACACGCCCCAACTATATACACTCACAGCAGCCCCTGCCTTGCCACTATCCATTGAAAAGCCGCCACCACCACGAGATCCCAGGTCCCCATTACTCATCCAAATGGTTAGAGTAAATATAAAATGATTTAAAGCGACCTAAAAGATACACACATTCATAATGTGATTTACAACATGTTGCATGGTGTCTCCTTAAATTTTTCATACTCCCGGTCTAGCTAGGCCTGGGGAAAAATTGTGGAAACGTGTACACAAACGCAATATTCGACTCTGGCGCTAGCCTGGAATATCCATCTTCCATGAATCTTCTGAGCATGTGCACGATATCATCGTTCTCGTTTCGTTGTGTATTGTATCTTTTACGAGAAGAGCACAAGATACAGTATCCCCCTTTTCGTTAACATTCGCTGGGTTTGTTTACGAACGAGGTGCCCACAAGGAGTCGGATAAAAATGTTTGACAACAGGGTTGTTTAGTTTTAGTCGAACTGTTGCGGGGTGAATGTCGTGTAGGCTTGTCGTGTACTGTATCCGCTGTTATATTTGTGTCGTCGAGTAGCGTAAATTAGAACGACAGAAAAAAAAACCAACCAAAGCAAAGGACTATCAAGGTCCTTTACGTGTGTCCGTGCGTTTAAAGGAATTTCTGTTTCTATCGAGTAAAATTAATGACGGTCTTCGTATCTTATTTTAGATAAAAGTGAATTTAAGATATCGTGTCGTTAAAAAAGGAAATACAACAAAATAAATTCAATTTGCGCCAGGAGCCTCAAGAGTGTACAAGTGAATTTAAATTTGAAAAAAATTCAAATAAAGTGGAAAAAGTGGAAAAAAGTGAGTTTGAATAAGTGAAAAATCTGTGTGTCGATGTATCTATGATATGGTGTCCTTCAAGAGATAATTCAGTGTAAGTGATTTTTTTTTTAGTTAAATATTCAGCTTGCAATAAATTGTTGGAAAAGTAAAAAAAAAAAATTAACATCCGGTTGGTACTTGGTCGCCAGCAAGAGCTTAAGTGGGTCTGCCTGCAAAGTTTGAGTGGATAAAAGAAAATATGATAATTTAAATAAGAAAGGACGAAGAGGAACTTCGCGCGCCTTAAAAAGTGTGTTGATAAGCTTTGCAAGTGGAAGAGGTTCGAATTTTAAGCGACATCCTAGCTGTGGAGTTTTGTTTTTTACGTGGATAGAACGGGAATGGAATTTATAAAAAAAGGACTTAAAGTCAGTTTAACCTATCTTTAGAAAAGTTCAGCCTTCTGAAACTAAAGTCAAATAACTTGAACGGATTTTTCTACACAATTCTGTGAGTTTTGCTTTTTGAAGAGGGGTTTAGGGGGTGAACTGTTTTTTTTTTGTTTTAAGATATGTTAGGTAGGAAGGGACGGGTTTTGTAATTTGTTGTGAGGGTAGTGTTTTAACATGTCGTCAGCCTAATAAGAAAACCTCGAAAATCCAAAATTTCAAATTTTATAGGAGGAACGAAAGTTTCTTATTACGACCAGTTTTTTGTTTAACGGTGTTGTTTTATATCCTAAATAATAAAATTGCGGGTTCTTATACAAAAAACGTTTTTTTAATACGACAACGTAGGCACCTTTAATCATTTTACTGGAGTTACGAGTTTTTTGTCATTCTACCATTGGAGTTATGAGGCATGCTGCCAGGTTTTTGTCAGTTGAAATTGAAATAATTGGGGATTCCTCGCTTTTTTATACCACTTTTATACCTTTGGATGATGAAGTTACGAGTTTTGATTGTTTTACGAAGGAGTTGTGAGGTTTGCTGACAGGTTTTTGTCAGCACTTTAAGTTGAAATTTCAATAGTTGGAGATTCCCCCTCTTTTCATAGCACTTTTATACCTTTGAATAGCGAAATGACCAGTTTTGATTATTTTAAGAAGCAGTTACGAGGTTTTCTTTTCAGTAATTTGTCAGAGTTACGAGGTTTTTCAGCTACTCTGACTGCATTGGAGTTACGAGACATAAGCAAATTGATTTTTATGAGATTTAATGTTAATAAGGCCCGGTTTTTCCGTGCTGAGCTAACTCGGAGTTAAGCCGGAGTTGACTAACCCCGAGATAAATTTAATCTACAGTTAATTCCTAAAACAGTTTTTCAGTGCCGGAATAAATTTATTTCCGAGTGTGGTGATTTGATTTGGTAGTACTCATGATTTATCGATTTTGATGTCAAAAAGTTATCGAAATGTATAGAGTCCGTAAGAGCTCAGTTGTCAGCTGTTTGGTTTCTATTTTCCCAAACAAATGAAAATGGCTTTTGTCGCGATTTTACAAGACTTCTCCTTCTTAAAACAGTCAAACTCAATGTTTTAAACAGTTTCTAGTGCAAATGAATATATCAGACACGAATTTAATTTCTAAAAATTTGATTAAATGTCCACAGAAATGGTATTGAAAATAATTGTTTGTTTGCTATTTTATCATCTGTCACTCATTAAGTCCAGGGGTGAACTCATCAAAATTTCTGGGTTAACTCCAAGTCAACTCTGGACTTAAATTGGAAAACTACTTTACCGAGTTAACTCGAGTTTAATCCCGAAACTAGGATGATCTCGCACTGAAAACCCATGTCTAAGGAGCTTAAAAGTTTTCTATAACACTCCGCTATTTTATAGAAACTTGACGTTCTATAAAATAGCGTCAAAAAGTAGTTTTTGGAATTACGAGTTTTTGTTATTAAGCTTTTACGTTGTATGTTATTCTTCTGACAGTAGATGGCACATCTCTTTTTTTTCCTTAATCGACAAAGTTCACTTCTAATATCAGACACATTGAAATGCAAATTCATTTGCTATCCCTTAACAATAAAAAACGAGTGGCGGGTGCACGACTGGATCGTACGCAATTTTCTCTTTCACATCGAGATAATTTTACGTTTGTGATAATTTGACCAAAATACACAAAAGATATAAATAATGAATAAGTTGATAAAACAAGCGTTAATTTAGGAATTTGAAGGAATCGGTGTCTATGTGAAAGATTATGATTTTCCGTTATTGGCTAAAAATGAAAAATTCCGTTTAGGGATAATTGGACCAAAACCGACGTTATATGGATTTTTTGAAAAAAAAAAAAAACTGATTATGCAGTTTCGTTGAAACTAATATGCGTATAGTATATATGAAGTTAAATCAAAATCGCTTGGGCCGTTTTTGTCAAAATTACGGTTATGTATAATTTTTATATAACAGGTACCTGTAGTAGCATGGCTAAAGGCAAACAAAAAAAAAATAGCCCAGAATTATGATCAAAAAACACTGGATACAAAGTTTGAAGGAAACCGATCACGTTTCTTAGGCTGCAGAGACCTGTACGGACAGACGGACCGACGAACCGAGACGGACGGAATTCCGAAAATCAAATTTTTAGGTTCCGCTATCATCGTAATGTTAGAATCAATGAAAATCTCAAGGTAGAAAATTTTCACGAAAACAATATCTTTCTCTTTGTAAGAGAAAGTTAAAACGCGGCACTTAAAGCTGATTCAACCTGACTGACCCTAACAATCAAATTAAAGCGGCACTTACAGCTGACTCAGCTGAAAATAAAATAATTAGGCTATAGCTATGCAAATGTCTAAAGCTCTGCAATAAGTACACACACAAAAAATTAAAAGATCTGAAATTAATTGTGATACACTTTTTAAACGCTTAAGGGAAATATGTAGATCTGGAGATTAAAATGTTAGCTGCAAAAAAATTGTGATTTGGGTAATTTTTAAGCATTTATGGTGGTATCACGTAGTGTCAAACATTTTTTAACTGGTAATAACAACACAACACATAAATGTAACACACCATATTGGAATTACAATAAGAAACCGATGGTTTCGAACGCCACATTGAAGAAGTTCGTCTTCTTCTTTGAGCTACAGACCTTTGCGAAATTTGACAATGAAAATTATTTCCTGTTTTTACTTTCAGGATTTGAAGTTGTGTTCTCTCGATCCGTATGTAGACCAACAAACTAATCCCTGACCAACTGCGCCATTTTCAAAAAAAAAAAATTTAAATTGAAAAATCCAATAAGCCAGATGTGTTATCTAGAGTTAACTAAGCGATGTTTTTGGGATAACTCACATAACTTATATATTGTTAGTTAAAAAAAAAAAAAAGAATCTAGTATGACGAGCTCAAACGTTGCTTTTCAACAACAAGCGCTGCGGGTTCAAGCCCCAGCTTCGGCAGCATTTGTTTTCTACGAAAATTGCCAGCTTATCTGAGGCCACGTGTGCGATAATATGAGACAATATAAATCTATGTCTCCTCCACTGTGCCACGTAGGTTTATGTTATATGTCTTTCCTTCTATGTATCTATCCGTCTCTCTCTGTTGTATAAATGTCTTGATCTATCCCAGCCGATGGCCTCAGTCGCCAGTGCTGTTATGTGTCTGTAGCTCGTTGCATTCATGTGCGAAGTACTGTGATGTCAATGTCAATGTCAATATCTTGGAAAATGTTGAAAACCGTTGTTATATCTACTGTCTATGCTGTCAATTTAACAGAGACATGGTTGTTCATTTTAAAACTCTAAAAAAGTTCTAAAAACTAGCTGGTTCGAACAAAGCCAAGTCTAGAAGTCCAGTTTTCAACCAACTTTTCGAGCATTTGGGGCCGTATGTCGGCAATAATGCCACGAATGTTAGCTTCCAAGTCCACTTGCGTTTCTGGTTTAGACGAGCGACTTCACATACCCCCAAACAAAATAATCCAATGGTGTCAAATCACACGATCTTGGTGGCCAATCGACAGGTCCATTCGGCGAAATTATACTCTCATCGAATGTTTCCTTCAACAAATCGATTGCGACGTGCGCTGTGTGTCATGTAGCGCCGTCTTGTTGGAACCACATCTCATCCACATTCACGCCATCCAATTCGGGAACAAAGTAGTCGGTTATAATGACTCTATACCGGTCTCCATTAACGGTAACTGACTCTCCAGCATCATTTCGGAAGAAATATGGCACAAAGACTCCACCAGTCCATAGAGCACACCAAACAGTCGGTCTCATGTGGATTCTCTTCACTCCATTTCACCAAAAATGAGCCTCATCCCTGAACAAAATTTTGCGATTAAAATCAGCATCGAGATAAATCGCATTTCCGGCCCATACACCAAAATCATGACGCATTACATCGTCTCGGGGCTTTTATTCTTACACAAGCTAGATCTTGTAAGGTCGTAAGCCAAGATCTTTGCGCAAAATCTTATAAAAGGATGATGGACAAAGCTCCAATCGCTGTGCACGGTGGTGAATCGAATCATTCGGGTCCTCCTCAACACTTTGCTCTACAGCGGCAATTGTTTCTTCGGTACGCACTGTTCGACGTCTCTGCGGATGCGTATTATCACATAGAGAAATCGTAGTGCGAAAACGATCCATCGTTTACCGAATTAATTGCTCTGATGGACGGTTATGTCGACCATAAAATGGAAAATGGACGGAGCTTGTGGTAAACTTCGCGAACTAAACCATTATTTTTGAAATAAATTTGCACGATTTGCAAGCGTTGTTCATTTGTCAACCTGTTTATGATGAAATGGCAAGCCAAACTGAACATAAATGACATTAGAGTTGCCCGATTTGATCACAAAATGTCAGTTTTATTTCGATTCGAAAAACCAACATCTGGTTGCTGTCAAAATGCAATATCTACCGTCAAATCTACAGTTCAACTATTTCTTGTGTCATTTTTAGTTTTAACAGCTGTTTGATTTGATTTGCACAACTTTTTTTGAAATTTTTGCTCCAAAATAAAAAATGTACACCAAATATTTTAATTTTTTTTTTAAATGCCATACATACAAATAAGTTAGTGGATTAATAGGATGTTCGAGAACTGCATGATGAACTTGGGGTCTAACTGCAAATATCTTCAGCCCAATCTGCAGTTCTCAAGTCGCTGTCCACAGTGTGTACTTTATAAATAATAAATTATTTAATTGCGATGAGTCATCATTAAACTCCTGCTGCAGTCCAAGTTCACTGTCCTGAATATTTTAGAAATAGGCTCGGACCTGAGCAGAAATATCTACACTTCGTTTTGTAAGACCACGACCTAAGTAAATAAAAATCACCTAGGCAAACAGAAGACCACACGAAGCACAATCAAATCTTTAACATACCTGTAAACCTTAGACAATGTCAAATTGCCCTCGACTTCAAAATCGTCCACGTAGAAAGGTAAATTGTTCCCAGGAACCACGATTCCCAGGGACGCTACAAAAGCTGAGCGACAGGGACAGCAAACGACGCCATATTTCTTGCCGCTCTTTTGACATTTCTCTTCAGTAAGGTTTGCCATATCATGATGGAAAGATATACGATCCAACATTGAGTCGAAATTCGAAGTCAGTGGCCTCAACGTTAAGAGCGCTACATCCAATTTATGGTCGTCATAATCGTCCTAGCAGATCAACAATTGAGCGTCTAGTGGAACAAATTGAATCCGCAGGCACAGTACAAAATGTTTCCGTGCCAGTGAGCCAAAGAAGTGCCGTAGTGTTGAGAATATTGCTGGCGCTGAGGCTTCAGTTGAAGAAAGCCCAAATGTGTCTCTCACACGTCGTTCTCAAGCGTTGGGCATCTCTGTGACGTCGTTGTGGCGAATTTTGAGAAAAGATCTTGGCCTACATCCTTAAAAGATTAAATTGACGCAAGAACTGAAGCCGCTTGACCACCAGAAGCGTCGTATGTTCGTGCATTGGGCTGAGCAACAACTTGAAAATGATTCGGATTTTCATCGAAAAATCATCTTCAGCGATGAATCTCATTTCTGGCAGAATGGCTTCGTCAATAAACCAAATATGCGGTATTGGTCAGGCAGCAATCCACACATACTCCATGAGTCATCATTGCATCCCGAAAAAATTACGGTTTGGTGTGGTTTATGGGCCGGCGGCGTCATTGGGCCGTACTTCTTCCGTGATGATCAAGACCGGCACATTACTGTGAAGGGGAATCACAACCGTTCAATGATAACCGAATATTTTTGGCCCCAATTGGATGATATGGACTTGGAGGACATGTGGTTCCAACAGGACGGTGCCACAAGCCATACAGCGAATGCCACAATCAATATATTGGAAACCAAGTTTGGAGAACGTGTTATCTCACGAAATGGTCCAGTCGCTTGGCCGCCTCGGTCGTGCGATTTGACGCCGTTAGACTATTTCCTGTTGGGCTACGTCAAGTCTATGGTCTATGCCAACAAGCCAGCAAAGATTGATGAACTTCGTACGAATATGGAACGTGAAATTGCAGCAGTATCGGCCGATTTATGCTTGAAAACCGTCGAAAATTGGGTTCAGCCTCTGGACTTCTGCAAGCGTGCCCGTGGTCGCCATGCAAAAGAAATCGAATTCCATACATAATGGCATCGAACGTACTTTCACAGGAATAAAGAATTTCATTGATATCCAAAACCGTTATTGTTTTATTTTAAAAAAAGCTTTTGTAGCGCTCTTATTGAAAAACCCGTTACATATTTATATTAATTCTTGTAGCAGAGCTTGAGACTGAACAATTATTATTAGACCCTAAAAGTATGCAACACTGGATAGAATGAATTAAGTAGGCTTTTATTTTAAGCTTTTATGCACCACTTTAAAGGCGATTCCTTCAAGGGTACATGTTAATTCGATTGTCAATTTGATTTACTTTAAACCACACGACGTCTTTTTTTAAAACATTAAGGCCCGTTTGCTGAAACGGAACATAAATCGTATACATAGGTATGTTCCACATACGTTCTATGTGAAGCCTAGATTTATGTATGTTGCAGAAAAAATGTATGTTCAACAGAGTAAGTGGTGACCTTTAAATGAATACTTACTTCAAGTCGGTTTACACAACTGTCAAAATATTGTGTGCAAATGTTCGTTGTTTTTTTTTTTCATTTTTCCGTGTGTTGTCTTTAAAAAGCTGCGTAATGTCTTCAAAAAATAAGAAAAGGAATCCGAACTTCTCGCAAAACGAAAAAACACTTCTTTTGCATTGTGTCCACGATAAAAAGAAAATCGTAGAGAATAAACAAACTGATGGTTCAACGTGGAAGGATAAGGAGAACGCTTGGCTCCGAATCGAGACAAATTTTAACAACCAATCAAAAGCTTGTTTCAGAAATAGCGAGTCACTCAAGAGGTTTTATTGCAACTATAAAGCAGAATTAAGAAAAGAGGCAGCAAAGGAAAAAGGTTCAAGCATTCAAACAGGATTAGGAAAACCATTTACACCTTCTGACCCTAATTTTGAACTGGCCGTTACCATTATGAACCCAAAACCAATTTTCGGTTCGAAGAACGAAATTGATGGTGACAGACAGGTTGAACAACAAGAAAGCGAAAAGATAACCTAAGTTAATATTTAAAACAACAGTGTAGAATGTTTACTTACACTAAAAAATATTTGGTAGTGCCATGAGAAATCAAATGACCGCGACGACTGGAGTAACTATACACCATCAATGCTAAAAAAAAAGTTCATCCAAATTGAAAACTCCAAACTCCCGAATGCACAGTTGAGGATAACATTTTTGATGATTTTTAGGACGATATTTCGGGTGATGCTGAAAAAGGAATCACACCACAAATAATGATGTCAAAGGGCTTCAGAAAACAATTTGATAACATCATTCGACATGAAAATACTCCATGGACTTCCAGAAGAAGACTTGTCGCCTCAACAATGCAAAGCAGTAAGATTTCTGAACAGCATTCCGAACTTTAGAAGTTTAAAATCGAACTTGACAAGCAACAGTATGATACTTTGAAAGAAGAAGCAGTTCAGAAAAAAATTCAAAGCAATATAGAACATGAATTGAAGCGAAAAACTTTGGAACCTAATATTGCAATTTAAAGTGAAATATTCAAAAAAAAAATGCAAAATGAAGACTGCACAGCTAAAGATGCCAAAAGTGTATTAAAAAAACATTAAGTTTTTGTTTAAAGACATTAACTGACAAAATTTTTTTATTTATCATTTTATGTTTTTTTGCTACCGTAACTAAGTTATTTTGTGTTACTTTGGACTGAGTGAAATAAAACTTTCATTTTGAGTTGAACGTTTTGCATATTTTTATTTTATTTTGCTTTGTTTTTGAAATTAGGTTTACAGTCCGACAAAATACTGACTAATCACATCCACGCGCTGTTGCGTATTCAAATTTAAGGAGTTCGAGGTTGAATTTTTGATTAGGGAAGAATTTTCATTATCTATCTGCCCAGCAGTAATAACGCGTTGTAGATCTTTATCACTAACATCAAAACTTTCAGGAGGATCGTCAAGTATACCATTATCGCTATAATAATTGTTAGTACAGTACTCAATTTTAGTCGGACACCATAAGCCAAAACAGGAAATCTTATTTTTTAAATCCCAAAAGCTTTTTCGATTACACCTCTGGAACGAATTTTAGACTCGTTATACAACTGTTCTGCTGCACTTCTTGGATTGAGAAGTGGTGTCATCAAATAAGATTTTTGAGGATAAGCCGAATCAGCTTTTTTTTTGTTTCAAAGATTATTAAATGAAAGCAAAACAGTTCCTACTCAAACAGGATACTTACCCCAGAGAAAACATTTCGCGTGTGCACTTGGTTGTCTTTCCAAAACATTTCGTATCCTGAAATTACTGAAAATTGTTGCATCATGAGTAGATCCAGGCCATCTAGCCACCCCATTAGTCAAATATCATTTTAGCGTTGCAAATCGCTTGAACGTTTATGGAGAAATAACTTTTTCTGTTCCGAAAAACTTCTGCTTCAAGCCCACCTTAATGTAATATTCATATAGATATTATGTTGTAGTCAATCTTAAATCTTAATTTACCGGGGGAATGAATTTTAACATGAGTGCCGTCAATGGCTCCAATTACGTTTAGAAAGGATGCTATTTCATAAAAATTGCGTTTGGTTTTTGAAATATCTGCTGGAGTTTCAGAAAATTTTATATAATCATGTCCAGCTGTTGCTCTCAAAACTTTCAGAACTACTCTTAAAATTGTTGAGACATGCATTCCACCGACATCGGCTATACACTTCACTATTCCTAACAGAAAGCGCCTGAATAACAGTACATGTAAATTTATGTTTGACATAAATATCTTAGGTTCCACTTTTTCTACCACCTAAGTTATGTTCAAAATACCGATTTCTATGTTTCAGTTTACGTTTGGTGCAAAGCCCTAAGTGCCACTTAAGGGTTTATGTTCATAATAAACATTTATGATTCATATAAGCAAACGGGCCTAAGACATCCACGATACATTCTAAAGGGTGGTTAAGTTTTAAGGGCCGATGTTGATTTTGAATAAAACACAAATTGTTTAGGAATGCATTGTCATTTCTTTTTTCTATGATAATTTTTTTATGGTTGAATTGAGTTGAAGAAAATATCGGCCGCGACCTCGGCGGCACACCTCCATCTGATGGTCCAAATTTTCGATGACGCTGAGGCATGTTAATGTGCCGAATTATCTCATCCTTTAGCTCTTGAATTGTTGATGGCTTATCGACGTATACCTTTTCTTTCAACTAATTCCAAAGAAAGAAGTTCAACGGTGTCAAATGACATGATCTTGGCGGCCAATTGACATCGCTACCACGTCAGATAACACGGCCATTGAATCTGTCGCGCAGAAGAGCCATTGTTTCGTTAGCTGTGTGGCAAGTGGCACCGTCCTGTTGAAACCACATATCGTCCACATCCATATCTTCCAATACGGGCCATAAAAAGTTCGTTATCATCGCACGATAGCGAACACCATTCACAGTAACTGCCTGACCGGCCTCATTTTGAACAAAATATGGTAATGCCGCCAGCCCATAAACCGCACCAAACAGTCACTCTTTGCCATTTTTGTGGGTGCATTGGTTTTTCGATAATCACTCTTGGATTATCATTCGCCCAAATGCGGCAATTCTGCTTATTGGCGTGTCCACTGAGGTGAAAATGTGCCTCATCACTGAAGATGATTTTCTTAGAAAATTGTTCATCCACTGTTGCCATTTATTGACACCATTCTGACCATTGACGACGCTTGAAATGGTTTTTTTTTTAAACTCATTTTTTATTTACTTAAAATATTAACTTAATACTAGACAAAAAAGCTTAAATCTAACTTATCAATAACATATTTACTTAAACTAACTTATGGCCCTTAGCGGGCGCTGTAAGCTTACATCTAACAGTTTTTATTTTGCCTTTCGGCTTCAAGTTTCTTTTGTTTTATTTTAAAATAAATTTATATTTCAAAGAAAAATTTAAAAAAACTTTGATTAGCGACAATTTTATATAAAAAAACGTAATCTACTTAAGACTACTTAATACTACTTAAATACTTAATACTACTTAACTACTTAAGACTACTTAACTACTTAAGATTACTTAACTACTTAAACTTAATTATAATCTGGGTGGCGAGCCCTCGCTGCATATGCCCCGAGGGGTCGCCATCCTGATCGAGTCTTTTGATCCACAGGCAGCATGCAACCACCAATATTGTACGCCAATATGGTACACAATCCCCGCCACAGACCTAGTACTAGAATTCATTTATCGAAGAACTAATTATTGGACTAAAATTCCGCAAAGTCTAGAGGAAGTGCTGAATCACTTCCCTCGTGTAGCCACCAGAATTCGGTGCGCTGCCTTTCGCCCTCGGTCCTATCGCGATCCGATACCGCCGTGCTAAAGCGGAGGAGCTCCGGAGTATTGCCAACGTACCCGTCGCGGATTAGCCGTTTGTCACGCGCCTCACAAGAGCGGTGGTATAAAACCTGGATACCGTTCCTGTCTTGTACTAACCCTAACGAATCGATGTAAATGAATGCCTCTGGTGGAATAAAGCCTGATATGAGCGTGATCTCCATGTATAAATCATTGGGGTAATAAGCCCCGAAGATCAGGCTGTTGTCGCTAGCCATCGCCCTTGCAGCGTGCCTTCGATTCACCTTAATTAGGAAATTTTCAATTCTGTGCAACTGGGCCCCATTGTATAGAACCTCGTTCCGATTGTATATTATGTACTCGGAGTCTCGCGTTCGGTACAACCCTAAGCAGGATCGGAGACAACGCCTCTCACGCTTGAAATGGTCAAGAGGCTTTAGTTCTTGAGTCAATTGAATCTTGTAAGCGTGTAAATGCAAGTTTTTATGCATAATGTTCATCAACGACGAGCGTGAGAGGTGCAATTGTTCGGCACGATGACGAGTTGAGGTGGATGGCTCTTTAGCCACACAATCGCGAACAGCATCAACATTTTCTGCAGTACGAGCTGTACGAGCATGCACTGGTGTCTTCACATCATCTACAGACCCGGTTTGCTCAAATTTTTGCACGATTTTCCGATTGTACGCACAACCGAAAATGACCGAAAAAATCACGAAGTGCACGATATGCATTTTGATTTGAACGCCCATTTTCATAATGAGCCTGAATAACTTTATCGCGTTGTTCGATTGTGTATTATTCTGAACTTGAAAAATTTCATTTGAAATGCAGAAAAAAAACTTGACGTTTAGGTGCGGTTCACATTCAACTTCGGCACTTAAAATTTAACCACCCGTTATATTTTAAGTAAGGTGGCATACCCAGCCCAAAAAAAATGTAAAGGGTGATACATTTCGAGGTTCCCTACTTTTTTAAAGAAAAAAACACAGAAATTTAAAATTTAATGGAGAATGTTTATTTTCATTTGAAAGAATATTCTTTGGCATTTATTTTTTGAGGATTATGTCTATCAAATGTTGGCCGTTGCTACGTCGCAGATGGTCCATCCGTTGAGTCCAATTTTCGATCACTCGTTCGAGCATTTCGACTGGTAACTGGCGAATGACACGCGTGATGTCTTCCTCCAAGGCCTGAATCGCGAGCGGGTTTGCCGGCATAAGCTTTTGACTTTACATATCCCCACAGTAAAAAGTCTAACGGTGTGATATCACACGATCTTGGTGGCCAATCGACCGGCCCAAAACGTGAAATTATGTGCTCACCGAAATGTTCTCTCAATAAGTCCATTGATTGATGCGATGTGTGGGAAGTGGCGCCGTCTTGCTGAAACCAAATGTCGCCGAGATCACGAGCTTCAATTTCAGACATCAAATAGTCGGTTATCATGGCACGATAACGGTCGCCATTGACGGTTACGTTCGCACCGGCATAATTTTTAATGAAATATGGACCGATGATTCCACCGGCCCACAAACCACACCAAACCGTTGTTTTTTCTGGATGAAGTGGTAGTTCTTCAATCTCTTCAGGTTGCTCTTCGTCCCAAATGCGGCAATTTTGTTTGTTTACATACCCATTGAGCCAGAAATGGGCCTCATCGCTAAACAAAATTTGCCTCGAAAACGTCGGATCTTCTTGGAACTTTTCAAGAGCCCATAGAGCGAAGCGATGTCGCTTGGGAAGGTCGAGCGGCTTCAGTTGTTGCACAAGCTGTATTTTGTACGCTTTCAATTTAAGATCTTGACGTAAAATGCGCCAAGTCGTTCCATACGTCAGTCCGAGTTGCTGCGAACGGCGCCGAATCGACTCTCTACGGTCTTCGTGTACACTCTCAGCTACGGCCGCTATATTTTCTTCACAGCATGCTGGACGTGGTCTATTCGGTCGAATGTTATCCAATAATGAATGCTGGGTCTCAAAATGGGTGATGGTGTTGCGAATAGTACGCTCAGTAGGCCGACTATGTTGACCATAAGTTGAGCGAAGTGCACGAAACGCATTCCTCACAGAACGTGAATTTTCATAATAAAGTTGAACAATTTGTAAACGTTGTTCACGCGTAAGTCTTTCCATTATGAAATGCCAAACAATACTAAAGAAAAATAACATGACAGCATGACACGACTCACACGTGATCTGTCAAAAAAGGGCTATTGAAAAAAGTATCTCTACTTAGATCACCCGTTAGTTAAGCTCTTGGGTCACTAAAGCAACGAATTCAGATAATCTTTTCTTTAGCTGTTGGGTTAATCCCGAGCTAACTGAGTTAACAATCCAACTAACGAGGTTAAAAACTAACTCTAAGTTAAGTACCTTGTTTGAAACTGTCAGCATTTATTAGCCAGCATAAACATAACCAACGACATTTGCAATTTTTGTTTTTTCTTTCGAGATAGGTACGATTCTTTAAAAAAAAATCATTTGAACATTTTGACAAAAAAGGAATTCTACGTAGAACATCAAACAAAACCGCAACTTTTCTGAGAAATCAATCTTTTTATCTGTAACCAGAGCATGGCAGATTTTCACATTTAAAGAAAATATTTTTCAAGTATACCACACAAGGTAAGTTTCCGTCGTTTCAGGCAAAATTAATTTTTATTTTTGGCTCTAAATCTGTTGTAAGGACACATGGAATGCAAATTAAATACTTAATCTGTCGTTTTAACAATTTTTATTTCGTTTGAAAATTTAAATTAAACTGTCTATTGCCACGGTCACTTTTCATAACTATCATCTGTAAATCTTCATACAAACATACATATAGTTATAATACCAAGTTTTCGTAATTTTCAACCAATTTACTTGTTTTTTTTTTTTACTACTATTCCGAAAAGCAATAAAAAGGACTTGGGCTCATGGTTTTTCAAAATATGCCAACTGCCATGCCTTCTTTTTTTTTAAAACCTTGTTTTTGGTTAAGCTATGATGCATTTTGACAAAGTGTCTGAGCAAGATGTTTAGACTTTCTGAATCGCCGTTGTTACTTATCAAATGAAAATGTCAACAATAATCAGTTAACAGATTAACGTATGCTGTACAGCTTGATTAAAACTCTAGCAATAATCAAAACCCATAACTAATAGTCCAATAGTCGATCACATGATATCCTAAGGGATAAAGCAATAGTAAGAGTTGAGTAAAAATTGAAAGCTTGCTAGTAAACCAAGAGAAGAAACCGGTTGTAGGACATTTTTGCTCAGGAGTGGACTAACGGTTACTTCCGGTATGCTTCTTTGTGATTTTCAAAGGCAAAAAACAATAAATACAACTAATAAAGGCTTAAAGGAATTGGGTTGGCAAGCGCCAACCGAACATTAACCCCCGGCAACCCTGTTTTAAGTGATGCTCTATATTGACTAACCATAGGCATAAAACAATAGGATGAAACATATACCAAATTAAAGGTTAGAACTTACCATTACGAATATATAGGGTTGTCTATGATAAATTAGTCAGGCTCATTGGCAACCATGCTAAAGGTGTTTGCAGCCAACTATTGACTACCAACTTCCAATACTGACTATGAACTAATTCCAGTTATAATTTTAAAAAATCGCCGAAAGTATATCATGCTTAGTCATAATTTGTTTTCTTAAAATTAGATGAAGCTAAAACTTACTTATTTACTTAAGTGGAGCTATACACCTCGGAATGATTCTGGGCCTCAACCAACATGTCTCTCCAATTAGCCCGGTCCTTAGCTAACTGCCCCCAGTTGCGCAGCACTTATGGTGAGGTCTTCCTCTACTGCGTCTGACGTCTGGCTGATAATCGAAGACTCCGCGAGCCGGAGTATTGGTATACATCCTTTCTACATGTCCTAGCAATATTAATCGTCTATTGCGGATTTTTTAACCAGGGGCATGTCGCTGTACAGCTCGTATAGTTCTTGGTTGAATCTTGAGTTTAGATATTGCTATCCTGACTTCAGGTAGGGTGGTTGACAGTTTTCACCGTTGTTGCCTATATTGAATGGTTCGTTCTGCCTGACAGCGGAATGTTGTTCGTCATTGCCTTTTAACCGTCTACAGAAGTTGTTCTTCCATATCCAATACGATATTTCTTTGGTCATCTCCACAGGATTCTGGTTGAGCCTTGTATCCTTGGTTTTTACATTTTATGCTTTGGTAAAACTTGCGAACATCGTTCATGAAGTGGCACCTCTCTATATCCTCGATCGCGCCCTTTCCTTGCTCTTTTTTCTTTTTTCTGAAAAGCCGGTGTTCTTCCCTTCTTCTTTGCTTAGAGAGCTGCCGTCTTTTAGGCCTCGTTCTTGGCTGCGAGCATTTGTCGGCATTCTTCATAAAACCAGGGGTTTCTTGTTGGTGGGAGCGAGAAACCTAGCACATCAGTTGCGGCTGATCTAATGTCTTGTTGGCATCGCTGCCAATTGTTCTTCAACGTTCGATGCTGGTGGAATTCGAGAGGTTGCGCGAACGTCTTGGCGGTCTCTTGCGATTGCAGTCTTACGACATAAAATTTTTTCACAATATTTTTGGATTGGATTTGGTTGTGGCGTGTTGAAAATCCGCATTCTTACCGTGGCTGCAATAAGGTAGTGGTCCGAGTCGATCTTAGCTCCTCGGAATGTTCGGACATCCAAAATTTTGGATGCGTGCCTCTTGTCTATCGCTATGTGATCAATTTGGTTGACCGTTCGTTGATCTGGAGACCGCCATGTCCCCTTATGGATATTGAGGTGAGGAAACTATGTGCTGGCTATAGTGGAATTTCGTTCCGTAGCGAAGTCTGTTGCGAGACGTATTGTCGTGTAGACTATGTTTTCTGACAATACTGCTAACGATGTCTTCTCTACCTACCTTTGCGTTAAAATCTCCTAGCACGATTTTAACATCCTACTTCGGTAGTCGCTCATAAGTTTTGTCAATGAGCTTATAGAAGCAATCCTAAGCAATATAATCTTTTTCGTCCGTTGGTGCGTAACTGCATATAAGGCTTGGCGCATTTGGCGGATTTTTACAATGCGTTCGCCAATGTCTTGGAAATATAAGACTTCTTGCCTAAGTCTGGCACTTATAACAAATCCGCATCCAAATAGTCGCTGTTTCTGCTCACTATAGCACTGTACGCAGTAGATGTCACAGGTTTTCATCCTCTTTTTGCCCGGCCCATCTCATCGTATTTGATGGATGGCAGAAATGTCTGCTTTGTAGCAGTTTAGGGCTTCTGCTAGTTGTTCGCTTGCACCTCTCCTGTTCAATGTTTTCACATTCCAGGTGCAGATACGAACGTCGTTGTCCTTTTTTTGTTGAGCAGGGTCGTCTACAATAAAATCAGTCCTTTCCGAGGCTATTGGTTGCTACGTAACCGTTAGTTTTTTCCATGGTTGGGTAGTTAATCCAAAGCACAACTCCCAAACTGGAGGGCCAGTTCAAATTTATAAGATACCTCTAGGACACGGGCCATCAGTATCCACTAAGGTATTAAGCGCTGCCGTCGGCCTTTCGGTTCATGCGCCACCATCTCTGTTCAAGATGCCTGACTAACCCTTGAAATTCCTAGACAACCTGTTGTCCGAATATGTGGAAGCAGCTTTTCCATGTTCGCCTGGGACAGCAGGCCTTGTGTTCATTCCGTGCCATTCTGACCTAGCTGTTTATAGTGTTGCTGTTTCTCGTCGTGTTATCAACACTCGCGCTTATCGTTTAGCAAGTCAAATCCGGTTGGATGAGACCAGTACCCGATGTTACCGCTTGGAGGTTAAAAATAAGTCAGAGTTACAGCCACTGGGCATTGCCAAGTTAAAGCCAATCAGAGTCCATCCTCGTTCTACAACACCCAACCAGCCTCTTAAATAGCTTTCCCATAGTGGAAAGCATGGATCTTGGACATGTATTGCCCTCTTTGATTTAGCTATTGGAAGTATTTATCCTTCTTTCCAAATTGAAGGAAAATAGCCATTGTTCCGACAGTGGTCAAAAATAGCAGATAGCGCCACATCGAGGGAACTAGGACATTTTCGAAGAAGGTAATTTGATACATTATCACCACCAGCGGATTTCTTGTTATTAAGAGCTGCTCTCAACATGCTGACCGAATTTGGGTTTGCAAAAACCTCAGCATTGCTTGGGCTAATTGTGGTATTTACATGTAGTGTACGATATTCATGATTAATACTATTCAAGTGTTGGTGATACAGTCTTTTCAGTTGAGTAAGCCAGGCACCGCGCAGCTTTACTAATCTTTTTGTGGTATCTGATAAATTGTGATATTTTTTTCATTTTTCACTTCGCGGACAGAGGAGTGAGATTGACCGCAGGTTTGATCATAAATTTTTGTTATCAAAATATCTATTTCCTCATTCTGTATATTGCTTTCAGACGGGATGTTCAGTATAGTTGAACTAAATGGTACTAAAATCAGTCTTAAGAGTAGCTTGCGAATTTGTATGTTAGAATCGTAGGCACCCAAGCCTCAATTTTGTTCTATTCAAACTTAACTTACATTTGCTTAGGCTATGATTATATGGTTGCATAAAAAGATGCCGTCAGGTAAGGGTTGGCATTTCGTATCACTTGACTCACCAGTAACTTAAATTGCCGATGAAGAAATCCCCCTTTAGTTGCCTTGCAAGCACAAACGGAGGCGCTACTGTGATTTTTAACACCATTGCAGTGATATGTAGGGATTGTGTTGGTGTGAAAATTTTAACATCCCATGAGTAACTGTGTTAAAACTTAGTCCACCTAATATCCTTTTTTCGAAGTTAAACACGTTTGTTTGCTTAAAATTATTTAATACAAATTCTATGACCTATCTCCACATATGCACAAAATTGAAAAAAAAAAACGGTAAATACGATTTACATTAAATCGAATGTGACTGCTCATTTGCCTGTGTGCTAAAACAACATTTTGTTGGCATATAACATTCGCCAACCGAATACGCACAAAAAACACATGTTCAACTGAAATCTATTACTCGCAAACGCAATTAAAATGTTTGTGACATTTAATTAAAAATAGGTTATCCTGACTCCCTTCTCTAGTAATTAGAGACACATTGACATGAAAAACACCTTCACCTCCACCCCTTCAACCACCTGCACACAAGGCACATTCAGTTCATAAATTCAACTCAGAAATGAAATCCATTTCGCAAATTGGAAAACACCGTTTTATTCATTTTATCGCACCTTTAAGCGCTACATACTAATACGGCGAACAAAAGTCTTGCCAGTAAAATAAATTTCTGAACAAAAAAAAAGTCCTTTTCTCAAGACGCGATCACAAGCTACAGTCAGGACAACAAAACTGAATCCTTTCAGATTTTCTTTTATAATTGAATTTCTTTTGTGTTCCAATCATCCTAATTACTTTCACCCCATTGCAAGGGCGGAATCTGAAACTTCACCGCCACATAAGAGGGTTTCAAATGTTATCGCCATGGCGTTAAGAAAGTGTGTACCTCCAGCTGGGATCTGTCATATTACAAGTACCTCCCAACTGCAGGATTCTCGTGAAAAAGGACTTTTTGTGGAAGAGTATTGCACAACGATACTCCCACCACTCGATGGCAAGTGTTTGTGAATCTGTCACAAACTTCATCTTTTGTAGAGAAGATGTCGACAACCCACTTCGTCGTTGTCAGCATGGCATACCAACTTATACAACTTCCACGACCACGTCGTGTGTACGTACCACCAATTAAGGGATGTTGACGAATTAATCGCCTTTTTGTTTTGTTTTACTTTATCGCACTCAATTAAGGAATCAATCATTCATCCGGATTGTCGAATTGTTTTCCTGGTATACAAATGACCGACCAGTGTTCTTTGCTAAGCCAAATGGGTGTGCTATTGACAGGAAGGGGTGAATTGCGTGCGGAGTAGGTGGTATCTATATAGTATACGCACCAAGGGTTTTGTATAGGGATTCTGTTTTTTTTTTAGTTATTCGAACAGACCAGCAAGAGAGTTGCTGGTCTGGTATTGTTGTCCCATTTGGGGGAATTAAGGTCCATCAATCAATGACGATTAAAAACAAAATGTCCAATCAAACAGACTGACAGGGTAATGATCGGGAATCATTTTCAGGTAATTTTACATTCAGGAGTAGGTTTGGAACTCATTGAACTCCCTTCTCGTATTATTCGTTTCTGCTCTGTTCAATTTGTTGAGGTCCTGTAATTATCTGATAGAGTTTGTAGGGTGGGCTTTGTTGAGAAGTGCTTCATTATTTTGATCTTGAAGAAAATTTAATGCCAAATCCAAGAATAGTTCTGTGTATTAAAAAATGATACAAGCTTATGCTACGAAGGCTCTGTTTGGACCTGGTTTATTTTTTAGGCAATCATTAATTTTTGTGTGTGTATTCCTTGCAAGATGGCGTGACTTGTAATTTTTTGCCGAATCGGAACGGCTGAGTGGAGACAAGCTCATGCCAGGTCATTGCGAGAAGAGGGGCTGGCAAAAGTCCATTTGAATGTTGCCATGATTGCGAATCAAATGCATGCATTTTGCAAAGGGACACTGAACCACTGAGGCCTCTCGAAGTTTCTTAGATGTTAAAATTACGCCCAACTATCGAGACTTATCCATTAAGGCCGGTTTCGACTTGCGCGCCACACTTATGGCAAGATGTCCCTCTTCTGAGATCGATCCTGGTTGTAAATCGAAGACTATGTGAGCCGGAGTAAAAATGTTTGGACTCACATCTTATTTATTTGTCAACAAATAATTTGTACGTATTAGCTGTTTGCACTATAGTGACACTGACCGCTTCAGCCGTATCTGAACGGCTGGTAAGAAAACTAATACAATCCAGATAATTTGTTTGATCATCGCGAAAGGAAAGCATAAATTTATGTTGCTACTTTGAGGGTAGAAGTTCACAGTACTAAACATAGGCCCTCAGGACCATATATTTGGCAAAAAGGCGAGTGAACTTCCTCATCAACGAATATCCCTACCCCTTTATTACGGTCATAATCTCTCATATTGTTTCTTCATCTGGGCGCCAATTAAAAATACGCCCCCTATATTGCGGGTGCAGCATTAAGTTCGATAATGGAAACGAGGAAACTTCAGGTTGAAGCATTGGTGTCCATTCCATCTAACTACACTGACAACTTCAAAGAGCCAATGCGGGGTTTTCATTTTACAAGGGGACGTTCGCAAGTTTTATCAAAGTGTAAAACGTCAAAGCCAACGATACAAGGCTCGTTCAGAATCCTGTCTAGTTGAGCAAAGTGATATCGTAGTTGAGACACAGTC
Source organism: Rhingia rostrata (assembly GCA_949824845.1). NCBI lineage: Eukaryota > Metazoa > Arthropoda > Insecta > Diptera > Syrphidae > Rhingia > Rhingia rostrata. The sequence continues at coordinate 27,273,821 of OX463757.1, forward strand.
GATGCTGAGGATATGGAAGAACCACTTCTGCAGACTGTTAAACGGCGATGACGAATAACATTCCGCTGTCAGGTAGAACGAACCGTTCAATAATGGCAACGACAGCGAAAACTGCCAACTACCCGACCTGAGTGCAGTGAGGATAGCAATATCTCTGCCGAGCTTTATAAAGCCGGCGAAGATGACTTGGTAAGTAACGTCCACCAACTCATAAGCCAAATATTGACGGAAGAAAGTATGCCTGAAGAATGGAACCTCAGCATCGTTTGCCCGTTCCACAAAAACGGAGACTCTCTGAACTGCGCTAACTACAGGGGCATACATCGCCTACAAAATTATATCTGCCGTAATATGTGAACGCCTGAAACCGTTTACCAACAACCTGATCGGCACTTATCAGTGTGGTTTTAGGCCAGGAAAGTCCACAAGCGATCAAATTTTCACACTTCGGCAGATCGTGGAAAAAGCCAGAGAAGGCCAAATAGATACCCACCACCTACCCATCGCAGAGACGACAGCATTTATAGAGACGAACTATACAGAGCTATGTCTAGTTTTGGTACACCGCCCAAACTCGTCCGTTTGTGTAGGATGATAATTCTTGGTGCTCCATCAGGGTCGAAAACGACCTCACCGACACATTCGATACCAAAAAATGGATTTACGCAAGGCGATGCGCTGTCATGTGACTTCATCAATTTGATTCTTGAAAGGATTGTGTAAAACATCCGAGCCAGTACCAGAGGAGCAATTTTCCAAAAATCGGTACAACTTCTAGCATACGCCGACGATATTGACATCATTGGTAGGACTCAACGTCATAGCCGATGGGATGTCATAGCCGCATTTGCTAGTATAGAGAAGGTAGTGGCAAAAATGGATTTAGCAGTAAATGATCGCAAGGCAAAGTTAATGAAAATTTAATGAAAGGACACACAACACCGACGGATTATACAGAACTTCACCACTGACAGATACAACTTTGAGGTAGTACGGGACTTATATATATCTCGGCTCCGCCATCAACTCTGACAACAACATCTTGTCAGAAATTAAACGAAGAATTACTCTTGCCAACCGCTGTTTCTTCAATTCTTCTGCAATTTAAAAGTAAAGACCTCCTTCGGACTTTTAAGGAAATCGTTTATAGGACTCTGATCATCCCAGTCTTGCTTTACGACGCTGAAGCATTTACCGTCTCTAAAGCGGATGAATGAATCCTTAGTCGATGCGAGAGGAAAATTCTTCGAAATATCTTCGGTCCAGATATTTCCTCTAAAAGATCATTAGATCCTAAAATTGGGTAATCGCTCGCGTTGTACGAAGCAAGTTTTTTGTTCTTCTGACACAAGACAGGGGCTCGAAGTCTTCTGGTTGATTTGATACTCAATGTTCTCATCGGTTTCTGGTATCGCCACATGTTCTTCGCCATCTTCAGCTTGTTCATCTTCTGACTCCAGAATTTCATCTTCCCTCTCAAATTCATTTCAAGGAATATCAGAATGCCTTCTTGTATTATGAAATGAACTTGCTGGAATCATTTTATCGCCACTGAAAAAAACAAAAATTCAAGCAACCTATCTACTTTGTGTACGCAAGAAGCCCAATATGACGCCTTGACATTTCATTGAATGCTCAAGGAGCAGGAGCCACATATGGATGTTGCAAAAAATGCGTTGTATTATGAATGTCACATGCATAATTGAAAAATCTGTCCAATCTAACTAAGTTCCCAGTTAGCCACCATGTACATCGTGTTGAGAATTCTTAAGCTGCCATTTTTGGTGTTCTGGTAGTTTTTGTTTTGACGTTTCAATAAAAGTTAGCCCTGAGTCTCTTGCAGCCTTTACCAAGACCATATATTTTGATTAAAATATTTCGAAAAAATTAATCGCTTTAACTAGGGTAAATCTTACCCATGCTACAAAAAGATAGTCTAACTGTAAAATATTTTCATTTCCAATAAATTCCCATATATAAAACTTAAAAATGTATCTCACACGATTTCTATTTGTTTCTTTTCATCCACAGATACGTTCTTCATAACACGCCATCAAACAACAACAAAACTATCCAAATCGTCTTTAAAAAAAAATCGAATAACAACACAAAAACAAATTTAAAAACCCGAAAACAACAACAATAACGGACCACCACCCCCGCCAAAAAACATCGCAATCATGTTCTACTGGCACAGAAACAAATTCACGATACTCCTCCTGATATGTTGCATGGTATACTCCACAGAGTCACGCTATCGCGACAAAGAGCGCAAACGACCGGAAAAAACCGATCGTCTGTACTCACAACCCGCCGAGGCCAGCACTCAGGAACAAATTAATCTCTGCTCCCGCCGAAGAGATATGAAATTAATGTGCTACTGCACACCGGACGATTCCGCGTACATGCCGGTTAATAAAGCCGAATGCTGGATATTCCAGAGTGGACTGCATCAGAACGACACCACCTGGCAGCGATTCTATCAGCAGAAAAAATTGCGCCATTTGAAGTTTCTCGTCCAGAATACCGGCTATCTAGACTACATACCCACAAAATACCTAGAGATGCTGACCAACCTCACCACACTGACCATTGAGTACTCACAGATACAAGTGGTCAAGGGATACGCATTCGCCAGTCTGCCAAATCTCGAATTGATTACTCTGACGAACAATCTAATCGAAATCATTGACAAGGACGCGTTCGCTAATCACATCTTTCTGCGTGAACTCAATCTGATGCGAAACCAAGTGACCGAAATGGACCGATATGCGTTCAGGAATTTACCAATCCTACGGAAGCTCTATCTGAGCTGGAATAACATTTCGAATCTGCACGAGGAGGTGTTCAGTGAGTTGGGCAAGCTGGAGGACCTCAGTTTGGAGCATAATTTGATTTCGGTTCTAACCGGTGACATGTTCAAGGGGTTGGGTAACTTGAAAACATTAAAGCTAACGCACAACAATTTGAATTTCATCGGGGATACGGTGTTTGCCGAGCTATGGAGCTTGCAGGAACTAGAATTGGATGACAATCGTATTGAGGTGAGTTTTATATACAAAAATATGTATGAGATGGGGGGTTGAGGTTGGTATCATAGAGTGGATTATGTCTGATAGATACACTCGTCCTTTTGCGAGAGTGCAATATAAATGTTTTTCTTTGGATAAAGTTTTGAGTATATCTTGCGTTTTCACAACGAAGCAAAGTTGTATATCGTTGGGTGAATGTATCTGCAGTCTAATATGTTATTTTCTTAGGGGATTAGACTGTCACAGCAAACATGTACTTTTCAGAAATTAGCAAATGTCTGGGATAGATAGATGGAGAATGGTTGTCATCCTTTGAAAATTCATAAATACACATTCTTTCGATTTCATTGTATCGCAGCCCATTTTGTGTGTTCCCAGCCTTAATAAAAATACTCTGCGTGTGTGAAAAAGTATATCTGTGTTGACTAATTCAATATTTGCATGTCAGTGTTCTATCAATAATTACCATCAAAATCAGTTTACGCCCTTATCACGAAGGTCACGAATAATTTCAATATCTATTAACTCACAATGCATGATAAATTGATATACAAAGCACACACTAACACACACGACGTAACGGTAATAATATATGAAACAATGATATTGAAATGATTATTATCTATCTGATCCACTTGGCTTTCAATACACGTTCCATTAACTTATTATGGTCCTATGAAAGTAAGAGATTGATGGTTGATAACTATCTCTATTGATTTTTGTTTCGAATAGAGTTTGGCATGTTAGAGAGTCCTTATGTAATACATTGAGCCTTCAAAAGCCACGTTGATGCTGTATGACATTCGAGAGTGCAAATTATTTCGAGATTTGATTATACTAACCGCAATGGGTTTGGAAGTGAACATCTTCACCAGATTTTAGATTGTAAATGATTCTTAGAATGATTATTAGAAAATGAGATAAGCATCTGCTCTGTGGCTTGGAAAATAAATTTCTATAGGTATCATGCACTATCTGGGGTGGTTATGTTCTTAAATGTTACCGAAGTGACCGATGCCTAGCAAGTACGGAGATATGTTGGGGAGTTTTGATAGCTGCCTTATATCACTTTAAAGTAAGGAAATTAAATTGGAATATCGAACTTTCAAAGCTGAACAATAATGCTAAAATGTACAAATTGGTAGCACTTTTTAGGTGGATGTAGCACACACACAGGTATATTATTGACGAAGTTGGAAGGTTTAGGTTTGAATTGTGTATCGTTGTCTCCTACATCCACCCAAAAAATACTTACTACGTTCTTACTTAAGTGGCGGTACAGTCCGGAATGAACCTGGGCCTCGATCAACATGGCTCTACAATTAGCCAGATGCGCACTCCAAGTTGGTTTAGGTAGATCTATACTTGTGCGAGTCATTTAAGACGAGAGCTTCCCCTAACGCGTCCGACGTCTGGCTGGGAATCGAAAACTCTGCGAGCCAGACTATTGGTCTACATTCGTTCTACATGTCCCAGCCATCTTAAACGTCCAATGCGGAGTTTTTTGATCTGAGACATGTTGCTGTAGAAATCATATAAAATTTGGTTGAATCTTCGCCTCCAAAGCCCGTCAACGCAAAAGGGACCGACGATTTTTCGAAGAATTTCCCTCTCAAATCGACCAAGGATTTCTTCATTCACTTTTGAGACGTTCCATTCTTCAGCTCAGTAGAGCAGGACAGCGATGATCAGATTCTTGTATAGGATCTTCTTAGCAGTTTGACTGAGAGCTTTATTACTAAATTGCGTTCTTAGCCCGAAGAAACAGCGGTTGGCAAGAGTAAGTTGGTAGAAGTGAGGGTAAGTTGGTAGAAGTGACGGTTCGGCATGAACCCAAGTAGCAAAAAATGGATCTTGTCAGAGCCGGACATTTGCAAATGAAATGGGAGAGGGTTTCTCTCTCATTTGTGTTTCCGCAACTGCGGCATTGAGGGTTGTATGGGATCCCTAGTTTGGCCGTATAATCTACAATATACCAGTGCCACGTGACTATCGCCGTAATTCTTGCGATATCTGGGCGGGTTCTATTTAGTAGATCGTTTGTTCTGTTTTTGTCGTGGGAGGGCCATAACGTTGCCGATATAATATTGTTACCCTTCTCCATTTGGAGTCGGCCTTTTCAGGAAGTATGAGTGTATCTGTCCCTTTGCCGTGCCTAGCGATATACGGACAAGTGAGCCACGAAGAGATGATCCTTGCCTGGCCGGCTCGTCTGCACGCTCGTTTCGTTCAATGTCACTGTGCTTTGGAACACAGAGAAGTGTGAACCTGAAGCGTTCGCGGGGTGGGCAAGTTCGTTCCGGCATTCCTGTACCTGTTTGAAGGATATGGAAGCCGAGTTGATGGCCTTTATGGCCGCTTGGCTTTCTACGAGAATAGCTGTATTTTGCTTTTCCGTAGATCCACGCGCCAGTTGCGTATAAGCCTCTTGAATAGCCAATAGTTCCGCCTGGAATATGCTATCAAAATCCAGTTGGCAATATGAAACTGATATTTTCGGTGATTCCGAGTAGACTCCGGACCCCACACTACAATTCATCTTAGATCCGTCGGTGTAGATTACCGTTTCGAAATCTCTTACTACTTCGTTTCTCTTCCACTGAGCTCTGGTAGGAAATCCAACGTGGTAGCCTTTCTTGAAGCTTGGGGTAGGTGTTGTGTAGTCTGTTGGAAACGTGACCATGCCGTTTGGTAACGAGTCCAGGATATTACTGTGGCATCCTGACTCCTTGAGTTTTACTGAGCTGCATGAAGCGGTATTTTGAATGTGTAAGTCGAGAGGTAAGGCAAGAGATGCAATACAACAGTAAGGGCATCCGTTTGCGCTGATCTCAGCGCGCCCGTGGAGCCTATACTTGCCCGGGCATCGGAGGGTACCGTTTGCGAACAGTTACTATTAGCCATTTACTGGCCATAGGTACAGAAGTCAGCACGGGTTCCTCTACGCTTTGGCTTGATAGTGCGATTTGGAATGGAGTCTACTCCCGGCACCTCATGAAAAATGGTTCGGTTGCTCTTAGTTTCGTCCTAGAGGTCCCGTACTACCTCAAAGTTATATCTGTCAATGGTGACGTTCTTACTGATTCGACGATGTTGTGTGTTATTTCCTTGGTTTTTTCCAGGAGCTGTCAAAATTTGAAAATTTGATCGGTTGTGGACTTTCCTGTTCTTAAACCACACTAATAAGGGCCAATCAGGTTGTTTGTAAACGGTTTCATGCATTCACATATTAAGGCAGAAAGGATCTTGTAGGCGATGTTGAGGAGACTTATGCCTCTGTGGTTGGTGCATTTGAGAGGGTCACCTTTTTTGTGGATCGGGCAGACGATGCTGAGGTTCCATTCTTTAGGCAACTAACATACGATCATATTTTCCATATGAGTTGGTGGATCTTACTTACCAGGTCATATGCGCCGGCTTTATAAAGCTCGGCGAGAAGGGCGTCACATCTGGCACCATTGATAAGCTTGATTTTAGATATTTCTATCCTCACTTCACCTAGGTCGGGTGGTTGGAAGTACTCGCAGTCATCGCAAATTGAATAATTCGTACTGCCTGACAGCGCAATGTTGATCGTCATCGCCATTTAACAGTCGCAGAAGTGGTTCTTCCATATCCTCAGCATCGACTGTGTCTCAACTACGATAATCCCTTGTTCATCTCGACAGAATTCTTTTGCGAGCCTCTTGTCCCTGGCTTTGACGTTTTACACTCTGGTAAAACTTGCGAACATCGTTCCTCTAGTCGTCTCTATATTCTCGATAGCCCGCTTACCTAGTTCATTTTTTTTTTGCTTTTTTAAAAGTCGGTGTTCTTCGTTTCTTCTCGGCCTATAGAGCTCCATTGCAGCTCACATCTTCACCTGCAGCTTGGCCTTATAATCCTCGTTCTTGGTTGCGAGAATCTGTCGGCATTACTCCTCAAACCAAGGCTTTGACGTTTTACACTCTGGTAAAACTTGCGAACATCGTTCCTCTAGTCGTGCGTCTCTATATTCTCGATCACCCGCTTACCTAGTTCCTTATTTTTTTTTTGCTTTTTTAAAAGTCGGTGTTCTTCTCTTTTCCTCAGCCTATAGAGCTCAATTGCAGCTCACATCTTCACCTGCAGCTTGGCCTTATAGGCCTCGTTCTTGGTTGCGAGAATCTGTCGGCATTACTCCACAAACCAAGGGTTTCTTGCTGGTGGGCGCGATAAACCTAGCACATCAATCGCGGCTTATCTAATGGCTTGTTGCCATCCTTGAACAGTTCATCAACAATCGAAGCTGGTGGTAATGGTGTTAATCGAGAGGTAAAAAGATACGCGTTACTCGAAGGCCTTGCCGTCTCTTGCAATTCAAGTCTTTCGAAATTAAATTTTTTTCACAGTATTTCTGGTTTGTTTTGGCGTTGTGTATATTCGCATTCTTACCTTTGCTGCAACAAGGTAGTGGTTCGAGTCTATGTTATGACCTCGGAATGTGCGCACGTCCGAAATTCTGGATGCGTGTCCCTTGTCTGACGCAATGTGATCAATTTCGTTGACCGTTCGTTGATCTGGAGACCGCCATATCCCCTTTTGGATATAGAGGTGAGGAAACCATGTGCTGGCTAAAGTGGCATTTCGTTCCATAGCGGATCAGAAGGCCAGGTATTTGGTGTCAGGAATTCTGACAAGGCTGTGCATAGCTGCCGATGGCTTTTTGATTCATACGCCTTCGAACTCCAGAAATCCTTAAGTTTTTCGCGATACTGCAATGACCGGTGAAGGTTCTACTCTTCAACTAAAAATGTTTGATCCATATTTTTTTACTTGATTTATTTTTTTACATTTTAAGGAAGTTACCCAATTGAGACAATCCCAAACATGAAGGGCCAGTTCCAATTGACTAGAAACCCCTAATACACATCGCAACACATCGTTGAACCACCACCATACGTTTTACTGAATTTTCCCTTCATGAAGTGTTAAGGAGCTTTCGGAAAAATCTGCGACTACCCATTAATATTTTTTAAGAACCAGTAAAGCAGGTAGTTGTTATGCTCGTCTGCAACAGCAAGGTGGAATATTTTGCGTTGGGCGTTTTCCATGGTATACCAGACTGTGTCCTAGGGAGAGTGTAAATCAACTCCTTAGACGAACATTATGTTTTTGATACCAAAGAAGTAAGCCGGATGCATAATTTTACTCCAGTCAAGGATCTGAGAGAGGTCCTGATGATTTGTAAGTTTGTCGTTCGTATATACAATAAAACCCTCATGAGAACCATGTTTACACCCATTGTATCGTTCATTTCATTAAGTTCACAAAATGAGCATCAAATTCTGTGAATACCTTTTCCCACTCATTTTTATATACCGATTCAATCTCAAAGTTAAAGATAGTCAACCCAGCAAAAACAACAACAATGTAAACCCATTTTTTTTATACAATCCAGCGAAACATCTATTTTACGAAAGTAAATATTTATTCAAGCATCCATTTCAAGGAGAACTTTTTCATCCAATTATCTATGGTACTCCCCAATAAGGACTCTCTACAAACACACACGTGCAATTGAAACTTACTTAACAATCATCGGTTCCTAAGTGTGAGCACTCAAGCGAAAGTCCTTTTCGTTTGTAATATCCAAACAAACTCTGGAACAAAACCAACAAAACACACACACAAACCCACACGTCCTTTGTACTTAAGCCCAAAAAAAAAGGAAAACAATTGATAACCTGTATACTCGAAGACACTGCTCACAAGCTCATCATTCTCCAATCATTTGTCCCCATTGAAGCGCATCGAATGTGTGACACACTATCGTGTAGGAAGAAGTAGCGCATCCTAGGCTACAAAGAACCCTCTAGCCTAGCCACACGCTTGTATTCGAGAATCAAAGTGAAATTCCGTTTTCTTCCAATTTCATCCAACATACTCGTAGATAAGATTCTCATGTACTTGAGTAGGCAATTTACTGCGCAAACCGACAGTGTGTGTGAGTGCTCAGTTCCAAGTCCTAGTCGTAGTCCTAGTCCTAGTACCCAAACCCTTAAGAAAATATTTAATATTTATTTTCAGCGACAGAAAGTACCCAATATACGAGTTTGTAGAGTCGACCCTCACTGGGATGGAAGAATGCGGCAAGGACTTCAAGGATTTCAATTCCTTTTGTCTTTGACGATTTGAACTGGAAGTTCATTTGCATACATCGTGGTCCGGAACAAAACAGCAGCAGTAGCAGTAGTAGCAGCTGGTATTTACAAAACTGGCAGGTGAACGCGCCGAGGGCATATCCTTAGAACAATAAAAATGCTAACAATACTGAGTCGATTTACATTTTAGCTGTGAACCTGGATTTGCTTCCCATTTTGTGAATAGGTAGTTCTACATTATCTACACCAACATGGAACCTTCCAACTGCTGTGCGGTTGAAGTTGGGCTGTTATTATTTTTTTTGGTTGTTGTTGGTATCAGGACCCAAAGTAGTTGCATGGAAATCATTTTTTTTTTTTGGGAAATCGGGTCACTGGGACATTGAACTGCATTAAGGCGTTTTTCGGGGAGGACTAGAAAGGAAATTTATTCGAATGAGCTTTCATTTCAAATGCACTCTGGTGGCGGGTTGAAAGCTCATTTTGAGGATATTATTCCTAGGTAGCTAAACTGTAAATCAGACGGAGGTGGATTACTTTTTTTTTTATGGCCGAACGTGATGTTGGGATTCGTTTGAATAACTGTTTACTGATGAAGGTGGTAATGTGTTTTTTTTATTGTTGTTATTTGTTGGAGTGAAGAGGGGATCTTGGTGAAAGGAGGAGAATTTATGAGAGCAGCCTAATGGGCAACTTATTGCAAAAAAGTTTCCACAGGTGTGGACTAACGCACACATATTAAGAGTGTTCGACACATTATGAAAATTTTTTAGTCAAGGATCGATTGCGGATTGCGTTTCGTATGAAAGTCTGAAGGTTATCTACTGGTGAACCATACAAAAAAATTAATAATAATTGGAATCGTTATGTTCTTCCTTTCATGATTATGGCTCCATTAGTTAGGATGGAAAGATACTCTTATGATTCGTATCACTTGTACAACGCCTACGACAATGTCGCTGAGTCTCATGTTTTTCCACTAAAACACAACTTTCTGCCATCTTTCGTCAGACCCCTCGAAAATGTATATTTCTACGTTGACAAAACCACAAGCGTAAGCTTTTTTCATCAGGACTCCTTCACTGTAGGTGGGAAACTGCATTTCAGCTGACGACCAATCAAAAACGAAGACTCTTGTTGCCTCCACAGTATTGGTATCTATTCGCTCTACATGTCCTAGTCATCTGAAACATTAAATCCGGTGTGGTCTATGTCGCTGATCATCTAGTGTAGCTCTTCATTGAATCTTTCAGCAAAAAATCCTGTTTTCTGCTGAATTCAAACGTCTGAATTAAGATAAGATTTTCTAAGACAATTGATACTACTCGGATGGTATGTCGGATCATCGCAAGACTAGTGACAGTGAAAAACATTTAGATGTTGCTAGTGCTGGGAATCGAGCCCATATATGACAAAGCCGTCAAAACCAACTTCAACGATCGTCATGACGACTGGGAAGCCGGTATCTTGGACTGAAAAAGTTTGGCCGCATCGGCAAGCTGGAGCCCGCCAACGTGTGCAAGGATAAATGAGAACTCCTTTTGTTCACTATATTCCTGAGATAAGATTTAGGGTTTAAGGTTCACCTCACCTGATAAAAGTATATAAAAAAATCGGGCAATTGGATCAGAAGGCCGCATTTTTGTAAAGCGGGGCTATGCTATGATTCTATCATCGGCCATACTTTCATTTGAACAAATTTTACTACGAAAGTGTATTTGTCTTGCCAAATCTCCACCGACTTTATATAGCTTGGCAAAGCATTTATCATATCGGGCAGTCTTACTCCATTTGGGTCAGGTGGATGGTAGTTCTCCCTCTCATCGTCACGATTGACACTATCTGACAAGGAACGATTATTGTCATCGTCTCTGTCTGTGGGAACGTAGCCTAGTGGTTGGACTACTCAGCGCAGAATCCATGGTTCGAAAGGAGGAACAACATCTAAGTGTTACTGTCATGAGAAGCTTCTACAATTTGGCGATCATTGGCATTAACACCCGCGACTGTGTTCTATTTAAGTTTTGGTGCATGCAATGTTTGAAAGAGAGTGAGAGGGCTGTCCCTGCAACCCCCCGTGCTTTATATTTTCTATTTTTTTTCTATTTCTATTCAAGTTTGGGTGCATTTAAAGTTGGAATGAGAGTGTTAGGGCATGCTGACCCTGCAACCCCTACTTGGGCTTACTGTTGGATTTGGCTTGCATGCGAATTTGGATGTATGCAAAGGAAACAAGTCCCACCAGAAAAAGGCATTAAAACGACGTCACTTATATCCATTTCCAAAAAAAAAAGTCCCCCGGGACTTTTTCCTTTTTTTCAGTAATTTAACCCCTTAATTTTGCGGAGGTTATTGGACTACCATACTACCATCATCTAACGCCAAAGAACAATGGCGACGTTGTCAAAAGGCACGATACGGAGAAACTCATCTCTTGGCAAACAGTGCAGACATATGCTCGAGCTAAGAATGAAGCCTTCAGGGTTAAGCTGCAGGTGTAGCAGAGAGCCGCCATTTATCTTTGTAAGCAAAGCTGAAGAGAAAAATAGATCGCCTGCCTGAAAACCTTTACAATTCCCAACACCTATGGGACTAGGTTGCCGTTGTTATTTTGTAGAGCCTGCATTTCTACCAGGCCAGTTGCCGATTTTATTCAGTCTCTGTGAAATTAACGGCCGACTTCTTCTGGCAAGACTCTTCGCTGCGTGCTCCTATTTTTCCGTATACGCATTTCCTATCTTGTTTTCTTTTGGCTCGAAGGGTTTAGTAACGCGATCTATTATGTGGCGATCTGACCTGAAGGTATGGGTTCGATATCTAGCTGAAGCAACATGATTTTTCATTTGCCTTCCTATCAATTTTCAAGGAAGTATAACCCAACTCAATCGTTCGGATTCGGCATTAAGGACGAGGTCCCGGCATTGTGTAAGAACCGCTTAGATTGTTCGATAGCCAGCCGTATCAACACTAAATGATTTTTCACTGGCCCTCCTATCAATTGTTAAGGGAAGCTTATCTCAAGTCGCACGTTCGGATTCGGCATAAATTAGGCGGTAACGCCTTTTTGTATGAAGTACGCATATATGGTCCATTTACGTTTTAATGACAACTTCATGTAAATCTTGTCCGCGGATCTGTTTCAAATGGTCCATTCGGAAGGTCCAATTTTGCGTCCAATTTTGCGTCACTGTATTCCACGAATTACGCGTGCTATGTTATCCTGTAAGGCTTTAATCGTGTTTGGCTTATCCACATAGACTAACGACTTTACATAATCCTACAAGAAATAATCAATAGGCGTTAAATCGTATGATCTAGGCGGCCAACTTGCAGGGCCATTTCGAATGATAAGCAGCTCATCAAATTCATCCGTCTTGATGAAACCACATGTCAACCACGTTCTACTCAGCCAACATAGGCAAACAAAAAGTCGCGTTTCAAGGCTCGATATCAAGCGCCTTTGGCGGTAACTTTTCGTCCACGTTCTTCTTTGAAGATAAATGGACCGATGATGCCACCAGCCCATAAACCACACCAAACTGTCGTTTTTCGGGATGCATAGGTAATTCTTGTATGACATGTGGCTGTTCGTCACTGCAGACGCGACTGTTTTGCTTATTTACGTACCCGTTGAGTCAGAAATAAGCCTCATCGCTGAACACAATTTTTCAATAAAACAGCGGATTTTCATGGATCTGTTTTAAGGCTCATTTCCCAAAAATTACGCTTGAATTATTGCACAATTTGAATTTTATAGGCTTTCAAACCCAAATCGGCACGTAAAATTTTTCATGTGGTTGAGTAACACATACCCAATTGCTGCGAACGGCGAAGATTTGATATTTCACGATCATCATTATTCATTAACATTGAACGCTACGACTGTAATATTCTCTTCGGTACGCACTGTACGCATGCGAGTCGATGGTTTAATGTTCAACAAAGTAAATTTGGTGATAACAGCACGAATTGTTGATTCACCAGGTCGATTATGACGACCATAATATTATGGTCGTAAAAAACGTTCATTTTTCACAGAGCACGTATTTTTATAATCTGCCGACGCATACTTCTTCAAGGTTCAAATTCTATTCGAGGTATGTGTTATCGGAGACAAAAATGACTTCACTACAATTCGTAAATAAATTTCGCGAAGAATTTGTGTCGAAGGAAAAAAATTGCACTTATCTGTCAGAAATTGCACAAAAAATGCACTTCAACGCAATTCGCAAGCATGCATTACAAAATGTCATAGAAATACATATGCCGAACAGCTATTCGGAAGAGTTCCTCGAAGCTAAAATCCTCCGAATCGTACAAAATCGGGGAATTTTCCGCTCCGACGGATACCTTGCTAGGGCTGAATAAATTTCAATAATTTGCTATCCTTGCTCGTTTGTAAGTCCTTCCATGATTAATTGGCAGAGTATACTGAAAACTTTTCACTTTGACAGATGACGTTTGGACGCCATTAATAACCAGTGCTGACAATCTGAAAAACTTTGCTCTTAGAAATCACCCGTTTCAAGAGAAAACCACCAGAATGCCAAGACGAACCATGAAACCATGTCCTGAAAACGATGAGGAAATAAATATATGTCCAGTGGTAGAACAGTTTACGCTGACAAGTTCCTTTTGTCATATGTGATGTTTTTTGGTACCGTTAGAAAACAAACAAGATCTTCGGGGCTTCTCAATTTCTCACTAAACGGTACCATCTTTTGCTTTCATGGTAATAATGTTGCTTCTTGTTTCTATGCCAAAGCCAAAGAAGCTAGTGTCCATGTTCACTACCATCGGCCGTGGACATCGATCCACTGAAAGCATCAAAGCCGAAAATAAGGTATCCCCACCTTTTCAAATTTACTTAACAATTCGTTTTATCATATCTTCACACATACATACATACTGGTCACGGATCCTAGCACAAAACACATATTTAGAACATCTCACATCAACGTATTTTGATATGCATGGGTCTGAGCAAACATTTACGCTCCATTTATCGCCTTATATGTCACCGCTCATCGGAGGGTCAATGGCTTTTTCTTTCCGAGTTTTTGAATTGAAGTCGTTTCCCATATCGTATTCAACACAATCATCAAAAGCTCCGATGAGATAAAATAAGGCGCCCTCTATAGAAAATCTAACTCAGAACAGACGCCTTTCAATGAGACGCACGACCTCAACTTTCTAGGTGTATAAAAATAAAGTTTGACCTCAACTTGATGTACACAATTATAATTGTTTACTCTGTTTGCATCTGTTCAAGAAAAACTAAATCCTGACAGATAGCGCTATGCAATGTAGAAAAAAAAAATTCCCTCAACGTTTACCCTTATACATTCGTCCTTTATTTTGATTGGCTTCGTAATTGCTTTTTCACTTGATAGATTCCACATTTTAATTTGCCTTGCTAAGTAATCACATAGTCCTTTGCACGCCTACTGGATGAACCTCTCTCAACCATTATCCTTGTATATAAAATCCAAAATGCCACAAATCGACAAAAAAAAAACAGCTAAAGGCTATTTAACCATCAAAATTGTAATTCTCATCTGTTAAGCACGATTTTATTTAATTAAACATTCCACGGTGTACCCAAACCTCTAGGCCAAATTCTTTCGAGCCAACGCACAAAATTACTTTAAAAAAACCGGACTTGTATCCGTATGAACCTACCTCCAGGATACATTATGAATTCAAAAGCCATTATGTCGAGTCCAAATATGTAGGTTTTCTAACATTTTTTTTTTGCTCCACTGACCTTTTCGATAAACTACCACTAACTGTATTATAATACCCATCGGCTGGGGATGAGCGAACAGTCAAAATGTATCTAAACCAGTGTGTATCGGTGTTTTAATGTTAACGTACGCATGTTATCGCGGGGCACACTTCCCCTTCGCCACCAACCATATCGGGTGTATAATTAAATTTCTTAATCCAACAACTGGACGATGGTCCTATTCGTATCGAAATGTTGGGTCTGCTCTGTACACAGTCCCCAAAGGACGAAAACCAGCAACGGAACGAAAATCTACTCATTAGTTGCGATTCTCGGTAACGCGTTGTTTGGGCTTTTGTTTTAATTTTGCCCCAACACCAGTCTTAGTTAACCTAGCAGTAACATGGCCATGTGTGTCCGTGGATGTTAGTATTCATCATTCACTGCTTCATTATCAGGACATGGCTGAGGGTGTTTGCTAGGACTAATAAAATGCCTTCCCGCTACCTCTACGTTGAGTGTGAAGTCGATATTCACTACTTCGTCAATATTAGGCCTTCAACGTTATGATTTGGCTCGGGAAATATTATACAGCGAGGGGTTCGTTTAGTAACGCAATAACCTTGATTTATTGAAAAAAAGGATCTCAATTTGTATAGGAGAAAAATTAATTAGCCAGCCGTTATTTGTTCATCGAAACAGTAAATATTTGCAAAATAACTGTTTGATGTTTGACAGAAGGATCAACAGGAAGCGTGTTCAGCTCCAGGCTGTAATATTCATGTTTGATTTATATAACCGCGTGGGGGTAGTGAAGCTGAAAACAAATTAAAAATGCGGTTGAATAAAGCGGGCTTCATAAAGCCTCTATTTGGGGAAAATGTTCTATTTGAATTGATTCTATTCTGAGCAGGATACCTATCCAAGATGAGAGGTTTCATTTTATAAATTATACAGAGCTGTGGAATTTATGGAGTTGTTGTTATTGGAATTTCATTTACATGTTTGCTTTGTAAATACACGTCCTTTTGATGTGCTCTATCATGCCACCAGCAATGACATCATCGGGTTTATGGAGAGTACGTTCCTTAGCGAGGCTCTTAGGATGGAAAGATGTTTGGTATGATAATTAGAATCGAATTGCCAATTAACTGCTATGATATTGACCTTATTCGATGTGGTAGATACTCTTAAATCTGGATTTACAGAGTCAAAACATCATTAGAGCCCATGTACGACTGCCGATAGTTTTGGTATATGATTGGGATATGGGTCGCAGGGCAGACAACTCTTAGGATTATGCTGACAGAATTGTGTATTTCAAAATATAATCCCATGGCTGATAATGGCACTTTCTCATATCTGCAATATCAAAGGTCATGGGACACTCATTTGACATCAAGATTGAACAGAATGATGCTAGAAAAGCTCTTACATACTCACTTTAGGCGCTACAATTAGATGTAAATCAAGGCCTCAATAACATGCCTCTCCAATTATGCCCGGTCCTTACCTAATTGCCTCCAATTGCTTAGTTCAAGTTGTTTGAGAGCGGCTCTATTTTTGGGCGCCATTTAAGGCGAGGTTTTTCTCTACTCCGTATGGCTGGAAGTCAAAAACTTTGCATGCCGAATATTGGTGTTCATTCGCTCTGCATGTCCCAGCTTAACCTATAATGCGTGAAATGTTGAGTTTTAAGTTCCATTCATCAGGCATACTTGCATCCGACAAGATTTGACTTATGAGTTGGTGGATGTTACATACCAAGTCATCTCCTCCGGCTTTATAATGCTCGACAGGAAGACTGTCATTTCCGGCAGCCTTGTTAAAATTGAGTTTAGATATTTTTGTCCTCAATTTACTCAGGTCGGATGGTTGACCAGTTTTGCTGTGATCGCCAATATTAAATGGTTCCTTCTGCCTAACAGCGGGATATTGTTCGGTATCGCCGTTTAACAGTCTACAGAAGTGGTTCTTTCATAACCTCAGCATTGATTGTGTCTAAAATAAAAAAATTTCGTTGCAACATACTGCGTGTATACTTCATGATCGATTGCGGGACACGGGACCTCCTGTTTTATAACGCCTCCGAAAGGCGAATTTAAGATAAGATTTTCTTGACAATTGATACTACATGGATGATTAGTTTTATCGTCACGAGACGAGGGCTAGTGAAAACGCTTTAGGTGCTGCTGCAGCTGGGAATCGACCTTCTGACCTTCTGCGCGGTAGTTCATCAAACCAACCATCGCGCCACTTAGCCCGACTGTGTCTCAAATACGATAATCCATTGTTCATCTGGACAGGATTCTGTTCGAGCCTTGTATCCTCGGCTTTGACGTTTTACACGTTTGTAAAACTTGGGAACATCATTCCTAGAGTGGCAACAATCTATATCCTCGATCGCGCGCTTTTCTTGCTTTTTTTTTCTTCTTTCTGAAATGCCGGTATTCTTCCCTTCTTTTCTACCTATGGGGCTCAATGGCAGCTCTCTTCTTTACCTGCGGCTTAGCCCTGTAGGCTTCGTTCTTGGCTGTGATCATATATCGGCATTCTTCACCAGACCATGGGTTTCTTGCTGGTGGGAGCGAGAGACCTAGCATACTGTTGCGCCTGATCTAATGGCTTTTTGGCATCGTTGCCATTCTTCGACATTCAACGCTGGGGTTATAGTGTTAATCGACAGTTTAAGGGATACGCATTGCGCGAAGGCATTGGCGGTCTCTTGCGATTAAGGTCTTTCGAAATTAAATTTGTTTCACAGTTTGGCGTAGTAGTTATCGGAGTCCAAGTCGATGTTAGTCCCTCGGAATGTTTGGATATCCAAAATACTGGATGCATGTCTCTTGTATATTGCAATTAGTCGACCGTTCGTTGATCTGGAGACAGCCATATAAACATATGAATATTGAGGTGAAGAAAACATGTGTGGGCTATAGTGGCATTTCAGTCAGTAGCGAGAACAATTAGCCTAAGTCCATTGCCAGACGAATTGTCGTGTAGGCTTTCCATCAATACTGCAAAAGATGTCTTCTTTTCCTACCTTTGCTTAATATTCGGTCTTGCTTCAAGGGCCCGTAAAATCAGTCTTTCGATATATCGCTTTTTTTCAATCAGCGCGTGACCGCACATTCGACTTATATTGGCGAGTTCGGCCCTCATGCGGATTGGTGCAATGCGTTCTCCAATGGCTTGAATAATTCTTGCCTAAGTCTGGCACTTATACAAAATCTGAATTTCACTAGACGCTGTTTCTGCTCACTATAACGCGTTCCTCAGTCGATGTCAAAGTTTTTCATCACCTTTTTGCCCGGCCCATCCAATCGTATTTCCTGGATGGCAGTAATGTCTGCTTTGTAGCAGCTTATGGCTTCCGCTAGTTGTTCGCCAGCACCACTCCTGTTTAATGTTCTCACATCGTTTAGTTGGGTCATCAACAATGAAATCATTCCTTTCCAAGGCTATTGGTTGCTTCGTAACCGTTAGTTTTTTCAATGGTTTGGTAGTTAACCCAAAGCACAACCCCCAACCTTGAGGGCCAGTAGCATTTTTTTTAGATACTCCTAAAACACGGGGCCACCATCTTTGTTCAAAGGGCCTGACTTACCCTTAAATTCCTAAATAACCTGTTGTCCAAATATGCAGCTCATTTAAGTTCGTCTGAAGACGGGTATTCCATGCCATGTATTCTGACCAGGCTGTTTATTTTGTTGATGTTTTTCGTCTTGTTATCAACACTCGAAGTTATCGTTTAGCAAATCAAATCCGGTTGGATGAAACCGATGGTTACCAATTGGAGGTAAAAATAAGCACAATGGATGTCTATTCGGAGATGCAACCACTAGACAAATTAAATCCAATCAGAGCCTACCCTCGTTTTGCAATATCTATCAATCTTAGCTTGAATAACCGAATTCTTGGAATAACGATGTAAATTAGTTATCTGACTTGTAAAAACTTACCTCTCCAGCTAATTAATGCTTCAGAATAATGGAGAAAATGAATTTCTTCGGCATTAATCCTTGCGTTAGGTTATGTCAAGCTACCTGCACACATGGCACGCGTACACTTGAACCACAATTTTGAAAACAAAAACCGAATCCTTTATTAATACGGCTTCATCACTTTAACCAACTTATTCAAGATACAAGTGATGACGACCAATTTCGTAACTCACACCGCAAACCTGATATGCCCATCATTTATCACAAAACACCCGCATTTTATTGACAAACGACCAGCACAAAAATCGCAAAGAAAAAAACTTAACGTCCTCATTTGCGATACTCAGATAGTTCATGCGACTCTTACATTTCACCATTCACACCTCCGAAGACAAATCGCTGCGATTATTCATTCAACCCTCTCTGAATATGAAACTGTATCCAATAACACAAATCCTTTACCAGCAGGAGCCCCCCTCCCCCCTAGTGTATGGTAAAGTGATTCCAAATTGAAACACAAACCAACTGGCAACCCCTTTAGGTTGCAAGCTTTGAAAATATTTTATAAACTCCAAACCAACTCACTTGGATTTTAATTTTTTTCCAGCGAATCTCGGAACGTGCACTTGATGGCCTCAATAATTTAAAAACATTAAACCTCCGGAATAATGTGCTGAAAAAACTCGACAACGGTCTACTACGTGGAACGCCGGCTCTCCTTTCAATTAACCTCCAGGAGAATCTTCTCGAAACACTGACGTACTACAATTTCCAGCCAATTATGGATAACTTGGTTAATAGCACCAGCGAGCTGTCCGTATCAGGTAAGTGCATGCTCTATAAACATCCTGGAAACAACTCCTTCTGTCTGTATAGTGGGGACACAAATCGTTAGCAGAGAGAGACTTTGACTTTCTAAGTGCGAAGCTTGTGTTGCCGCTGCTCCTTACACGTTCTTAATTTGGACATCATTGTGTTCTTTGGCTCTTCGTGTTAGAACTACGAGTGCCATGGTGAAGTGTTCCGTTCCGGTTAAAGGAAATCTCATCCACACAATATAATGATGGAGAGGAAGAAGCACAGGAAATTGTATAAGCAAATTAGATACTTTGCGCTGAAGTGAGTTTTATTGCACAAACTCTCATCAAGGATATACCCTTCGGTTGGCATATACCTAGTGTGTGTTTGGGTTGATGAGGTCATTGAAGGATTCGTGTATGTTTATTATGCATACGTACGCATATATGCATAACTTGTGGCAATTATCGGCGAGAATTCGACTTGCATTGTATGGTCGAAATTTAGTTTTGCTGAATGCCAGCTGAATGCAGGGCTGAATTGCTTAATGGGCATCAATTAAAACTTGTTATTCCTAATTGTGATGGGGGTTTCTCATCACACATATGCATGGTCGTTTGGGGGCGAGTTGAATTTTTAAAAACGAATCTAATTGCTTTTGACTTTTATAGCTTCGTAACAGATACATTGCTGTGATTACGCATTCATATGATGACGGCAACGCGATGCGGCAGAGGATAATAGAAAAAAAAATCGCCATTCTGTTTTACTACATGGATCGACAAAGTGCCCGAGGGGTAATAAAGCTCTGAGATTCGCATAATACAATTGCACACAGGATACATTGCCTTGCGAGTAAAGATGGCGGTCGGTGGTGGTGTAGGTCCACCGGAACAGAGTCATGAACAAGTTTTTATTTCGCTGAATCCATTTAGGCTAATTGCATACACATACACTACAGGTACGTTGTGTCGTTAATATTATGTACTTGTGTGTGTGTGTAATCTGTTGCTACCGTTGCGCCATCGTCGCGTCGCGTCGCTTTTTCTGGCGTGTGAAAGTAATTTGATCCTTGCTCACGATGTCCAACACCGGCGGAGGGGAGTCCAACAAATTTATGGGACCAGATTTACGGTGATTTTTTTGTTGTTGTTGCCTTTGTTCAGCTCGGGATTTTTTTTTCTGTTTGTTTGCATGAAATGCACTTAATGGTGCACATGTGGCTATGTATGGAGGACATGGACAATAAAACTCACGGCTGGCGTAATAACCAGCCCTAATGGGTTTTTTCCAATTCGTTAACACCTGTTCCTTGATGGCGGATGGTAGGTTGATATTTATTGAAATAGCACGCAATATTTAAGTTACTGCGGCCACGCTGTACGATTATGAATTTTTAATATTGGTCGTCTTTTAGAGGGTGGTTGTTGCAAGCCAGCAATGTATACAACTTCTTTTTTTTTTGAATAAAGCTTATCAGACCATATTTCACAAGTCGCATAAGAATTGAAATTATCTGGACAGGAAATGGTTTGCAAACTCTAAGTGTGCCCTTAGTGTGTGTGGTACAAGCCAAAGAACAGCATTCTCTCTGACCATCAGTTCATCTGATAACATTGAGGCCGTGAGACCTACAATCTTAAGGTCAACCTTCCCCATACCACACCCCAGTGAGGCAAATTCTGCGCGGTGACATGACGTTAATTATCATCCAATCCGAGTCCGAACGGCTAAGTTGAGATAAGCTTTCCACGACAATTGATACTACTCGGATGATATGTCAGCCCAGTGAAAAATCATTTGATGCTGCTACGGCTTGGAATCGAACCTAGACCTTCTGCGGGGCAGTTCATCGCACTAACCATCGCGCCACTGAGCCCGGGATTCTTAGAACGCTCCTGGACAATAATACCATAGAGAACGACATACAAAGATAACTGCACGATATCTACAAGGTGGGCCAAAAGAAGTCATCCGATGTTATTTGCCCTTCAGAATATTGGTTGTGGCTCGCGCAGTGTGTGCCGTTGCTCCGTCCTGTTGGAACCAAATGTCCTCTCAACCTAATTCGTCCAATTGCGGCGGGAAAATTGGGTTAAAATTGCCCTATAGCGCACACCGTCCACTGTTGTCGTTTGACCAGCGGCGTTTTCGCAAAAAAATGGCCCGATGACTCCTCCAGCGTGAACAGCGCACCATGCAGTAACGTTGAGCAGGTGGAATGAATTCTCGTCCATTACTCGTGGATTTTCGGTGCCCCAGAAGCGATAGTTTTGCTTGTTCACGTATCCACTTCGTCCTCGAGATGGAGGATGGCTTGGGCGTAGGACAAGAGCAGCTATTATTTCGCTTCTCTTCTTCGACCAAGTAACTCTACAGAAATTATTGCTGAAGAGGTTTAATTTTATCGCGTGTAGGCCTCTAGGCCAGTGTAAGGACATCGATTATGATGCTGATGTTTGATCTGTTCAGCATTGACAACCAGATGACGCGCTTCTGGTTATAGTTTGGCCAGAGTTGCCTGGATATTTGACACGTTATGCCGTTTATCTACCAGCGGTTTGCTTTCTTGATTTCACCCAGCTTGATCTGTATCGAGGGGCATGCCTAGCATATCTACTAGCGGTAGGATATCATTGGTAGTGCCCTGTCTGACAAGCTCATCCGACTTGCAGTTCCCTGATATGTCTCTTTGGCCCAGTACCCAGAAGATATGAATGGTGAAAGGCTCTGCCATATTGGGAGATAGTCGGCATTCGTCGGCTGATTTCGACTTTAAAGAGATAGATCGCAGGAATTTGATTTCCGCTTGGCTGTCACTGAAGATGTTAATATACCTCGTGGGCAATACATTCATTTTCAGCCAGGACATGGCTTCTTTAATTGGCATGATGTATGCCTGGAAAACGCTACAATGCTTGTGAAGCCTAATTGATATGCTT
Source organism: Rhingia rostrata (assembly GCA_949824845.1). NCBI lineage: Eukaryota > Metazoa > Arthropoda > Insecta > Diptera > Syrphidae > Rhingia > Rhingia rostrata. Next base: position 27,296,387 of record OX463757.1, read on the forward strand.
ATGTTAATCATCTCGGAGAAAACACCTCCACCCACTCCATTCACACCTGTGACTTCAGAAAACCCCACATGACCAGTTCACATCACCGCCACGTGACATGACCATGTCCTCGAATCGCTAGTGCAGAATTTTCAATTTGGTGTGAACTGTGTGGTATCAAAGATTTTAAAGTCATCCAGATGACGCATTGAGAACATAAAACAGAAACGTTTGCTCACCAGCTTCAAGGTACGGGCGGTCGGTGGCAGTGTGAACACATAAAAAACGAGATCAAAACATACGGCGGCGAGCCCGACAGGCCATAGAACAATTTTTCTTGTATGCAGTGCGTCATCTGTATGACTTTATAATCTTTGGTGGTACGTAGCGCTATACTATTGAAACAACATGGCGTTGGTATCCATATCATCCAATTCAGACCAAAATAAGTTGGTTATCATCAACCTTTAGTCCGCGCCGTTGACGGTGATCGCCTGGCCAACGTCGTTCTCAAAGAAATATGGACCGAGGAAGCCTCCATCCCAAATGCTTCACAAATAGTGACTTTATCGGGGTGCAATGGATGCTCTTGGATCACATTTGGATTGGTATCGTCCCATCCGGAAATGCGCTTCACTGCTGAAGATGATTTTTCGATGAAAACTCGGATCAGTTTCCAGCTGCTCTAGAGCCCATATTGCGAACAAACGTCGTTTTCTATGGTCCTGTGTCAGTCATAGGTCAGCAAATTCGCCAAGTTGTGGTCTGTTTTGTGGCTCGGATTTTCGACAGATCTTACGTTTCGTCGACGGGTGTTGGTTTAGCGTAGTCTGCACCAGTGGATTCAAATTTATTCACCACGATTATGGAGACCTTAAATTGGGCGCGGTGGGCAGAACGTTACCCGAACAGAACGTTGCCCTTATGATAAAACAATTCTTTCATTTGTGCGTTTTTTAAACGCTTTTTGCATCCTCGATGATTTGGCATAACAGAATGAATAAAAGACAGCTAATTTGACAGATGCAGCTTCAACAATATGGCCGCTATCAACTGCCAAGTTCGAAAGCCCCTATTGGAAGACCCTTTTAAATTGGACATATTTAGGTGATATTTTAGTGATCGGACATTCGTTTATAATTACAGTCATGTGGCTAGGACATCGCGTTGAGTGCGAACAATGACGCTCGTAGTTGCACCGATTTATGGATGACTATGACTCTTGCTTTTCTTTGTTAGCATTACAAAATTCACTCAAGAATTAGATATAAGAAGTCACATGACAGCGCATCGCTTTGCCTTAATCCGTTTTTGGTATCGAATGTGTCAGTGAGGTCGCTTCCGACCCTGATATAGCAGCGAGAATTCTCCATCGTCATTCTACACAAACCGACGAGCTTGGGCGGTATACCATAAACTAGACATGGATCTGTATAGTTCGTTTCTATAAATGCTGTCGTATGCGGCTTGCTTTGAAATCGATGAATAGGTGGTTGGTTTCGATTTGGGCTTCTTGGGTTTTTTCCAGGATCTGCCGAATTGTGAAAATTTGACCTGTTGTGGACTATTCTGACCTAAAACCACACCGAAAAGGGCCGATCAGGTTGTCGGTAAACAATTTCAGGCGTTCACATATTAAGGCAGATATGATCTTGTAGGCGATGTTGAGGAGACTTATGCGTCTGTAGTTGGCGCAGTTCTCTCCTTTTTTGTGGATCGGGCAAATAATCCTTAGGTTCCATTCTTCAGGCATACTTTCTTCCGACCAGATTTGGCTTATGTGTTGAAAGATGTTACTTACCGAGTCATATCCGCCGGCTTTATATAGCTCAGCGGGAGGCCTCCATTTCCGGCATCATTATTAAGCTTGAGCTTAGATATTGCTATCCTCACTTCACTCAGGAGAGGAAACTAATATTTGATTTCAATTGGTTCTTTGTACCAACCAGATACATAGACCATTTTGAAAAGATCGGAACTGAGATTTCTAAGTATGAATTCCTTCATTTCTTTCCACAGAGTAATCCTTGAATAATGAATTAAGATGTGCAAATGCATTTCGATTGAATTTAAAAAAAAAGAAGATATGCATGACATATTCGCATTTTTTCAAAAACACAAATCATGCTTTTTATCAATAATGCACATATGACAAAAAAAAGTCCATCCATGTGCGTATTCATTCCACAGACTTAAATCTGCTACCTTGTCTCTAGTACTTCCATATATCTAAGGCTTCAAACGTCTGTATGTCACAGAGAAAACTTTTAACTGCCAATGCCATCTCGAGGACTCTATAAATGCAATGTCTCGTGTCGTTTTTTTTTTTTAAGAAATGAATTCGGAAAGAATCACTCGCTCTGTCAGATTGAAATGAAATTCATTTTCCAAACGAACAAAGCTTACCAAAACACAACAACTGAGGAAAATGAAAAAAAAAAGGTAAAAGAATACCAACTACCCCCCTTCCACAACAACAACACCCAAGGCTTTGGTATCAGGGGCGAACAGAAAAAAAAGGCGAGTAAAAATAGAAGAGCTACGTATGTAAAAGCATCCAAGGAAGAAGAAAGGATTAACTCTACTCGAATGTGAAAGGAAAGGGATTATTATTGAAGGAGACGTTCCGTTTTTCCCATCCACCCACTGCGTTTGTTCTGTGAAAAAAAAAAACAGAAAAGATGCATTCCAGCTTCATCATCAAGCAGGAAGGAAGAAATTTCGTGCGTACATACAAAGGATAGATAGCTACCGCTATATGATACTACTGACTGTATGCTGTGTGCAACGTCGACATAATCTTCGTCCTTTTGCAATGTTTCGAATTGGAACGTCGTCGTTGTCATGTGCTATACAATGGGTACACCCCCCCTGCTTGGTGTGTTTCTCCAGAGATGCTCATATAAAAACCATATACGTTGTATATATACTGTCCCTGCATCCTGTATATCCTTATTTCAAAGATAGTACATGCATTTTATATTTACTTAGCGGAACATAAAAGACTCGCTTTTGGAGTTTCGCTTCGAGCTCTGGTAACTTTTTGTTAATACGCTGCTACTGCACCACTGTTATGTGCCCTTTCCCGCATTCTCTCTTTCTCTTCCTAACTGGAATATCCTTTCATCCTCGAATTATGTTTTCAGTTTTTGAATTTCTTGCCTCAGGATACCTTGATTTAATTGCGTTGTGAAGACGATTTGCAGGCAAGAACCCAGGGAACTATGTAGCTACTGGCTTGTGATATGGAATTGGAGGAGGGTGGATCCTTCGTTTTTTATTTTTCATTGCGTTTTCCTGGTTATGAAACGTCGAGGACAGATTAACCAATGCATGTGCTGTACATGTGGCTCCATATGCTCTGTTGGTTTAGTCATATCGTTTATGAAATATTTTCCCAATCTTGCCTCGGGCCTGCAGCAAAGTTGGGAAATTGAAAAATCAGTGCTATCATCCCTTCGAGAGGGGTGCGGAGTGAGTTAATTTAATGTTGAAATTTTGTAACGTAAAACAATAGGTAACGGGCATTGTTTTTAATTTATGGGGGAACCCATAACATTGCAGCATTTCTATCTAGTCCGTGTGTTTCCTGATGTTGTTCTAAGTTCCTTAGGGCAAGCTAATTGTGCGCGTTGTTGATCCTTTTAGTCTGAAAACAAAAATAAAAACAAACATCAAACGTAACGTAAACCGCAGGTTTCCAACTATCTTCATAAAAATCGGTTTAAATGCGGTGAGCGTTGAACTGGGAAGGAATTCCGTTTTACGTCGTGGGCAAATTAATTTTCTACGAATGTGGTTGTACGTGTCCTTATATGGATGGCTGCCGTTAAGATCGCTAAAAGTGCAATTATTCGATTGAATAATTAAAACAAACACTCGTCTGTGTGAGTGCATTCGTAAGAGTTATGCTTTGGTCTTAGAAAATACGTTCGGTCACGCAAAGGTTGTAGTGCTAGGTTTTTGTCAGATGTGCCAACAACTGGATTTGTGTAATTATTAGGTGCAATTAAGGGTAAAGGTCACACGCTATTCGTTGATAAAATGAGTAGAAATATGTCTGCAATTTACCAAGGATTTTGAATGATTTCGAGGGCAGATATAGGTTCATATGCATATTAATAATTTTCATTTCAAAACCAAGACTTGCTTTGATATCATGCAGGCTCTCCAATGAATATCCTTGTCGCGACAGAGGATAACATTTTATGTACTTTCAGTGCAAAACGATTTCTAGACTTGTCGAGTGTTTTTGCGGAATGACAGTCATCCATTCTCTTCAATCTTTGGCTCGCTTTCTACTACTGTGATTGGATGGTCCTTAAACTGAAGAATAACCCTTCTATGTCATCTCGGACCTGTGAGCTGGTGTTTTGAAGATTTCTTTGCCTGAAGTTCAGGGTGCGCCATGTTTTGTTACTGTTTATTCGCTCAGTGTGATACAGACAATGTACTCGACATGTTTGTTTGAATAATTTCGGGCACATCATGAGCTCAAAAAAGTCGCATGTGTCATCGAGATGAGAAGCTTTCGCTTGCTGGCCGTTGGGACGACTGTGTTCACCATCAACCTACATTTTCTATCTGGTATCAGATGGTAAGTTTGGTGATGATTTTAACACCCAAAAAATTTCGAGGCGTCTCTGCATCTTATTATCGGAAGTCGATTAGAATCGGGGTGTTCATCCAACCAGTAGCTTACTCGTTGCATAACTAGGTTTAGTCATCTTTGCGAAGTTTCGGTATATTATTCCGTTGCCACCACGGCAATATCATCCAGCTGCATAACCAACTTAGAGGGTATCTTGCGGCACATCCATGCCATCATAAGAGATGCTCCGAATGTGCTGCTCCGTAGGTGACTTGCTTTCTTCGGTGGCCCTCTGCAGTCTCAAAGTTTTATTCTCGCTCCTTGAGGTTATCCTTCAACATTCGCATGATATACACTTGGATGTTGAATGTATTCTCAAGCATGTTGATGTCAATCCAGGCGTTTCTTGACGAGAGTTGCAACCAATACAATCTGTGTTAAGTAGTTGTTTATCTGTTGGGCGATTTGGGTAGTCTTTATTACCTTTAATACCTCCAATCGTCGAGCGGCTTTTATTTAAGCCTTCTGTCTTTCCGATTGGTGTCCTTCTATCTGCACTTCAACGGTGAGTCGTAGCCTTGGCATAATTTCCAAAAGAATTTTCCTACAGTATCCAACAAACACAAAGTTCTGTACGCAGATGCAGAAGCAAGGTCTTCTTTGCCTTTACTGATCAGCACTAGACTTTATGTCATCCAGCTTCTGAGAAAGACTCTGTTGTACATGTTATCCCTTCGAGCACAGGGGCTCATTTTTTTTAGTTTTCGCAGCACTTCTTCACTTAAGGGTGGTATTTGCTCTCGCGATGGTATTTCCAAAGTGGTGTTTGGAGGCCTGACGGACTGTGGTGTTAGAAAATGGTGTATATTATCATTAGGGATTAAATTACCCGGAGTGATATGATTTGGAAAAAAACGGAAGAACAGATCCAACACTTTTTAGTAACATTCCACCAACACCAAGAACTGCTTTCGCTGGACCTCCTGTTTGTTCAAATGACATTAAATTGAAGTTTTTTCTTGCACATCTCATAAGTTTTTGGAAAGAAGGCGTATGTTTGATGTCTAACAGGAGCTAGAGAAATCAATAGTCCTGTGCTGTAGTGAATTGACCCGATTTTGTGTACTCCCAGCTTTATTTTTATAAGCACCTAACTTTTGTGTACGACCATTTTTGAGGACCGTTCTGTTTTAAAGTACCCTAGCTTCAACCTTGATTCAAAAATCAAAAAAAAAAAATCTGTCATTTAAGGTCTGTAAATGACCTGAAACCTAGTTCCGATGAGATAAGCCGTATCTTTGTGGGATGGTGTTGTTGCAGTGTCCCATTTTCTATGTCTAACTGGAACTAGTGAAATGAATAATCCTGTCCTGTTATGAACTGACCAGATTGTGTGCACCTCCAGCTTTATTCTAATAAGCACCTAAGTTGTGTGTACGACCGTTTATGAAGACCCTTCTGTTTTATAATCCTCTAGCTTCAACCTTGATTAAAAAAAAGCAAAAAAAAAATTTAAGGTTCGTAAGGGACCTGAAACCTTGCTCTGATCAGCTTAGCCATAACTATGATAGTTTTGTTGGAGTGTTGTGCTGCTTTTACTATATTAAAGGCCCTACCACCATTGGCGGCTTATCAAAACTTGTGGCCTTGTTCCTCTTCAGCTTTCTTATAGCTGTATATACTGGAAGAGGATTACTTAGATAGTTACAGGCGGTGGGCAAGATTTTCATCACCTTTCCAAAAAGCCTGCGTCCAAGTTTCAAAGCAAGCAAGTTTTCGCATATCGCGAAACTTCAATTTGGGAGCTTACTACTTTTTTTTTTTAGCGCTTCTGTCCCTCCCGCTCCGATATCGGTAACATTATCATACCAAAAGCATCCCTTCGGTGGTGGCTGGTTATCTAAGTATTGTTCGTTTTAATTGCGTTTACATTTTATCCACTGACAAAATCAACGTCCGTACCAAGGTGTCGTAGTATGTTCTTGCCTAAGTGTCTCTTAACGGTATATTTAGCAACAACTTGGATTGGATGTATGGATCTTTTAACATCAATAATTGAAACAGATCGCTTAAGTTACAAATATGTATTAACCTAGTCGTGCATACATCACTCAGTGTTATCGCTGTTCTTGATGATCTGCTTTGTGGACTTACAAATGGCGCAACAGCTATTATTTGCAAGAAACGATAAAATGTGATATACAAACAAGGGCATTACGGGACAATGTTTGATTATGCTGAAAAGATCACACGTCAGTACCTTTATTGATGTACTTACTGAGTACTGCCCCACCGACCATTTGTACAAAAATTCTTGGCCTCATCTGCAATAGCTTATGTATAAGCTGAAGAAGGAGAGAATTCTTATTATTTAACAATAGAATGCCTATCCATACGATATCACTACAAACCATCTGCTCATGTGTAGTCTTCTTAACTTTACCTAACCTATTGAATGCTTGCCTTAGACAGAAATGGGTACCAATCTGGCCTTTGTATTTGAGTTGTCCATGGCAGACATTTTTTTTGAAATGAAAGAGTCTCTACCGAGTTTAAACATTTTAATTATGTATAGTAAGGATCTTCAGAGAAATGGAAAAAATGACGTTAGCTCTCAAAAGTTAAAAGCAAAGGCTTAGACTGCACGTTCTAAAAGATGGATACAGTTCCAAAGGTACCAATAGGAATCAATTTAAGCTTCGAATAAACCCTTACAAAATCCTCTAAGTCAAAAATACATCTCAAGAAAAATAACCCTATGTTCACGCTGAAACATCGTAGCTGATAATGGATCAAACGGCTTCCTTGACGTTAAAAAGTTTATTCTCCTGATACATTGATAGGCGGTCCAACCTTCTTTGTGACAAAATACCATCAGATTTTAGTCTCTTATAACTACGGGACTAATAGTGCAACAATTATGATTAAGGATGGACTATCTGCTAGGTTTAAGACGCGCCGTATTTTACCTCTGACCTCATAGCGTAATTATCGCAAATTTGCTTGTTGTAAACTTATTTAAGGGGTCGCATTGCAAAAATCCCTCTGTAGGACCGCATCAACAAATCACATAGCCGAAGTTTCAGTCAAATCGACCAAACACTTTATGTTCCTTCCAGTGTCAATAACAGAGTCCGGCATAAAAGTTTAGGTACCGCCATCGTGCAAGAAGTTTTTTTTATAACTCGTTACCAAGATTTATGGCCTTACGCTTGTTTCGAGAACAATTAACAGTAAACATGATTGAAGATAAGTCTTTAAAGGTTTGAAAAATGTACACCTGCCAAGTGGCCCAAGTTATCGAAAGACGATGTTGTCATGCATGATTATGTGCGCGGTGCGCAGTGGCACTGGAAATATTCTTACTATATTTGTCTTCGCATTTTCTGCAAAAAAATATTTGTAGAGACTCCCAGCTTTTCGCCTATACTTCTTCTGAATTATAGATCGTCTAATACCCCAACGGATTTGGGTTCTATCAGAGAAGATATGACTTATATTTGGATCTGTTAATAAAACTCCAGAGGCCTGATGGAATTTCATTGCAAAGTGACTCAACCCGTCGAAGAACCCTGTTGCTATGCAGAATAAGCGACGTTGCTCTAGACCTAACCAGTGGTACAGGGATCTTCTCCAAAAATTATTTGCTCTTAGCCTGTGCAGGTTACTCTCAATACCATTGTAAAGGCGTTTTTAGCCAAGTTTAATAGGGTGCATTATAACGCTTATACCCCGATGTCTATCTGGACTTAGCTTCCATCGAAGACACTAAATATTTTGTCATTTTTTGCTAAATATCCGACCATATACTGGGGTATATAGGGCGCAAGCAATAGCCTTGTAAAATTTTTCCTTTCCCAGTCTTATAAAGGTGCGGTAAAATAACGCCGACTTCCAAAATTCGAGTTATTTTGCTCTATATGGGTTATAACGCCGAATTTACATGTTCGGTCTTATTGCACTTTGCTGAAGTGAAATAAGGTTGAGTCGCACCCATTCCAAATCGAACAGTAAGTCCAAGCAGGGTGTTGATACATTGTATACTTCTCAGTGTGAGAGATTGGGTATATGCAAACTTTCAATACCCCCACACGTATTCAAAGTCATGTCACCCACAGTGAGCCCAAGCAGGGGGGTTGCATTGTTATTCAGACTTGACATTTCTCCAGCCGGGCACGTAACCCAAACCCAACAGCGAACCCAAGCTGGGGGGTTGTAGGGGCTGCATTTACACACCTGTTCAAAGTTTCAATACACATAAAATCGCATTCGGATGTGTGTGAACCCACTTCTCACTAAATGCCAAATGTTTCATTTGGCTTGCCTTATTCCAAAATCCGGCGCTATTCCGATTTTACATAGGCAAATGGCTAAGAATTTAGGAATTCGGTGTTATTTCGATGGGCACCTCTTACAATTGGCACCATCAATGTAGCTCTTAGTTTTGTTGAAGCCCGGAAACACCTTTTCGGAGCCGCATTTGACTAGTTGATCTGCTTTTTCGTTGCTTTCCGATCCGTCAACTCGTGTCCGGAAATCTAGCAGAGTTGTACTGAAACAGACTCTAGGCTTAATCTTCTGTTATCATTGCCTGTCCACAGATTGAGGATACTTGAGCAAGCACTAGTGTTGTTTCTTTATACGTTTACCAATCTTATCGCCACACCACCTATTAAACTTTTGTTCGTGTTGAAGCATTGTAACACCATTCGTCTTCTAGTGATGGATTCGGATCAGAGATACAGCTGAATAGCTTATCTATTTTCTAGAGCGATAACCTGACAAGGTAGTACCGAGAGTGTTTTGAAGAGCCGAGTGTAAAGAGCATTTTAGGCAGCAAACATTGGATGTACGTTTCCTTACTTCAGTCTCTAAAATCAGTGGCCAAACCTGTGAAGCACTAGGAACAACGCCTAAGAATTAAGAGATTCTATATAAAAACATTATCATGGCGAATAAAGTAATTTTTTACGAAAAAATAAATCGATGCCAATCACATAAACTTTTAGGCACCATTAGGCAAATACATTTATTTTCCCTCCAATCAACTACAATCTAAAAAAAAAAAATAAAAACACCTTTATGCCAAGGAGAGAAAAAAAATCCTTAATAAATTTCTAAAGTCCAATTTATCATAATCAACGCTTAAATAGGGAACCCACCGTAGACTACTTTATACAATCCCCATGTTGCGCATAAAAATCGCTTCAAATGTCTTTAAATTAGCTACCAACGAAATTTAAAAAAAAAAATGAAAAGAAAACCACCTTAACGAACCCTAGACTCAAAAGACCCCATGCCCTAGATTCATCACACAGATTCATCATTACCAGCTCTCAGTCTCGCTCTCTCTCTGTGTGTTCTGAAAATAAATTGGACTACATTCGCATCTCAAAGAAAATTTTCATCTTCTTCGAGTAGTAATTGAAGGACGACGAATAAGTGAAATAAAACGAACACCGACAGAGAGAGAGAGAGAGTGAGAGAGAGAAGAAAAAACAACATCTCCAAACAGGCCAATTTAGTTGAAAATGATGGCAAAAGGCGCTTTATCATTCAGCCGTCCCCCGTAGACATTGTTTCCCTCGGGAGACTGATGAACTATATATCGACATCATTTGGCATTGCTACGAATCTCAATCTACTTCATCTTCAATCGACCTCTAGGCTATTAACTGATCTGAATCCATTTCTACACCATCCTCTCATAAAAAAAACTCAAACTCACACAATGCCTTCACAGTCACACATCATTCTTGTGTGTGTGCTGCACACTTACCAAGCCCCAGGCAGTGGAGCTCCCATCCAGCCCCCATATTTGTTTTACTACACACAGATCGCTGTACATCATGACAGCCCAACTGAAAGGAGTCTTTTTCACCAAACAGGACAAATAAACAAAAAACACACACACAAATGCACAACAATGAGACCGAAGGTACCTTTTGTCAACTATCCTACACCATGCGTGGATTCGTTCAAAGTTTGGTCAAATGGTCACCCCAATAGGGCCCTTTAGAATAGATGTAGCTTCGTCCACCCTTTAACTACTCGAAATATACGAAAATGCGATTTAACAAAGAACCTGACGAATAAAAGTCCACCCAGGACAAATTACATTGAAAAAGGAATGCGCAACCTAAAAAAAAAGGAGTAAAACTGTGCCTAGGTAAGCACCACGGCATGGTAAATAACGACTTCGCCGCTACGACACGACGATCGAGGAGGACCCTTGCATGAACCTCACCGGCGTTATACTAGTACTCCCAGCGACAACACATGACACACGTTTTGTACCTTTACTTACCTTAATGACCGGGACATTGTGTCAGGCGGAAGCCATTTGTCACGAGCACATGTGTAAACGCGCGGGCCCCACCATCTTTGGTTTGAGAGCCGACTGCAAACCTGTGTACACCGCTGAGGTCATGTAGTCCTTTTCTTTTCCCGTTTTTTTTTTTTTTTTTCATTATTTGCTGGTGTGCCATTATCCCTGAAACGTATACTCAATACGGTATTTTATGGATTTATAGGGGACAGGCCATTACGCGGGTGTTGGTTATTTTATCTCAGAGGCTTTTGTATCCGCGCAAGTAAAATGCGTGGTTTCGCGTAAAAAATTGTTCGCATCTTAGGTTAATGGTCGTGGGGATATGGTGATAAGGTATGCCAAGGTATCCTTGGTCCAATGTCTCATAAAATAGTTGCCGTGTCGCATTGGGGATATAAGGACGAAAAAGTGAATATATGCGGGGGTACCTAGGTTTTATTTTGCTTTCAAAGGAATGGTTAAAGAACCTTTATACGGGTATGCTGGAATTGTAAATCAAATGATGTCCTTGAAACAGGAGGCTTTACTTGGGGATAAATTATTTGTCAGACATGGTTCATGTTGTCCTTGTGAATTATGGGTTCTATCTACCAGAAATGGTTTTTTTAAGCATGCGCAGCGTTTTTATGGGTTTGTAGGTTCCCCTTGCAATCTGGGATATGTCACTTAGTTGAAGAATGACTGAAGATCTTATCATTTGATAAACGGGGGACGTTAGATGTAATTTGAATGTTTGCAGCTTAAGGAAGCCATTCAATTTGAAGGTAATATGGTAAATGTGGAATTACAAACAGAAGTTAGATACCATGCTTACGCGCAGGGAAGGTATGCCCCCCTTTTTTAGAAAAGTTTAATTTATTCAAGGTTATAAATTACTTGTGGATGTCTTAGCTCAGAAGTTTTATAATCGAACCACATAGAGGTAAGTTTAAGCCAAGTTGACAAACATCCAAGAGTACAAAAGTGATCGGGATTGGCATACAAATCTATGCATCTTTTGGTTTGCCAAAAAATAACCTCGCACCTATAAATTATTTATGGACGTAGGTTTAAACACAAATAGCAAAATGAAGTCTTCATTTGAAAGCTGATTTCAAGAAGCTAAGTCCCTTATAGGTGCCATTTGGTGTATCAAAAATATAGCTTAGCACCCATAAGTGAGTTAAAGAGCTAAGTCATGACTTTTAACTGAAGACTGCATTTAAATGCTGTCTTGAACGAACCAGACTTTATTACGTATTTTTCCACGTAACTTCGATGCCTACAAAACTGATCTGAATTGGCATAAAATTGTAGGTCCCTTTTGTTGTTCCAAAAAAATACTTCTCACACGCAAGTGACTAGAAAACCAATGTTTTAACACTAATACCAAAACGAAGACTTCACTTAAACGTCGACCTAATGAAACTAAGCTCACTTACTTACTTACTTAAGTGGCGCTACAGTCCGGAGTGAACCTGGGCCTCCACCAACATGTCTCTCCAATTAGCACGGTCCTTAGCTAGCTGCCTGTAGTTGCGCACTCCAAGGTGGTTGAGGTCGGTTTTTACTTGTGCGCGCCACTTAAGGCGAGGTCTTCCTCTACTGCATCCGATATCTGGCTGGGAATCGAATACTATGCGAGCCGCAGTATTGGTGTCCATTCGTTCTACATGTCCTAGCCATCTTAAACGTCCAATGCGGAGTTTTTTCACCAGGGCCATGTCGCTGTACAGCTCGTATAGTTCTTGGTTGAATCCTCGTCTCCATAGCCCGTCAACCCAAACGGAACCGAAGATTTTTCGAAGAATTTTCCTCTCAAATCGACCAAAGATTTCTTCATCCGCTTTTGAGACGGTCCATGCTTCAGCGCCGTAGAGCAGGACTGGGATGATCAGGGTCTTATATAAGATCTCCTTAGTAGTTCAAGAGAGGGCTTTACTACTGAATTGCATTCTTAGCCCGAAGAAGCAGCGGTTGGCAAGAGTTGCGGTTGGCAGAGTTAATAGCGGAGCTGACGTAGTCAAAGTGCCGTACTACCTCAAAGTTATATCTGTCAATGGTGACGTTCTGTCCAAGTCGTCGATGTTGTGGGTCATTTCGTGTTGACAGCATATACTTCCCTCATTTACTGCTAAACCCTTTTTTGCCGCTTCGTTCTCTGTACTAGCAAACGTGGCTATGACATCACGTTGGGTCCTACGAATGATGTCAATATCGTCGGCGTATGCTAGTAGTTGTACAGGTTTTTGGAAAATTGTGCCTCTGGCGTTGGCTCGTGAGTTTTGCACAATCCTCTCAAGAATCAGATTGAAGAAGTCACATGACAGCGCATCGCCTTGCCTAAATCCTTTTTTGGTATCGAATTTCCGACCCTGATGGAGCAGCGAGAATTCTCCATCGCCATCCTACACAAACGGACGAGTTTGGGCGGTATACCAAAACTAGACATGTCGCTATATAGTTCGCCTCTATAGATACTGTCGTATTCGGCCTTGACATCGATGAATAGGTGGTGGGTATCGATTTGGACTTCTTGTGTTTTTTCCAGGATCTGCCGAAGTGTGAATATTTGATTGCTTGTGGACTTTCCTGGCCTATAACCGCACTGATAAGGGCCGATCAGGTTGTTGGTAAACGGTTTCAGGCGTTCACATATTACGGCATACAAATTTTGTAGGCGATGTTGAGGAGACGTGTGCCTCTATAGTTGGCGCAGCTTAGAGGGTCTCATTTTTCGTGGATCGGGCAAACGATGCTGGGGTTCCATTCTTCAGGCATACTTCCTTCCGACCAGATTCGGCTCATGAGTTGGTGGATGTTACTTACCAAGTCATCTCCGCCGGCTTTATAAAGCTCGGCGGGAAGGTCGTCATTTCCTGCAGCCTTATTAAGCTTCAGTTTATATATTGCTATCCTTACTTCACTCAGGTCGGGTGGTTGGCAGTTTTCGCTGTCGTTGCCAATATTGAATGGTTCGTTCTGCCTGGCAGCGGAATGTTGTTCGTCATCGCCGTTTAACAGTCCGCAGAAGTGGTTCTTCCATATCCTCAGCATCGACTGTGTCTCAACTACGATATCACTTTTCTCATCCCGACTGGATTCTATTTGAGCCTTGTATCCTTGGCATTGACGTTTTACACTTTGGTAAAACTTGCCAACATCGTTCCTGGAGTGGCACCTCTCTATATCCTTAATCGCGAGCTTTTTTGCACCATTTTCTTATTGCGGAGAAGCCAGCGTTCTTCCCTTCTTCTGTGCATATTGACCTCAATGGCTCAACTTTCAGCTTTCAGGCCTCGTTTTCTTGCTGGTGGCCGCGAGAAACCTATCACATCAGTTGCGGCTGCAATAATGGCTTGTTGGCATCGTTGCAATTGTTCTTCGACATTCGATGCTGATGGTATGATGTTAATCGTTAGGTTAAGGGATACGCGTTGGTCGTCTCTTGCGATTGAAGTCTTTCGACATAAATTTTTTCACGGTATTTCTGGTTTGTTTTGGCGTGGTGGATATAGGCATTCTTGGCTGCGACAAAGTAGTGGATCGAGTCGATGTTAGCCCCTCGTAACATTATGAAATCCAAAACATTGGATTTCTTCTTAATGGCTTATTACGTGAATACAAAAAAGGGCTTTATGGAATCAATGCACCGACCTCTGATTACGTTATTTGTATAGTGATTCAGATTCGGGCTTAAGCCTAATTTAATCGTTTCTAATTCGTGTATATCCTGGTCCCTTGACTACCATCCCTTGCGAAGGTAACTAACTCTACGGCATGAGTGCATGCATTTTTCGATGAAGCGCTACACCAACGTATTCATCTAATATCAAATCTGTTCACAATATGAACACAACAATCCAAATATACCATTACCGTAGCATCCCAAGCCTAACCCTACACCTCTTCATGGTATAACTCAAAAGCATAACATCATCCGATTTCCGCGAATTCTTTTCATCGGCTCTAAAAGGGATATGATTTCCAATTCCAGCTAATTGAAAACTCACTCTAACCAGATATTTGTTTAGGCATGCAGTCGTGTGTAACTTACAGCTCATCCGACCTTAGACTGCAAATACATTTCCATTGTCCGCCGAAACCATCATAATTCAATACCTAATTGAAATTAATCCATTATCACTACCTAGCCATATTTCAAATACCCCACCATTGCAACCTCCCTGAAAGCCTGTCATGTCAACAAGTCCGCCCCAAAATTCGTTGATTTCTGTTCTCTCGCGGTCTGCAATAAAATACCGTATCCAGTCTGACTGTCATAAACAAACTATACCCCGAATAAACGACGCAACATTTTCGAATACAAAAACAACGTCTATACCCCGGAGGGATGTTTTTGTATAATTTTGACAAAAAAAAAAAAACTCTTTGCTAACGTGCACAAAGTGAAATTCCCGAGAACGAAATTTTCCACCCGTAAAAAGCGAAACCGCCTCTGGATTCAGCAAGCGAAACGAACGCTCTCCACTCTCGATTTGTATAAAATTTTCGAATTAATTTGCTGAAAGTAATGAAAACATTCCCGCCTACCCTCCTCCACTCACCCAACTGTTAATCCACTGCCGCCAAAAGCCACAATTTTCGGTTCACAGGCAGACTTTATTGGGAAATCCCATTTTCGCGAAGAGTTAGGGAGCACTAAATAGGGCATTTGAGCATCTGCGGATTCCTTTTGTAATATTAGTAAGTGCCTTTGTTGGAATTGGGACAGCTTTGCGGCTAGGGGGTAGGCTATCTACAAATGGGTTAAGTTCAAGACAGCAATTTGTGGTGATGGATAACGCCAGAGCAGATTTCCTATCGGAAATTAAATCCTTGAAATGTGTTCCCTTTGAACCGAGCATCGATTTAATTTTTTTCAGGACCGGCCAAAACGGATACTAAGACCGGTACCCGTACTATGCAGTGTTCTGATTTATTTTAAATGGCAAAAAAAAAAAACAATTTTTTCGACTTGTTGGTTGTGGTGGATCGGCTGGAGGATTCCGTCAGGACACAGTCAATATTTGATTTTACCGTAGTAAATGGATATCCTCGGAATGTTTATGTTTAGGGCGGACGAAATTTATGGCAGCGCGTTAGTTTTACATTCGACTTTTGGACTTGTGTAGGCCGTTAAGGGGAATACATTAATCAGATTTTTTTTTAGGGTAGTGGGGTTAAGTTATGCTGCTCACCTGAAGGTAATTCGTTAGGAGTTGGAAAAGTATTTGTTTTTGTTGTTGTTTCTGTTTCTTGTTTGCATTATTCAAGGAAGTGGTTAGCTTAGGAGGATAGGATGCGATTTTCGTACGGATTATGGTCTTTTGGAATTTGGTTTTTATGTGGAAGTTCGTAAAGAGAACTTTGTCAAGGTTATTTTCATTAAGTGGAATTATATTGTCTTGCGCTGTTAGAAAGTCTTTAAGGGGCTGTGTTGCCATTGATATTCAAATTGGAACCGTAATGCAGTATTACAGATTTTATGGTGTAACATTAAAAACCTCGCAAAGTGGGAACTTGTGTAAGGTGGACCATATTTTATCCCGGTATGGAAATATTGAATGACTTAAAAAAAACGCTTTCGATACCGTGATGCGCGTGCACACCAGGTTTGTTGTGGTACCACGTAGATCTGTGGACCTTAGAATATTCTGTCGTCTAATTCAACCATTCAGAGCTAACTATGTAGCGAAGGAGGTTTCTGACATTGATGTTAGCCAGCTCACCTAGATTGTCGAAGGAGTACTCTCCCAGATGAAGTTTCCTTGTTACTAAGAGAGAGCAGGAAAGGCGCATAGAAGGTGAGTAATAAATGGCGTTAATTTTTAGAGGTACAGAAATTTGAATTGGGAAACAAAAAAAAAATCACTTAAATGTCCATCACTTGTCTTAATTAGAAGGATAATTTTATATGCCATTAATGTTTAAATATTCTTTCGGGCATGAGGCCGCCGCGTCTGGTGCATCCAGTTTGATCTGTAAATTAGATGTAAAGATAGATGAACTTGCCAGACAGGGCATAACCCTCGATATTCTACCACCAGTAGAGATGATATTGCGGTAGAATATCGAGGGCTGTGCACTGTCTGACACGCTCATCTGCCTTGCAACTCCCTGGTTTGTCTCTGTGGCCCGGCACCCAAAAGAGGTGAAATGTAAAATGCTCCGCCATCTCGTTAAGAAACAGTCAGCATTCGTGGGATGATTTCGAATTTAACGAGATTGCTTCCAGGGATTTTATTGTAGCTTGGCTGTCACTGAAGATGCTAATATGCATCACGGATATTACATTCCTTTTCAGCCAGGACAAGGCTTCTTTGATTGCCATGATATCCGCCTGGAGAACGTAAAACGTATCGGAAAGGCGAAAGGATATGCTTATGTTAATCATCTCGGAGTAAACGCCTCCACTCACTCCAGATTCTGTCTTCTACCCATCCGTGTAGATGCGAATTGAGTTATTTGTTTCGATCGAATCCGACTCCCACTCAAGGCGACTATGAATGGTTTTCCTGAAGTTATGATCACAACTGAGTTGGGTAGTGGTGTGATCGGTGTTTTTTTGTAATGTTAAGGTGATTCAGAATCTTTGCGTATTCTACCTGATTGGGTTTTCATTGTGACGAAGATCTCAGTCTCACAGCGGCACAAGCTGAGGTCTTTTCGTCGTAGATATCTAGGGGCACTAGATGAAGGAATACATTTATGGCTGCGGAGGGGGTTGTTCTAAGAGCTCCGCTAATGCATATGCAAGCTTGTCTTTGAACTTTAGCTAATAGTTTGCAGTTGGAGGATGGTTCCGTCCACCAGAATAAGAAACCAAACACGAGTATGACTCTAATGATAGACACGTAAAGCCAGAAAGAGATATGTGGTTGCATACCCCATTTCTTTCCGATTGCCATTTTACAAGAGTATAAGGCTACGGTGCCTTTCATAACGCTTTCTTGGATGTTGGCTTTTCAGTTCAGTTTTCCTTCCAAAACCAGGCCCAGGTATTAGGCCGATTCTGCGAACTTGAGACTGACGTCATTAAGTTTGGGAGGGTCAATGTGCTGGACTTAATATTTCCTGCTAAAATTTAAAAATTCGGTATTTTAAGGGTTCGCGCCGAGTCAACATTTGGCGGCCCATTTATAGAGTAGAGAGAGATCTCTTAGAATATTAAGGTATTTCCCTGATACAGCTGTTGCTAGGTCATCCGAGTAGGCATCCCTTTGCATCCCTCTTATTCTCGATTTATTAGTAGCTTGTTGGCCACTGGGTTCCAGAGAACATTCAGGAATTTAGATGTTTTTTTAGAATTGTTGAGTATCCAGTTTGTATATTTGTCGACTGTTGAATGGCAGCTAACTCAGCCTTTTGGTTGTGAAAAATATCTAGCGGTAGAAGGTGAAATAGAATGTCTAGTGCTGCTGAAGATGAAGTACGAAGTGCACCGATGCACAGACACGCAGTTCCTTGCCCCTTGACAAGTTGTTTCCTGTTTATGTTTACATCTTTCTCCAACGTGTCCACTATACTACTACTCAATGGAGAAGTGTCGGTCTTATAACCGAGATATAGAGCCAGTGTGTGCTACCGGGTTTGTAATCCCGATTCCGTGCGTATGGCTTTCTTGCAAGAATAAAGTGCGACTGTCGATTTCTTTGCTCTTTCTGTTATGTTCGGCTTCCAGTTAAGCTTCCAGTCCAAAAGAAGGCACAAGTATCTTGTTTTTTTCTTAGAAGGTTAGTCCGTTTTTGTTTAGTGACGGGGGGTCAATGTGAGAAACTTTGTATTTCCTAGTGAACAGCATCAGTTCAGTTTTGTAGGGTTGAATCCCAGGACACCACTGACTGCCCATACGGAAAGTTTTTCGAGATGTTGCTTGAGTTCAAGTGTTTCCCTGATACTTCGATAGTAGTGTCATCAGCGTTTGTAATCACGTGGCATCCTTCTGCTTCCAGGATGAATAAAAGCTCGTTTTCTACTAAGTTCCAGAGAAGAGGGCTGAGAACTCCACCTTGTATGGTCTATCTACTGACCAGCAGACATGGCCTAAGCACTACCGAAGCGTGCCACTAAGGTGAGGTCTTCCTCTACTGCTTCAGAATTCTTTCTAGAAATCTAAGACTCGGCGAGCTGGAGTGTTGGTGTCCATTCGTTCTACATGTCCAAACCACGTTAAGAGTCCAGTGAAGAGTTTTTTCTTACTAGGGTCATGTCGCCGTGCAGCTCGTTGATTCTTCGTCTCTAGAGCCCGTCAACGCAAATGGGACCGAGCATTTTTCGAACTTGTCTATTAACTTGACCAAGGATTTCTTCATCCGCTTTCGATGCGGTCTTCATGCTTCAGCGCCGAAAAGCAGGACTGCGCTGCTCAGGGTCTTGTAGAGGATCTCCTTAGTTCGAGTGAGGGCTTTACTAGTCAATCGTCTTCTTAGCCGGAAGCAATAGCAATTGGCAGAGCAATTCTTCGTTTAATTGCTGACAAGATGTTGTTGTCAGAGTTTATAGCTGAGCCGAGTTAAACAAAGTCCCGTTCTATCTCAAAAAATGAAGTATCAAGCATTAACAAAAAAGGCTGGGTTCCCTTCATTTGTAAGTGCGAAGTTATTATTTCTGCCTAAAATAAGAGGAGCTCCTGTTTAACGTCGATTCTCAGGACAGTATTACTCTTGGATGTTTGTCAGACTTTCACAAGCTGTGGAGCAGTGAAAATACTAAGATGTTGTCACTTTGGGATTTGACCCAGGGACCCCGCAAGGCATTAACCACTACATCCAAAATTAAAAATTTAAATTTTCATGTTGGAAAAAAAACTTTATGTTGGAAAAAAACGATATAATTTATTTATTCCCTTCTAAATTGAGAATATATGACAATTAAGTCATTCATTACTACCAGGTTCATACATTATTTCCCTGAGGCTTAATATGTATCCCTTTTAAGCTTCAAAGGCTTACATAGGCCATATAGGCTTATGAAAGCATGTAACTTGACCAACAATACTGGTATCGTAAATAATTTATTTACTTCTGGTTGGTTGCGTAACAAATTACTTAGTCCTTTTCCAATTAAAAAAAATTAAATTCACATTGGTTAAGTTTTATAATAAAAACCACCGTTTTTCAAGAACCTTTCTCGGGCTCAAACTTAAATTATTTAAATAAAAAAATAAATAAAAAAAACCGTAAAGTCATCCTTCATGCATAATAAAATTTACATCCCTTTGACAGACATCTAGTGACATATGTCGTTCTACTTTCCGATCCACAGACCAACACAACCACCGCATCGCACAAGCAATCAAATTAAATCGTAATTACATTCACCATATTATAAATCAGAAAAAGGGCAAAAATTCAGCAGTTCCTCATCAAAAATTAGGACAACGATGGTTCGCAAAAATTGAGACCAACCGCCATAGGTGGTAATAAATGAAAACGTGTTAAATTAAAACTCCAGGATACTCGGTTCCCATTGCGGTCGTAACAACCGCCCTCTGGCGATAAATTCCTCTTCGGATAGTGGCCCAGCAAAAGAGCAGGAAAAAAAGTATTTCACGGAGATGAAACCATGAAGACTCCTTTTAACCATTTTATCCTTGCAAACCATTTGGCCTGAATTTTGTATGTGTGTGGGTGTTTTATTTTTTTTTACTGAAAAAAGTATCCATACATCATTTCATTCTGCATGCACCCACAAAGAACGAGAGCCTCAAACAGATGGCCTACTTTTCTGTCAAGTTGGTTGTCCTCTGGAGCGTAATTATTTTCACTCCACCAATATGAGTAATTTGCTGTATACACTCCACCGCCAGCTCTAAATGAGTGCGGTGTGTTGCTTGAGCGTGCGAAGGAACCGTGTTTTCTCCTCCTCATTTGCCGTAAGTTAAGGGCTGAGGCTGGGCTATATACACTCACAGAAAAAAAAAACCAAAAAAGGATGAAGTGGCTCTTCGCATTCATTGTTAGTCCTAGCCAGGAGACAAACAGTAGAATGTGGAGGCAAAAAAAAAAAAACAAAAAAACTAATTACAGTGCCAAAATGGTGAGATCTGCTTCCTCTATTTTGTTTGCGATGTACCTTCCTATTTGTCAATGAGGATGTTGGCCCAATGGCGCCCGAAGGACTCACTGTTGAATTTGAGTTTAAATGTAAAAAAAGGTCCCATCTGTGTCATAGAACAAAGTTTATTTTGTTTAGGAAGGAAAAAAAAGGAACCACCCAGGCCGCTGTGGCAGAGAGGAAGGACATTAATTGCGAGCTAAATAAAATTGAAAACTGTGTAACCAACACTTTTAGTCGGCTATGGGAATAGGACAACCGTTGACCAGGTCAAGGAAGGTCGGAACTAGGAAGGTAGTCGATTTTTTTCCTCTAGAATCGCATTGCTGGTTGGGGTTGTCTATACGTTTGTGCTCAAGTCAATGAATTATTTAAATTACTAGCAGTTTCAGTTGGCTGGAGTTGCTGTAGAAAGTTATTGCTAGCAGAAGTTTTGAAAATTGAAATAAATTTTCAAATTGGGAACGCAAAGCTGGGCAAAGGCTGGGCTTCATTTAAAATAATAAAAAAAACACGCTTCAACACTATATAAAACACGATTCCAACCATCTGCGATCTACGGGGTTTTTTTGAAGTTTAAAAACGAGCCGTGGGAAATTATCACTTGCATTAATATACTGTTCTCCTGGCTACAGAAAAATGGCCTTAAAGACCTATTCAAACATTTTTTTGATATCGAAAGTAAAGCTAAACAAAATACAGATAAAGTCATATAGTTTCGATGAAAATTTTAATTCGTTAAAAAATTTGGACGTTGCTATTTATTCTGAAATTTCCGTTTGGGAAGATTCGCGCATCCACCTAATTTCGCTTCGATAAACCACTCCCAGCAATATACCCTGTAAGAAGTCTTATGGAAAACATTTTAAGACTTCTTTAAATACTTCTAAAAATCCTTACAGACTTACAAACTTTATTTGCTGTAAAAGGCTTTATAGAAGCAAATGACAGGCTTCGCAATCCTTTATTATTATTCAAACCCAATTCGTTATTATGAAAGTGTGAAATTCAATGCAAACAATTATAAAAACTCTAATTTTACTGGGATTCGAACTCGAGTTCTCTTGCACGGTAGTCGAATATGCTATTCACTATGCTGTACTCTGGAGCATGAGACAGTCAGTACAAAGAAGTACTTGAATCGTGTTGACTCATTTTCCGATAGGTTCCCAATCAATTCCCCTTTTTCTCAATCTTTTCACTTTTTTCCCGATCTTTTCACCTTTTTCCGATTTTTTCACTCTTTTCCCGATATTTTAACCTAAGCTTCTTGCGAAGTTCTACCGATCTTTTTAAGGTATGTTACATGTATACACATCTCTGGAAGCTTAAAATCAACCTTACGGAGGTTATGCCATCATAACTGCGATTTTGCTTGTGAATCTTCCTGCATAATGTCTTATACAGGCTTTTACCCATACAGTCGACGCACAAGTACTATATAAGGCCTACAGAAATAATTGCTTGTGGAAATTACTTTTTATTGCCATATAGAGAAATGATTATTTGTTGGGCATGCATCACATTTCGGGTGGCAACTCCGACATTACATGAGTTTACTTGGTTGTAAATGCGTCTCGAATTCAGATATTATTCGCGTAAGCACGGTCTTTTGCTTAGCGCAACAGAAAAAAAATCTGACATGTCGAATCGCATGATCTTGGTGGCCAATCATGTCGCCAAAACGAGAAATTACGCGACCAGGAATCTTCTCACGTAATAATGCCATCTTCAGTGCCACTCCAGGTACGATGTTCACAGGTTTCACCAAAGTCAAGGCTCGAAGAGTATCTTGTCGTAGTAGAAATATCGTAGTTGAGACAAAGTCGATGCTGGGGGTACGGAAGAACCACTGCTGCAGACTTTAAATCGGCGAAGACGAACAATATTCCCCTGACAGGCAGGACAAACCATTCAATATTGCCGAAACCAGCGACAACTACCAACCACCCGACCAAAGGTAAGTAAGAATAGGCTACCAGAAATGACGACCTTCCCGCAGAGCTTTATAAAGCCGCGGAGACTCCTAAGCCAAATTTGGTGGGATGATGGTATGCCTGAAGAAATGAACTTCAGTATCGTTGCCCAATCCAAGAAAACGGAACGCCAATTACGTAGGCATAAATCTCCTCAACATTGCCTACAAGATCCTATCTGCAGTATTTTATGAACTCCTGAAACAGTTTACCAACAACCTGATCGGCCATTATCATTGTGGTTTTAGGACAATAAAGTCGACAACTGGACAAATATTCACGATTCGGCAGATAATAATAAAAAAAAAAAACACTGAAGTCCAACTCGATACCCAACACCTATCCATCGATGTCAAAGCCGCATACGATAGCGTATATCGGCTCAATCAGTTGAGTAACTCGTTCGAAGCTTATCTGCAAAGCCTAACCGCTTGAATGGAATCGAAT
The DNA here is from genome assembly GCA_949824845.1 of Rhingia rostrata. NCBI lineage: Eukaryota > Metazoa > Arthropoda > Insecta > Diptera > Syrphidae > Rhingia > Rhingia rostrata. Next base: position 27,319,749 of record OX463757.1, read on the forward strand.
TATTCACTTTGGAAAGGAATTAAAGTCATAGAACGGCCAAAAAACCAATTAGAGTAACTCAAGGCGTTTGGACAAAAAAGCGATAAGGAAAAAGCAGACTTTTCCATCGCAAAGCTTGAGGGAACATTTAAACCATTTGATGGTCCACAAAACATTAATTTATACGAGACAACAACCGATAGTAATCTATTTAGATACGCAAGTATTGCCGAGCTTAAACGGGAAATACAGAAATTAAGACTTAAAAAAGCTCCGGGTTATGACCTGATTACAGGAGAACTCTTAAAATATTGCCTCGGAAAGCATTAACTAAACCCTTGTACATTGTAAATGCAGCAATTAGATTAGAATACATACCGAGACAGTGGAAAGTCGCGGAAGTGATTATGGTTCAAACCAGGAAAATCACCGAATGAAATAAAATCTTACAGAGCTATTTCACTTCTTCCAATAATTTCAAAAGTTTTTGAAAGGATATTACCCCGTCATTGATCAGAAACGCCTTTTACCTGACCATCAATTTGGGTTTAGAAAAAAACATTCGATTGCGGACCAAGTTCATCGAATTACTGATGTAATTGAGAGAGCTTTCTAAGAAGCAAGCTTTTGACAAGGTTTGGCATAAAGGCCTTCAATACAAACAAAGAAAAGGCATGCCTGAAAAAGTATATAAAATCCTCGTGCCGTATCTTGAGCATAGACTCTTCCGTGTGAAACTTGGAAACGAATATTCGGAGTTCAAAGAAATATTGGCAGGAGTACCCCATGGAAGCATTCTTGGACCACTCTTGTACCTCCTATTTACACGTGATATCTCGCAAACAAAAGATACAATAGTTACCACGTTTGCTGACGATCCATCTATACTAGCAGTTGGCACAGCAAAAGAGGAAACAAATATGAAATTACGAGACGCTTTTGACTCGGTTAATGAATGGACAAAATCCTGGCGGATTGCGCTTAACGAGAGCAAATCGATTCATGTGGATTTTTCGTATAAACGGACAAACAATTTGCAAGTATTTCTCAATACGATTCGAGCCCCTTTTGCAACTGAAGCGAAATATCTCGGAATGACACTCGATGCAAAATTAAAATGGAAGTCGCATGTAAAAAAGAAATGCGAAGAATTTAAAAATAAATACAGAGAACTGTACTGGTTACTCGGAAAATATTTGAAGCTTTACCTTGATAACAAGCTGCTATTATACAAGCAAGTGTTAAAGCCAGTCTGGACATATGGTCTACAAGTATAAGGTTGTATCAGTGAAAAGAATCTAAACATTCTACAAACTTTTGAAAACAAAATGTTAACATCATTCGTTAATGCGCCGTGGTATAAAGCTCGCGGTTAAAGATGAACCGAAAAATTTTGCACGCAAACATTAAAAACGTTTATTGGGACACGTTAACACAACGGTCCTCCAAATTCTTGACGAAACAAAATTATTGCGACGTCTTCAAAGAACCAAGCCCTTAAATTTGGCCCGATAAGAACAAAACAGCGCTATATATTGCGGAAAAAGCAGGAACTCTCACATGAAAGTTACCTGTAAACATTCATTACTCGTGATGAAAAAATTACTAGATAAGTCGCATGCTTAGTTGCAACACACATACAAAAAGGGTGGTGGTTTAGTGAGTTATTGAGGAGTAGTCTCAAACCAGATGAAATGTTGTTTTGCAAAGAATCAGGGATTCTCCATACGACCATACCTATTGATAGTCGTAAGCTCAATTTTGCTAAAAGTTGGTTTTTATTTATGATAAAAGGGATTTGTGTTCTTACTGTTATCAATTCTTGCATTCAGGTCCCCAATTATCCTTTTATTTTCTAAAAAAGTTATTTTTGAAAAAAATTGTAGTGATTATCGAAAAACAAATATTTACCTCACCTCTTTAACATTATCATCATGTCCTTTCATATCATCATTGAAATAGAATTCTAAAAACACATTGGCTTTGCATTCTGAGATTTCTCAACAGTCTACATAAATATCCTTAAAAAAAATTTGCACCCCCCAAATTTCTAGTTGAACACATCCTTTTATATCTCCAAAAAAAATCTCCACAAATTCATTTTCATGTATCCTACACCGTCACAGCTATTGCAGACTCAAACCCCCACCAAAACTGCTCCATCAGATTACCTACACTTCTAAAAAAAGCCCTACAATTTATCCTAATTAGAAAAAGTTTTACTAATCGTTTGGCATGTTTCCTTCATTTTCGCCCACATGGACGACACATCATTCCATCTACAGACCCATCCCTGTAGCAAGATACCAAAAGGCTAATCTCAAAGTAATTTGGCAGGCGGCGCGGCGGTAGTAATAGAGATTTTTTTTCTCCTCAGACCGATGGAGTCTTATTAAGAATGTGAACCCAAATGTGTATGCCTATATCCTGGACGAAAGTCTCCTTCCTAAGTACTCGTATCCACAGTACTCGGTTAATTGGTGGCACAGCTAAAAGTCCAGCGGCTGCACATCAGAATCTGTGATTATACTCGGTATACATGTGCGTGCTATTTGGATATATCTTGCTATCCAGGAAGTACTTTGCATATGTATGTTCTTAAATTACACAGTTACGTCGTGCCTTGGCAGGATATGAAAATGGGAGGAGGAAAAAAAAAAAAAAGAAAAGCAAACTACTTTCCACATGGACAGTGTGTAAATTTTGATATTACAATTCCGTCCAGGAGTTTGGCCAGGCATACTGTTTAACCATCATCATCGTCACTCTCTCCTCGTCGTCATCATCATCATCAACATCAGCATCATGTGGCTCGTTTCCTGTATGCAATATGGTGGCGGTGGATGATGATGAACTCCAACTTGAGAGTGTGAGCGCCATTTGGCCAGTGTACACTTGAATGTCATAAATAGAAATAACTGCTGATGGTCGCCAACTTTGTACTAATAAAGGAGAAAGGATGGCGAAAATGTTGTAGCAGTAAGGAAACACAAAAAAAAAATTGTCAGGCATGAGGTTTGGTCAGCCACTGAATAGGATACACGAATACGTTGGTGTACGTGTATAGCCATAGCACATGGATGAGTAATTAGCTTGGCAACTTGTTCAAATGGAAAAACCAATTTAACCGCCTGTATTTAAAGTGGCTTCCGTCGCAGTGCTTCCTTTTCGGTATGTGTGTGACTCCGGATGATGGACTAGAATTTAAACCCATTTAAGGATAGCGCGGGTAGCCAGCGCAGCGCCAATTCACCTCGACTGAGAACAGTTGCACAATTGTTTGCTTTGTCTGGTAATTTGCTTAAGTAATTTCATTTATTTTAACGGGTGATAAATTAAGTTTCGCTGGCTGACTAATGAGGTCGATGTGTATGAAGGACATTTTGTCTAATTGTCGGAAGATAATGAGTGACCGCTCCCTTTTTTTTTACATGGCGGTCGGCGTGGCGGACGACGCTGTGGTAGGACAGGGAATTTTGTGAGACTACGTTTTTTATTGTTTTTCGAAATTGGCGAGTTTTGAACGTGTGCGCAGGACTTGTGATATACAAATGTGATGGAATGGGTCTCATTCAGTTTTATCTTCTAATAAGTAGCACTAGTTGAACAAGGCTTAGGGAGGGCTTTTCCAATAAATTTCAATGTGATGGAAAGATTTATTTATATGCTGCCGTTGAGCATTATCACCCATATCCTTAAAGACTTTTCGCAGTTGGATAAAGGTATGTTACACTAGAGAGTTAAGTTGTGTTGCACCAGAGTTGCGATGTATATTGACTTTGAGAAGACGGATACGTGGTCAAAACTTCTGCGTCCATAAATGCGTAACGTGCGTTGAATGCAACATTAAGCTTACGTTTTGACTCGTAGTTACAGTTACCAAAAATCTCACAAACAAAGAGCATATTTGGGACGATTTGAGATTTAGCTATAACTGTTCTTGTTGGAACTAAAGTTATGTGCTGGGAAGCCTAACGCATCCTTCCGTATATTAACATATTTAAGTGGTGCTACAGCCCGGAATGAACCTTGGCCTCAACCAATATGCCTCTCCAATTAGCCCGGTCCTTAGCTAACTGCCTCCAGTTGCGCACTCCAAATTGCTTGAGGTGGGTTTCTACTTGTGCGCGCCACCTTAGGTGAGGTGTTCCTCTACAGCGTCCGACGAATTTACGAGCCGGATTATTGGTGTCCATGTCCTACATGTCCTAGCCATCTTAAACGTCCAATTCGTAGTTTTTTTTTCTCCAGGGGAATACCGCTGTGCGATGGTTTGTGTAATGAACTACCGCGCAGAAGGTCTGGGTTCGTTTCCGAGCCATAGCAACACCTACATGATTTTTCACTGGCCCTCCTCTTGTGGCGATTTGACAAATCATCCGAGCAGTGTCAATTGTCAAGAAAAGCTTATCTGAAATTCGCTGTTTGGAGTCGGCGTAAAACAGGTGTCCCCGCCGTCGTGCAGGAAGTCCACACGTACACATGAATAGTTGTGAGAAAGCTCGGCCCTGGGTACTAACGCGCCTGTTGCGCAAAAAAGCACTCCGCTGTACAGCTCGTATAGCTAGCTCTTGGTTGCATCTTCATCTCCATAGAATGTCAACTCAAACGGAACCAAATATTTTTCAAAGAATTTTCCTCTCAAATCGACCAAGGATTTCTTCATTCGCTTTTGATTCGGTAGAGCAAGACTGGGATGATTATAGTCTTATATAGCATCTCCTTAGTTCGAGTGAGGGATTTACCGCTAAATTGCTTTCTGAGCCCGAAGAAGCAGCGGTTTGCAAGAGTAATTCTTCGTTTAATTTCTGACGAGATGTTGTAGTCAGAGTTAATAGCGGAGCCGAGATATACAAGCTCCCCTACTACCTCAAAGTTATATCTGTCAGTGGTGACTTCGTCGATGTTATGTGTCCCTTGCTGTTGACAGCATATACTTAGTCTAACAATCATTTACTGCTTAACCTTTTTTCAGCGCTTTCCTCCCTATATTAGCAAACGTGGCTATGACATCACGTTGAGTACTTCCGTACATTTACCTACAGATAATGTAATTATGCTTAACGTGAATACCTAGCATTTCAGTCCTTATTTCACGGTGAGCTTACGCACATATCAGAACCAAAGAAACGTGTTGGTTGACACCCTAACGTAGGTTACGTTATATGGGTGGAATTTGGAAAATCATCTGTAGGGCATTAATTTCATCCTTGCTAAGGACCGATTTCCATTTAAAACCTCTTGTATTTCAAGATTTAATAACCATTAGAACCCAAAATACAATCCGTTCCTGCCTAGCGGGTAACCACAGCTTCGACGATACTCGCACAAGTCTTCATATCTTAGGGACTCCTGTTTCCCATTGTACAAAACCATACCCTCTGGTAAGGCTCCGCACGACCTTCTTTATGGGTCCCTAACAAACCCAGTTTTGAATGTCAAAGGTACTTAGTCACTACTTTGCGAGGCAAATTGTCAGCAGCAACACCAAGTAAATCTCCAACTTCATGCGCCAAGCTTAGTTTTTACCATATGAACGCGGACCTACATGAGGCCGGTTTAGATTGGTTCACGATGGGTCTTTACAGATTACCTGCTATACCACTATTCACCGCATATCGCCCTAGTATCGATGAATGTCAAGATACTTAGCTCTCTGCGGCTCCCTCTATCCACCATCAAGGGACGTGCACATTAGGGGCGCAACCATCTTGGGACATTAACTTACAGCAAGACGTATGTGGTAGTCCCATTCAAAAATTTGGACTATGAAAACACTGCAACTGGTGGACTTCCACCTATTTACGCACACAAACTTGCACCCTTTCTTTGCAGTTGCTGCAACATTGCTCAAAAAATGATTCCTAAGAAAAGAAAGAAGATCCTGCCTTGAAACTAATGACCCATTGCCTTACTGTCGCTACTTTCAAAGGCAATGGGAAATGTAATTACCACCAACTTTGTCGATTACCTAGCAAGGGAAAGTTAAAAAGCGATCGGCAATATGGGTTCTGAAAAAACAAATTTAATACTTGGAGACTTGTAAAGGTCTGGTATTTGCGACGGAAAATTATTGAGAATCGAGAGCTGTTGCCCTGGATATTTCTAAGTCTTTCGGTCGAGTTTGGCAGAGGGCTATGCTAACAAAGTAATAGTGGATGGTGCTTGCCAGATAGATTCTCTTTAAATGCTGGGGTACCTCAAGGATCGATTCTTTCACCCACTCTGTTTCGGCTTCACTTTTGTGATCTTTTGAGGAAAACTTATATGAAATTGTATGGTTGTGGCCACGCACTTGCAGAGCGGCAAGTAATTTTTCTAAGCGGCTAAGCGATGTCGCTCTGCCGCTCAGTTCGTGGCCTAAGTCTAATAGCGAACAACTCAAACGACAACCCTATTACCGCTATATTACTCGTTAAGATGACTCGTTTGTTGTAGGGCTAGGACATGTAAAGCAGATCGACAACATTCCAGCGCCAGCCTGAAGGCTTTTGGATTTCAAGACGAAAAATAATGGGAAACCCCGCCTTAGGTTTGGTTAGGTTTGGTTAGGTTAGTCGTCTTCCCTCACCACACTCAAGTCAACGTAGACTTATTAAGAGGCCTGTGGGAGTACACGTGTGTGGTTGGTTCCTTCATTATACCGTTACTCTCCGTTGTTGTTAGTAGTTTTTCAGCCATCCAGATGTTGTCGCATGCCGGAAAAGATTAGAAAAAGAGATTTCGGATAGATGCATGAGGTCATTGGCTGAGGCCACGTACAGAAAGTTGAGGGTATCCTCGTGTATTTCTTCATCGCAGCCCTTACAGAGGTCATCATCTATAAGGTGCGTTTTCAGTTTGTGGATACTGTGTAAGAAGTGTCCAGTTAGAATCCCTACCAGTGTCGAAATAGACTTCCTGTTTCTTTGGAAGTAGTTTATGGGTTCTGGCTTTGTCTTACTCAGACCAAAATACAAATACAACAGACTCGTTAGTAACCAGGGCCTAGCTTTCTCACAAATAATCATGTGTGCGTGTGTACTTCTTGCACGATTGCGGGACCTCCAGTTTTATGCGGACTCCGAACGGCGAAGTTGCGATATGCTGTTCTTGAAAACTGATACTACTCGGATGATTTCTCAGATTATGGCGAGAGTAGGGCCAGTGTAAAATCATTTTAGCTGTTGCTACGTCTGGAAATCGAACACAGACTTTCTGCGCGGCAGCTTATCGCACTAACCTTCGCGCCACTGAGCCCGTCCATACTCAGACCACAGCATCTTAAATAACTGACAGGTGGGATGTCAATTATGGCAATATTCAGTGTTTTCTGTCCCACCCGTGTTTTGATGTCACAAAGTGGCGGTTCAACATACTGGTCTAACCGATCAATCCTGGAGGTGAATCCTTTTCTCGCCAGCTCATCAGCAATTTCATTTCCCTGAATGCCTCTGTGTCCAAGGACCCAGCAGAGCTTAACATTATGTTGGACGCCAAGAACCTTGATGACAACGATTTTAATGCAGCCTGACTGTCAATGAGAATATCAGGTGGTCATGCCACACAGGCAAGCGTAGTTGACTGCTAGGCCAAACGCTGCTGGTTCAAGCCCCATCTTCGGCAGCATTCTTTTTTAAACAAATATCGCCAGCTTATCTGAGGCCACCTGTGGAATAATATAAATCTATGTCTCCTCCTCCGTGCCACGTAGGTTTATGTTATATGGCCTTCCTTTCTATGTGTCTATCTGTATCTGTCTGTTGTATTGATATCTTGCTCTGTCCCAGCCGATGTCTTCAGCCACCAGTGCTGTTACGTGTCTGTAGTTCGTTGCATTCATGTGCGAAGTACTGTGATGTCAATGTCAATGTCAATGAAGATGATGGTATCGCCAGCATTGAAGTCGCTTTGAAGTCTGCTACTGGCAATATCTGAGCCTGGAATACACCTCAAGGAGGCGAAAAGAACTTTTTAGCTTTCGTGTTTTTTAAGAGAGTCCAGGTCAAATGCCTACGTCCATTTTTAAACCATCAGTGTACTGTAGATGGATTTGGTTTCGGTCGTTCCTCTCCCACTTCTCTCTAAATGGCAATATGCAGGCGAATGGTATTTGAAAATCATTGAGAAGCAGCATGTAGTCGGAGGATACAGCTGCGCCCAGATATCTGTTTAGAATTTGGGCATATCCTTCTGACTTAATTTTCCAGCCGTTGAGCTGGCTGATTCTTAGAGCACTTTTGGCTGCAGATTCTTGTATGTAAAGGTCTAACTGTAGCAGGTTTAGGATGGTTGCCGGTCCGGCTGTTAGTATGGTTCTCATTGCGCTATTAGCCCCCATACATGCTATGCCTTGAACCTTTGTCATATTTTTCAGATGAGTGACTTTATTTGTGGATTGCCACCAGTCAAGTCCCCCACGTGTTAATATTATAGTCTTACAATGGGCGTGTACATCCATAGGATAACCGTGGAGTTCGGACCCCCCTTTGTTGCTGAAAAATTCGGTAACACGTATAGAAAGCTACTGTGGCCTTTTTTATGCGTTAACACACATTTAGGTTCCAGTAATCTGAGAATAGTCCCGTGGATAACCCTTCGGCATGTTCCCCTTGTAAGTAAAGAGAACGAGTTCCGTTTTTTATTGGAGGTTGATGCCAAGCCCAACTTTAAGGAGAAACCGACATCCACCTATTTGAAGAGCGTGGAGGAATGTTGGTTGATGCCAAGTTTGACTTCGGATTGTGACACCGCTTATGTTCATACGTCCAGCCCTCCCAAGAAATAAATACTACACCTCGGAGACAATACTTTCTTAGCAATCTATGTGACTTGGTAAACATTGATCATTTCGTTACAGGAAGCATCAAATGGTTCACATAGGCAGAAGTTTTAATGAAAGATAATAGGTATGCATGCAACCGCCTTAATCCAACCTAACCTAACTTAATTTATTTTATTGCCGACTCTGGGATCATTTAATGCAAAATCAACATATTCTTCAAATTTATTACCATTTTATCCTCTTCAAACAAAAAAAATCCCTCTCCGACTGCGTCAAACAATCAAGAACGGTCCTCTCTGGTTTCTTGGTATGATACTGACGTAGATATCTACACCTTCAACCTGATAACCATGAAGACGACAAAGGGAGGAGGACATTTAATTTCCGCATCGAATTTCATCGAAGGCATACAGCAACATTATACCCAGAGAAATCAAGTGAATTAATTAATTTTCCGGCATTGTGACCTTTACGCGATAAGGACGACACTCCTCTACCACAGCCCAGATACAAACACATACACCGTAGAGTGTGGTACAAACAATGCAAATACATTTCCAAAGCCAAGGTAAACATTAAAAGGGGTCGCTATACATAGCTACACACAGGATCATAGAATACCCGCACAACCCTCTGGGGGTGTTCGCAAAAGGGGTATCCTATGATGCTGTCCCATATCGTTGATGGTGTGATGGTGGAGGACAATTTTATTCGATTGCCTTGATGAATATATTATAACCAGCAAATTTCCTCGCTGAGCACACTTGATGATAATAAATTCGTCTAATAAAGGATGTTAATGTTGCTCATCAATTTCGTCCTACCCTCTCTCACAGGGTAACTCTTTTTCGCTGATTTCGGCTGTGGGGTTGGGGTAGGGGACTAAAGGAGACTGGGGTGGATGTCGGTGTTTGCTTATATTGGGGTTCAGGGAGGATATTCATATGATTGCGATAACGACGCGTATAGTAAGCTTCTCTGCACGGTTTGACGCGGTGCCGAGCGTCAAGCTCTGTCAATGAAAATTTTTATTCAGTCGCATAATAGAATTACGCGTTATTATGAAGCGGGCGAGTGTGTATGGTAAATCACAGCAGGACTCCCTGGGATGAAGCAGCATTAAAAGTGTGTCGGTAAAATTGGCCGTGTAATTGGTAGTAAAAATCTCACTTGATGGTAAGCGTGTGGGTGTTTATATTCTCAAGCGGAAACGTGTCCATCTCATGGTACTGGGTGAGGGATGAAATTTGGGTGGGAAAAATCGCGTAAAGGATTTCATAGAGCTGGGGTATAGTTTGGCAAATGATGCGGATGTTTTATGATAAATGGGGAACTTTTTTTATTTCCAGTGGCATGGATCCATTTTGGCTCGAGAGAGGATGTATATTTGGCGTAAAAGAAGCAGTCATACTAAGATGGATTATGACTGCGTAAAGACAGTTTGCAGAGAAGGGGTTATTGATGTTATGGGAAGAAATCTGTTGAGCGTCGATGACTCAGATTTTGGTTGAACGAGAACAAATATTGGAAGTCAGGCTAAAACCTGAAAGGACCGTTGTGGTATCACGTGGATCTGCCAATTTTTCCTGATATTCGTTTGCCTAATTGAAGCATTCAGAGCTGACTGTAAAGCGAAGGAGGTTGCTGACATTAATGTTAGCCAGCTCACCTAGATTTTCAAAGAAGGAGTCTCCTAGATGGAGTTTTATTTTGTTGAAGATGGCTGGACAAGAGCAGAGAGCTTTAGAAATATACTTCTCCCCTTTTGAAGAAGTCACTGATAAAGTGGACTAGTCTCTTTGGATGAATACATAGAGGCTAGGTGCATAGATGACTCTGACAGAGGAGAGAAGGTTTCTGGCATTAATGTTTGCCAGCTCACCTAGATTTTCAAAGAAGTAGTATCCTAGATGGAGTTTTATTTTGTGGAAGATAGCTGGACAAGAGCAAAGATGATGAGGAATACACTTCTAATCTTTTGAAGAAGTCATTGAAATAGTTAGCTAGTATTTTTTTATGAAAAACAGAGAAGAGGAGGTTTCTGAAATCAATGCTCACCTAGATTGTAAAAAAAGGAATCTCGATTGTTGGTGATAGCTGGACAAGTGCAGAGAGGGTGAGGAATATACTTCTCCTCGTTTAGTCTTTTTGGATAAAGCCCTAGAGGGCACACGGATGATGGTACCGATGTTTGATCTGTTCAGCATTATCCAGCAGTGATAGAGCTTCTTGTTATAGTAAGGCCAGAGTTGCCTGGATATTAGACACGTAGTGTCGTTTATCCATCTGCGGTTTGCTTTCTTAATCGCATCCAGTGTTACTAGTGATTTACATGTTGCGAAGGTCGTACCTTATGTTTCTACTGTCGAAAGAATGTCAAGGCTAGTGTCGTGCCTGGCCAAATCATCCGCCTTACAGTTCCCCTAGAAGAGGTGGTTCGTTATGCCTGAGGGTGGGATATTCTTCCTCAACGCCGAGTTACAGTCTGCAGGAGCACAAAAAAATAAAAAAAATTGGCACGAAAGACACTAGCCTTGACAAGGTTGAGCATTTTCACAGCAGTTCATCTGTGCGTGTGTACTTCTTCCACGTTGGCGGGACCTCCTGTTTTATGCCGACTCCTGCGGATTCGGGATAAGCTTTTCTTGACAATTGATACTACTCGGATGATTTGTCAGATCATCACAAGAGGAGGGCCAGTGAAAAATCATTTTAATGTTCCTACGGCTGGGAATCGAACCCAGATTCCCAGCCGTAGCAACTGAGCCTGCAGAAGTGGTTCTTCCATATCCTCCTCAACGATTTGCTTGTTCATCTCGACAGGATTTTATTCGCGGCTTGTACCCCTGGCTTTGAAGTTTTCCACGTTAGTAAAAGATGCGATTATCTAAATCCTCGATAAGGCGATTTTCATGCTCTTTGTCGTCTTTCTGAAAAGCCGGTGTTCTTCCTCTCTTCTTTCCCTACAGATGTCATATGCATCTCTCATCTTCAGCTGAAGGTTAGCCTTGAAGGCCTCGTTTTTTTTTGACTCGAATACCTTGGCCGTCTCCTGCAATTGCAACCTTTAGACATTTAATTGTTTCATAGTATTTCTGGATTGTTGTGGCGTGGTAGATATCTGCATTCTTAACTGGGTTGCAAAAGGTTCGAATCGATGTTAGCCCCTTGGAATATTCGGAAATACATAACATGCGTGCTTTGTCAATCGCAACTTAATCAGTTTGATTGATCGTTCTTTGACCTGGAGACTACCATGTCCCCTTATGGATATCGGGGTGAGTAAACCGTGTGCTCGCTGTATTTTCATTTCGATCCGTCGTGAATTCAATTAGCCTTATTCCGTTGCTAGACGTTGAGAAGTTGTTTTCGTGGAGACTATGTTTTCAGACTTTTGTGTTAAAATCTCCCAGCACGATTTTATCATCGTACTTCGGTAGTAACTCATAGGTTTTGTCAAGGAGCTCACAAAAGCAATCTTTAGCTAAATTAAGTTTGTTCCCCTCTCGGGGCATGGATGCATAAAAGGCTTATGTTGGCGAATTCGCCCTTTATGCGAATTGTTACAATGTGCTCGCTAATATCTGATATCTGGAATCATAAAACTTCTTTCCTGAGGCTGGCACTTATAACAAATCCGCATATGAATAGTCGCTGTTTCTGCTCAGTATAACATGGTCCATAGTAGATGTCACAGTTTTGAATTCTCTTTTTGCCTGGCCCATGCCTTCGCTAGAGATGTTACTCATGCAAAATTACGCATTGCGGACATGTCTTTCTCAAGCTCGATTAGTTAGCTCATAACATTCCAACTGATTGGTTATAATTTCACTAAGGATACCAACTTTATTTAACAGAAGGGACAGCAAATTAATCCTATACCCTTTTCCATCCTCATTCCCACGAGAATACCGGATTTTTATGACTTCAATTCGATTGCACAGGCATATATCGACTGGATAGAGCTGATTTTCATCGAAGCATAAAATCCTTCTCACATAATTATTTCAAAATTTAATAACCAAAGCCCAAATTAAATAACGCACTACTATAACCCTTTTTAATAAAAAAAAATCCTTACATCCATGAAAAATTCTTCAATGGAATCCTTAAATTCATTTTTGCCAACCCCAACCTCAACCAATAGAAAAGGAAATTAAAAACCATTCAACCGAATTAATAGTTAGATACTTTTTCATCTCAACAAAAAAAAAATACTCTACAGCGGACATGAAATCCCAATAAATAACTCCTGCTGCGGTTAACTGTGCTTCATGTTTTATCATAGAAAACATTTCACAATTTTTCCACCCACTCCCCCGTCCCACTGCGATCTTTCTATGTTTCAAAATCACAGCAAACGACAATCACGTCAATGAATCATCCATGAAAAAAAAAAAAACTCAATATCACAACTGGAAACGAGGAATAATCTGGATGAGCGCTATACTTCCTGTAACAAAACGCAGAAACAAAAAAAAATGTTAGTCAACATCCCCTCCCACTACACCACCCATACTCGTCGCAAATACAAACATCCAAACAGTTTAGATCCTGCTAAAGCTAGACCAAAATAAGGCCAAAGGAGGATATTATTCATCATCCTTCCAGTTGAGCGAATTCCTTTATTTACGTTGAATTGTATCAACGCACATCAACATTACGCCATCCTTGCGCGGAACGAGCAAAGGACGACGAGACTGCGATATGTCCCATTTGATTATAACAAAATAAATCAAACGAAGGACAACAACCACAACGACTACTACCAACACAACCAAAGGACGAGACACAAATCAAATAAAACATGTGTTCCAGTCGGTTAGGATGTTGTAATTTGAAAATAATGCGTCTTGAGAATCAGCCACCCTCTGATGTATGCGGTGAGCGCAAATAAAACCGTTAGTTTTCGGGGTTAAAAACAATAACGGAATTTTGACGAGATTTCTCCAACTGTCATCCTTGATGGGGGAATAGACAAAAATGAATTACTTACACATCTATTTTGGCTTTCATGCGTTAATAAGAAAAAGGGAAGACGAGGAACGATTCAAAAAGGATAAATGAAGGTCTGTAAGGATGGAAGGGAATTGTACATCCCCTCTGAATAAACCAAACATCTTTTTGGTCTTTATCTTCAGGGGGGATGAATTATAACCGAATGTTATTTTTTGATTGTTATTGAATAAAAATTCAATTTTGGAAACATTGCGAATATCCTTTCTACGTTCGATTAAGATGGGGTATTTGGTTTTTTTGTGTTTAGTTTTCGTTTTTTTTTTTTTTTGTTTAAGGGTTGTGATATGGTGGCATTTGTTTGGGGAGACTTTTTTGTTCTCATTGATTGCGGATTTTGGTTAAATCCTTTTGAAGTTTTTTTTTTTTTTTTTGAGTTGGATTGGAGTTGGGTTTGCTTCCATTTTTGGATTGATTTATCCAATAGGAGGAAATTAGTTTGTCGGGGATATATTATTTATTTCAATTTCGGATTTCGAGTGGAAACCTATTACTGAGGTGAGGAATAGCATTATGGTGGGATTTGAGGGAGATAACAGATGATGAAAGCCGACCATATTGCAATTACCTGGGGGCAGGGAGGTTTAATATTTGTATTGCTGGCTACTTTATTTGAACATGTTTCCTCTGTTTGATGTTTATATTGGTCAACAATTTATCAATCAGGTCCGAAGTCTTAGCTTCAACTGTCATTCGTATGCAATTTGTTGGCTAATCCGATCGGTGGTCTCTATGTGATAACAGTGACAGTTTAATCTGGCATTTTTGTCAGACTTGTCTTGAGACAGGGTGTAGTGAAACCACTAAATCCCGTCTGCAATCCGCTGTGAAAACCTTCAACCATATGTTGATCACAAAAAAAGACAAAAAATATCGACGTCACCATTGACAGATATAACTTTGACGAAGTGAAGAAGTTTGTCTACCTCGGCTTTGCTATAAACTGTGACAAATACATCTCGTCGAAAATCAAACAAAAAATTACTGATGCCAACCACTATTTCTTTGGCTAGGAAATAAAAATTTAAAAAAAAATCACTCGAACTACTAAGGAGATCTTATACAAGACCCTGCTCTTACCAGGCTCTACAGCACTGAAACATGGCCTGTTATAAAAGCGGACGAAGAAATCCTTGGTCGTTATGAGGGGAAAATGCTTCAAAAAATGTTTCCGTTTGCTATAGAGATGAAGATGTAACCAATAACTATATACGACCTGAACAGCGACATGCCCTTAGTCAAAAAATTCCGCATTGAACGTTGAAGGTACTAGTGATCACCAGTACCAAGTCCCGCAGAGTTTTCGAGACCCAGCCAAACGTCAGAGGCATTGAGTGGAACGCACAACCTCAACCCACTTGAAGTGCCTAACTGGAGGTAGTTAGCCAAACAAAGAGCTAATTCAAGAGGTTCCGGACTAGCCTGCATATTTACATATTTGCTTACTTACTCAAGTCGTCAAATGGAATGCAATGTGATTAGAAAACCTTGAGTTTTCACCTAGATGATGCCTACCAACTCCGTCTCTCATATTTCTCGTAGCTACGAAGGATTTTGTAGTACCTTGACTGTCCTAGTAGTTGAATGCGGGGGGGAGAAGTGTATTCAACCTAATGCACATATTCTACTTTCAGGCTACAGCAAAAGAACTTTCAAAATGGAGTCAACTGTGTTTTCTACAGTCCCAGTTGAGATGGAAAAAGTGAATAAGCTGTTTTGACATATTCGACATATGCAGGTCATCAAGAAATCTCAAGGGTAAGTCAAGGGATGAGCCAAAAGGCCAAAAGGAGCGTTTAATACCGTAGTGGATACTGATGGCCCCGTGTCCTATGGGTATATAATAAGTTGGAACTGGCGTACAATCGGAAAAATCGTGCAAAAATTTTAGCAAAAAGGGTCTGTAGGAGATGTGCAAACACACACGTACAGCTCGCACTGCAGAAAGTATTGCTGCTGTTCGCGATAGTGTAGTTGAAGAGCTGTCCACCTCAACTCGTCGTCATGCCCAACAATTGCACCTCTCGCGCTCGTCGTTGATGAACATTATGCATAAAGACTTGCATTTACATGCTTACAAGGTGGAATTGACTCAAGAACTAAAGCCTATTGACCATTTCAAGCGTCGTCAATGGTCAGAATGGTGGCAAGAAATGGCAACAGTGGATGATCAATGTTCGAAGAAAATCATCTTCAGTGATGAGGCACATTTTCACCTCAGTGGATTCGCCAATAAGCAGATTTGCCGCATTTGGGCGAATGATAATCTAAGAGTGATTGTCAAAAAACCAATGCACCCACAAAGAGTGACTGTTTGGTGCGGTTTATGGGCTGGCGGCATCATCGGACCGTATTTGTGAGATCGTGAGATGATAACGAACTTCTTATGGCCCGAATCGGAAGAAATGGATGTGGATGATATGTGGTTTCAACAGGACGGTGCCACTTGCCACACAGCTAACGAAATAATGGCTCTTTGGTGCGACAAATTCAATGGCCGTGTTATCTCACGTGGTGGCCAAATCATGTGAATTGTCAGCGTTGGACTTCTTTCTTTGGGGTTATTTGAAAGAAAAGGTATACGTCGATAAGCCAGCAACAATTCAAGACCTAAAGGATGAAATAATTCAGCACATTAACGGCAATAAAACCTCAATTATGCCTCAGCGTCATCGAAAATTTGGACTATCGGATGGAGGGGTGCCGCCGAGGTTGCGGCGGCCATTTGGCCGATATTTTGTTCGATACATAATTGAACCAAACCAATGTTATCATAATCAAAACAAATGGCAATATTTCCTAAATATTTTGTGTTTTGTTCAAAATCAACATCGGCCCTTAAAATGTAACCATCCTTTATTTGCCACCTCACGCCCTGACGGAGGAAAAAGACGATGTAGCCAAAGATTGATTCTTCGAGCTCATTACGAAAACCTATGTGTGACTACCGAAATACGATCTTAAAATAGTGCTGGGAAATTGAAGACATCTTTTTCAATATTGGCGGTAAACATAATCCACACGACAACGCTCTTAGGCTAATTGACTTTTTTGCGGAATAAAATGCCAATATAGCCAGCAAACGGTTCTTTACCTTCATATCCATAAGACAACATGGCAGTCTGCCAATTAACGAAAGTTCAATCAAATTGTTCAGATTGCGATAGACAAGAGATAGGCATCCAGTAGGTTCCAGGATTAAATCAGGAATTATACGAGCTGCACAGCGACATGGCCCTTTTAAAAAAAAAACTGCGCATCGGACGTTTAAGATGGCTAGGACGTGTAAAACGAAAAAATATATTTATAGCGCAACAGGCTCATTATTACCCAGGGCCTAACATTTTTCTCACAACCATTTTTTGTGTGCATGTGGGTACTTCTTAGCAGGATGGCGGCACCTCCTGTTTTATGACGAATACGAACGGCTATATCGAGACCAATTGATACTACTCGGATGATTTGACAGATCATCACGAGTGGAGGGCAAGTGAGAAATCATTTAGGTGTTGCTACGGCTGAGAATCGAACCCAGACCTTCTGCGCGGCAGTTCATCGCACTAACCGTTGCGCCACTGAGCCCGTCAAAATGTAAAACGAATGTAAACCAATAGTCCACCTCTCGGAGTCTACGACACCACGCCAGAATTCGTACGCAGTAGAGGAAGGCCTCACCGTTAGTGGCTCGCACAAGTAGACACTGACCCCAACCAACTAGAAGTGCGCAACTGGAGGCAATTAGCTAAGGATCGTGATAAATTGAGATGCATATTGGTTAAGGCCCAGAATTTCCGAATTGAAATTCAGTTCCAATTGGAGATCAGCTTGGTTTTGAGGTGGCCGTTTGCGAAACCAAATAAATTCAGCTCCTGGTCTATGGATTCCGCATCAATTCTTCATCGGACAACTTTCGAAGAAATTGAACGCGTAGCTGTAAAAAAAATGGTTGACTCAACGCCGATTCGCGACTAATTTCATCGAAATATCTGTTCGAAAAGCAAATCGGAATGGAAACCTTGATACAGATTTCGAGTTAATCGGAGAAATTTTTCTTAAGAACAGACACCTCGACAAGGCTGCTTGGTTGTTTTTAAATACCGAAATTTATCCGTTTTCCTGTGCCGGCCTATAAAGGTTTTAAATAGCAAAATTCCTCCCAGCCTATATAGGTCAGTAACAGCATTCGGGTTCAACGTTACATTAAAGAGCCTATTTTAATAAAACTCTCAACTAAGGAGGGTTCCTTAGTTTTATTGGTAGCTCAAATTAACAAAATGTAGATTGTAGTGTGCTGGCGAACCTTTAGCAGTGACCTTAACCTCCCCTTATTAAATGTCAAATACCCATGCCATCTAAAACATTTAAACAAGGAAGCAATTTGTTTGTGTAAATTACTTATCCTGTCAAAAAAACGTTACCTTGGTCGACAAGTCGACGTAGTTGCTTGAAGATACACTATTTGAAATTAAAAATCAACCAAAAAGGATCGCCTGTTGGGGGGTTTGAATAAATATGCCGCTGGCCAAAGAAACTTTTTCCAAAACTGTCTATCATTGACCTGAGGATATAATTTAAAATTTGAATAAATTTTAGAACCTTCTGGTTCCCAAAAAAAAAACCCTACCTACCAAAGTACCAATAATGAGAAAAGTCTGCTTCATGTCCTTGCAAACGTCCCCATCTTCTCTGCCTCACCTCAAAACAACATCATTCACATCACATACCTAACTGAATAACCCAATTAATGACATTTCCATTTCTGTTCTTTTCGTCCTATTTTTTTCATGTCCTGTTTCCTCTAGACAACAACTTCATTTGCGACTGTCGACTCCAATGGATATTCGAACTACGCAATCGAACCAGAAACATTAATCTGAAAGAGTCCCTCGAGGAAATCGTCTGCACACTGTACGATGACAAAACGAACAATATCCAGCAAGGACACTTGCACATTGACAACAACGATGTCCTCATGATGAATGCAATTCGCGATAGGCCGGCCAGCAGCAGTAGCAGCGGCATAGTTCTACCACAAGGATCGAAACAACAACATCGACAGCAATACCGGCGTCACCATCAGCAAGACCAACAAACTCTGGACCTGTACCCGCATCAGCAACAACAATTGCGTCCCAAGCAACAGTCGCACTCGACATCGCCCGGCAGCGGTAATGAGTTCGGTAATAGAAATCGTGCAGTTGCATCTCCCATTGCCTCATCCTCGGAACCCGGCCGTGAGTACTATGTCGACGAGGCACCGTATGTGTTCGACAACGATGCCGATGATGGAGCCATCGACGACGTAGATGACAACATCGACTTGGACACAACCAATGCAATTGGAATTCATAGGTCACGGCAATCGCTACAGCCACAACAGCAGCAGGCCATCCAGCCGGGCACTAGAGACGGTGGACGTGTTTGCGTACTATTAAAATTACGGCCCGAAGCACTGCCCTGCCCGGAAGAGCTGAGTGATCCCACTGAGCTGCCATTGTCTCGAGAATCGATTGGCATGGATGTGCGTGGTACGCATACGGCTAATAGTTGCCAATGTCTGTACACCCATTGGTCATGGTTAAGTGTGCTTGTAGTCTGGTCGGTTGGTACGATAACTTTACGCCTTAGGTCGTAGATTTTTCGTCCTTATTCGATCGGTTTTGAGTTTGTTTTTTTTTTTTTAGTTTCTTCACGTTTCCACAGATTTGGAATTTGAATTTTAATTTTTCAAAATTTTTCGAATAGAAAAGGAAACCGAAATAATAAGTGAGTCTCTGAGTGTCCGTATGTGTCTGAATGCATGTTTCATGTTCTCGTAAATAAAAAAAAAAACAAAAAAAGGTAAAAAAAAATATTGAATATAATTTAATTCTATATTTTCCAACGAATATTTTAATTTGTATTATGCTGAGGTTTGTTTTATTCCTGCCTATCTTATATTTAAGAAAATAAAAAATAAAAATATTTTTAATTTAAAATGTCAAATGCAAATGTTTATTAAAATTAGATTTATGATAACTTTTTGAGAAATGAGCTTGCACAATTGTTTAAAGAAAAAAATTAAAAAAAAAACATTTTCATAGCGCTATTTTTTTATATACCTTATATATATGAAATAATATATATATAAAAATATATAGGACCATAGTTGTTAGTCACTACACGAATAAGAGTTTTGCTTTTAATTTTATATAAGATCTCTATTGCATATATCCAGGTTAGATACAAGGGAGACTTTTCGGGGAATCGATGTCCTTTTAAATTGAAAACTTTGGGTAGTATGTTGGCTTTTATCACGTCTATGTAGGTCCGGGTACAACCGTGGCAGATACGAATGGGAGGCTTAAGGTTTGCAATAAATTCGTGGCCTGTTTGGATATGCCACTAGAAATGTTATGCCTCGATGCATGATAGAATGGCCTGTCAGCATTTTAAGCATGACGAAGAAAGTTAGGACTTGGCAATCACAACTTAAGATATAATGGGTGTTTTTTGTTTAGAGGCAAAGAACGGCTTCTAAAGATAAAACAACAAATTCAATGGAAAGACCAACATTCTGGGCTTACTGGCTCACAAATTTCATGGCATTTCATGTTTAAAATAATTTCTGTAAAATTTCTGTAAGACCCCTTGAGTGTCATCCTGTATGTCCAATTTTTCACCACTTTTTTTTATCATACCCAGTCGTATTTCGTCGATAGTGCGTCGAATGTTGCGTCCTAAGTGGTGATTCGTTGCAGGTTTATCAGCATAGACCAGAGATTTGACGTGCACCCACAAAAAGTAGTCCAAATGTGTCAAATCACACGAACGAGGTGCCCAATTTCAGGTCAATTTTATGAAACGATTCGGTCAGCAAACTTTTGGTTCAAGAAAGTCATGGTTGCATTTCGCCTCCAAATGATTTCCAATGCCATGCAGTGTTTGCCATTCATGTTTATGTTGGCACACGTTTCGGATTTAAAGACAAATGAGCCGATGACGCCTTCGGCATGTAAGCCGAACAAAAAGGTGATTTTTTGGAAATGAGAGATTTTCAAGAGCCTCATGAGGAGTGTGCTCACTACAAAATGACAGTTCTGCTCGTTTCTAAGCCGCACCAACCAGTGAATTTTTTGGGATGTAGTGGAGTCTCAAGAGCCTCATGAGGAGTGTGCTCACTACAAAATGGCAATTCTGCTCGTTTGTAAACCGTACCAACCAGTGAATCTTTTGGGATGTCTCAAGAGCCTCATGAGTAGTGTGCTCACTGCAAAATGAAAATTCAGCTCGTCAAGCCAAAAATGAGCCTAATCGTTGAAGATGATTCGTCGATAAAAATCTGGATCAACTTCCAGTTGATTCACAGCCCATTCACCGAACACCCAAAGCTAGCTTTAGTTCTTGCAACAGTTGGATCTTATGTGGATGTATGCCAGATCAACACTTTTCAAGTAGAAGACGGGCAGAGACTGAATTTCTAAAAAATGGCTTCGGATCGATAAATTTGGGTATTCTGTCACACTCACGTCTACAGCGGCGATGGCTTCATCTTAACGCAAGATACGGGGTCGATTTAGATAAATATTTTCAAAAAGACTAAATTTGGTCATGATCGATCGATAATATCGATTATTAGCTGCTCAGATGAACGATTATAAGCACCCTTAAATCGACGAAGTGCTCCATAAGTTTGACAACAGAGCGCAAGTTTTGGGAAGAATTGTCCACGATTTGTGAACGTTGTTCTGGTGTAAGTCTTTCCATGGTGATTTGCCCAAGTATACTGAAGAAAAGTCAAACGCACTTCATTAGTATGACAGATAGTTTGACAGTTATTCCTATCGGAAGTTCTATACCTCTAAAAGAGAAACACCCTTCAGAATTATCTATACATTGATAGGTTAAGTAAAATTTAAATGCAAAATCGACGATAGAAAAGCGATACGGCCACCTATCAATGTTAACATTCAAAGCTTGGCAAGGAAAGTCACGACTTACTCAAAACTTAAGACATAGAATGATCGACACAGTGGTAGGGTAGATAAGGTTCGATGGGTTTATATGGAGAGACACCGCTTTTTTGAAATTGGTACGCGCTAAAGTGGACGGGCTGAGTGGCGACATGGTTAGTGCGATGAACTGTCGCGCAAAAGGTCTTGGTTCGCGCAAAAGGTCTTGCTCTGAAAATCTTATTTTCTGTCATTGACAAGTTTTCGAGATTCTCCTCGTCAAAAGCAAAGGAGTAGCAAAACCAAAATGATTTTCACTGGCCCTCCTCTCGTGATGATCTGACAAATCATCCTAATAGTATCAATTGTTAAGGAAAGCTTATCTCAAATTCGCCGTTCGGAGTCGGCATAAAACAGGAGGTCCTGCCAATGTGCAAGAAATACACACGTACTCACAAATGGTTGTGAGAAAGCTCGGCCCTGGGGACTAACGAGCCTGTCGCGCCAAAAATTTAAAAAATTGTATTTATTTGTAAGCGCTAAAATGACCGTTATAGTGTTTAATCACGGCTTGGGCATTTCACATGCGTGATGTCCGGTTTATCGAAATCTAATGAGCTTAACATACTTTCTCGTTTTTGTTCCACGTCCGAAGATGAAGGACGAGGATTTGAGAATGAATATGAGAAGCTGAGGGTGATGTCATCAGCAAAAGAGTGGATTTGATTAGATTGCAGACAAGAGAAGTCAATAATAAAAAACAAGAAGGACGGTCGGGGACAAAACGGGGGAACACCAACAATTTTTGTTAGTAGTGGTCTTGAAACCGTTCAAAGCAATTTGAATTATATGTTTCGGGAGGAAGTTTCTAATCCATTGAAAGATGGTATCAACTATACCAAAAGCATCCATATTCCATAAAAGGGCCTTTTGCCAAAGCCTGTCAAATTCTTTTGAAATATCAAGTGCAACGATCTTAATTTCGCCACCAAGGTGGATTGATTGGTTCCATTTTTCGGTGAGATATGACATCAAATCACCAGGGGAACTGTTGTTCCGAAAATCTTATTTTCTGTCATTGACAAGTTTTCGAGATTCTCCTCGTCAAAAGCGGATATATAAGGGCTATACAGCCACCCGTAAATGGCATTATTCAAAGCATGGACTGGAAAGTCAAAACTAGGTAGTTGTAACTAATGACATTGAATGATCGCTACAGTCTTAGGTTAAGTAGGCTTTGATGGGTTCATATTATTTAAGCGACAAAGCTTAATCTCATCAAAATCGACGATGGAATGGCGATACGGCCATCAGTAAGAATCGAGATTCTCCTCGTCGAAATCGTGGATAGAAGGGTAATTAATACGGCCACGTATCAATGTCAACATTCAAAGCGAAAGTCAAAACTCGGCAGTCAAAATTGAAGATTTGAAAAAACCCTAACTACTGTGAAGGGAAGGGAAGGTTCTGCTTCTCTTACCACAATCAACGATAGAATGGCGATACGGCCACGTGTCAATGTCAACATTCAAAGCATGGCCAGGAAAGTCACAACTTGGCAGTCAGAACTAATGACATGAAATGATCGCTACAGTGTTAGGTTAGGTAAGGTCTGTTGGATTCATATGGCTTATCATAAGATTATCCTTGCCGAAATCGGCGATAGAATGGCGATACGGCCACTTGACAGAATCGAGATTATCTTCGTCAAAATTTTGGATAGAAGGGTGATATGGTCAAAACTAATGACATGGATTGATTGCTTCAGTGTTAGGTAAGGTAAGGTTTGATGAGTTCATATGGAGAGACAAAGCTTATTCTCGTCCAAAACGAAGAAAGAATGGCGATACGGCTACCTGTCAGAATCAAGATTCTCTTCTTCAAAATCGTGGATAGAAGGGTGATACGGCCATGTGTCAATGCCAACATTCAAAGCATGGCCAGGAAAGTCAACACATGGCAACCAAAACTGAAGATATGAAAATAACTCTAAGTACTGCGTATGTTAGATATGGTTTGATGGGTTGATATGGAGAGCCAAAACGTCTACTCGCAAAAATTGAAGATACAATCGTGAAAAGGTCACTTCTCAATGTCAACATTGAAAACATGCCCAGAAAAAAAGTAGCGCGCACACGTGATATCATTTTTGTCATATTTTTCAGGTGGATGACTTTATTTGTGGATTGCCACCAGACAATTTCTCCATGTTAGTATAAGTCTTACGATGGCGTGTGCATCCATAGGATAACCTGGGTGTTTTTCAAATATTCGGTTACATGTATAGTCGTACAGTAGGTGCCGGCGGTGTATCGGTAACGTTTAACCAAAATCCATAAAACTTTTATTCAATGAAATACAAAAAACAAGTCTTGCAGTTACTGATAAAAGTATACACCAGCTTGCAAACTTCGCGAATTTAACGAACGCAAAAAATAGTCACTACCCGAATTTAATTCGGACACCACTCATGGAGTTGGGTCTCCACTAAATCAAAAATCTTTCCGCGCATTAACAATGCACACAAGAAATTGAAAATTATTTTCAAAAGGATATCCAGGAACTGAAAATGAACATTCTTCCCCTTCTCTAACGCTCCTACTGTGGTAAAACTATTAAAGGGTACTCATTACCCCTTGAATGCACTTAAATTGTTAAAAAAAAGTAGAAAGCTTTTGAGTTATTTTTTATGCATTCACAGAAATTGATGAATTAATTAGGAAATAGTCCGTAAAAATATAAGCCACGAGCATTTGTTGATCTTGAGGAATCACGTATATGGAAACAGAACTGATAGTTTCACCCATTTGCAGACGTTATAACACTTTATGATATAATCATACATTTTGGTCCAAACAATTTATCTGATATTCAATAACGATAACAGGCTCAGTGGCGCGATGGTTAATGCGATAAACTGCAGCCAGCGCAGAAGTCTGTGTTCGATTCCCAGCCGTATGAGCACCTTAATGATTTTTCTTTGACCCTCCTGTCGCTATGATCTAACAAATCATCCCTGCTGTCACGATGAACAATAAAATCATATGAATAGTATGTGTTCCTAAGAAAAGCTTATCTCAGCATACCCGTTAGTAGTCGGCATGAAACAGGAGATCCTGCCATCGGTAAAGAAGTACACATGCACTAGTGAAAATGCTAAGCCCTTTGTATTTATTTAGTCGCCGAATAGGCTCATATCTGACAAAAAAACAGAACTTATCAAAGGATTCAAAGTACCAGACAAGTTCGAAGTGACAAGCCAGTATTGAGTTGGATTTACTGCAATTGGGTTGTTTGCTGAATTGCTAAGATTAGTATTATAGTCCGTACTATGAACTTGTTGCTATGTTAGCCCGATCTAAGATAAGACAACCCTTAAATTTCAAAGAACATGAAATTTCCCCAAAAGTTTCCGTGTAATAAGTTTCCTTTAGGTTTATTAAATAATTAAAAAAAAATAGTTTACACAGTAAGAATATTTGTTAAGAAAAAAAGAAAAAAAATTTTTAAATATTACGACACACATAAAATACATTTATATGTATATAAACGAGGCTAAATACAAAAATGTATGTATTTGTCTTTATTGAAAAGCCATTATGTAAATATATTCGTCTACTTACACGGTTACGATTTAGATGAACCCTAAATATAAGTATAAAACAAAATAAATGTATATTTCTGAGAATAATATTTCTAAACAAAAAAATCGATTCTTATTTTGGTTCAAAACATTTCATTACAACACATACGCCAGGAGTATTTTTTTTTTAATAAATTTTACTGAAATAAAACATGTATAAAATCTTTTTGATTTATTTTTGTGTTTAGAAAATTTGCCGAATTTATTTTGTATGTATATGTAGAGTAAGACTGAAAAAAAAATATTTATATATAAAAAAAAACACATAAATAAATATTTAAAAAAAAATCTAATTTTAATGTTTAGATAAAAAATAAAGAAGTCAAGTGTTTTCAAGAAAAGAAATTGAAAAAAATAAGAAATACTTATAAAAAAAATCTAGAAAAGCGGTAAACACATTATAGAAATATTGATGGGTATGTATATTTTTTAAAATGGACAATTTATTTAACAAAATAAAGTGGTAAACAATTTATATATAAAGCAAAGAAAAATATACTAATACAAAAAAAAAAACGATGTAAAAAAAACCCAATTCATGAATATAACTATATTTTAGTTGACAATCAAGGTGCAAATTGTAAACAAAGTAAAAAATAATACAAAATAACAAATAAATGAAACAAATATAAATGTTTTACTTTTTGAACAATACCAAACAAACAGAATAGCGTCACCCCACCCGTATCCTGTTGTTCTCTTCTTTTCATTTACTTAACAAAATAAAAAAACACTCAATAAAAAAATGTATGGAATAAATGTAAAAAATATAATAAAACTTATATACAAGCAAAAAACAAAAAAAAAACAAAAAAAAATACCTATAAATGTTTTAATAACAAATGGAAATTATTACCGCAACAAATAGAACATTTTCGAAAATACCAAATAAGATAAAAAAAAAATAAAAATAAAAACCCAAGCAACACTGTATCTTAGGTAGTTGTAAAAAAAAAACAGAATATATTTTTCCTGTCCTAATTTTGTTTATAAGGAAATACACGAGATGAACAAAAAAAAATTAAAAGATATTAATATTACTAATATTTTTTAGGATATTACAATGATAAGAATAAAAGAGAAAAAAAAATAGTTTATAAGGGCAAACATTAAAACGCTTTTTAAGAAATGAATTTTTTTTATTTCTATTCAATTTAATATAAGCCACCATGACTATTTTGGTTTTTCTTACCACCTTCCTATCCCTTTGATTTAGATGTTTACGCTTTATGCTTTGACAAGTGTGTTATAAGAATATTAACTACCTACCTACCTACATTTATTGAAATAAAAAAAACAAAAAAAAAATTCCTTACATTGCAATTTTCTTTAAGAACTTTCGTTCCAGTTATGTTACCAGGAATACATTAAATTAATGTTTTTCAATATTTCCCATTTAATTTTAAGTAATTTGTTATAAAAAATATAAAAAAAAACATGTATTTGTAAAAAAAAAATATTAAGGAAACAAATGTGTAAAGGAACGTTTATTTCTCTCATTGTTCGCACATTAATATTGTACACTTAATTTATTTCAATTTAAATAAAATAACAGAAGTAATTTGCTAATTAAAATAAAAAAAATGTTTTTTTTTTTAATTTTTTTGGTAAGGAAATTTTCAGAAACTGTGTACCTCGTTGGGGGAAATATCATGATGCACATCCATTTTTTTGTCAGTAAGTATCTGCGACATCTGAGGCCGATTTCACTAACATCGACAAGTACACGGCAGGTGATAGATGAACATTTGTAAATCTTGTCTCCTGTCACATAAATAATTTGGAAATTTTGTAGGATCTTCCGAATATTTGTTTTAATTGTCAAAGATTTCGGATCGTAAAAAATTGTCATGAACTATCGCGAGTTTTCTGACAAATTTTTAGAGACATTTGGTTTTATTGGTTTCAGGAAAAAATATGCAAATTACTGATAAGTCGGTAAGTTATTGACAGTTGAGAAAAGCGATTGAGTTTTGGTTACGGATTTATAGTAAAGTAACAAACGCGATGGTGGTCAAATGATCGACAATGCGATTTTCCGATGATTATCGACTTCGACTGTCAGCATTTACCTAGCTACCACTAAGTGCATAGTACCTTGACCGCAGATAGGGTATCAACCATTATGTTAAGTCTGGATGGCAGAAGATGAGACCAAAGGGGAGAAGTGTTTGCCAACTAATGCACATAATCCATTACCAGGCGGCAGCGGAAGAACTCCGAAGATGGATTCAACGGTTGCGTCTACATTCGCAGTTATGATGGACAAAGTAAATAACAAAAAATCAGCTGTTATAACATATTCGGACAACAGGGTCATCTAGTAAACTCAATGGTAAGTCAAGCCCCTTGAATGTAGTGTTGTCGGCTAAGCCAAGTACCAACGGCAGCGCTCAATCCCGTAGTGGATACTGATGGCTCAGTGGCCTAATAAATTGGGAATGGCTCAACAGGTTAGGGGTTTTCCTTCGGCTAACCTACCCACCTGCGAAAAAACACTTGTTAATGCTCAATCAAAAGCCTCGGAAAGGACTGATTTTATTCTAGATGACCAAGCTAAACGCAAAGTTTTCGCAAGTTCGTATCTGCACCCGCAAAGTGAGAACATTAAACTGGAGAAATGCAGGCGAACAACTACCTGCCCTAAACTGCTGCAAAAAAGTCATTACTGAGAATAAGTGACATATTTTCAAATTTGCAACTTTTTGCCAAATTCGCAACATTACCGCTCACACTCAGACGGAGCTCCTTGAAAAAAACTTATTAGTGACTACCGGAAGCGATTTTAAAATCGTGCGCGCATCCAGAACTTTTGATTTCCGAACATTTCGAGGGGCTAAGATCGATTGCAAATGCTACCTTGCTTCAGCCAATGTCTGAATGTCTTAATTCAGATTCGAAATACTCTAAAAATAATATGTAATGCCAAAATAAAGCAATACTAAGACACCACGAAGTCATTCGCAGAAGGCCGAATGCAGAATGCCTATCCCTTAAACTATCCATTAATATTGTACCACCAACATCTAAAATGTTGAGGAATCATGTCAACAATGTCAACAAGCCATAAGATCAGCTGCAACTGATATGCTAGGTTTCTAGATCCCAGCAGCAAGAAGCCCTTGGCTTGATTAAGAGTGCCAACAGATACTCGCAGCCATGAACAAGGCCTGCAAGACTAAGCTACAGTTGCAGACGTGAACAACATTTGTTATAGGCAAAGAAGAAGGAGGGCTGCAAGCGAACAACTAGCGGAAGCCCTAAACGGCTACAAAGCAGACATAACTGCCATCCAGGAAATACGATGGGATGGGCCGGGCAAAAAGAGAATGAAAAGCTGTGAAATATAGATCGTGTTATAGTGAGCAGAAACAGCGACCATTCGGATGCAGATTTGTTATAAACGCCAGACTTAGGCAAGAAGTCTTATGTTTTCAAAACATTAGCGAACGCATTGTAACTATCCGCATCAAGGCCAAGCCTTATATGCGCTCACGCCCCAACGGAGGAAAAAGATGATATAGCTAAGGATTGCATCTATGAACACCTTGACAAAACCTATGAGCGACTACCGAAGTACGATGTTTATACGTGCTGGGAGATTTTAGCGCAAAGGTAGGAAGAGAAAACGTCTGGTAACAGACTTAGGCTAATTGACTTCGCTCCGGGACGAAATGCAACTATAGCCAGCACACGGCTTCCTCACCTCGATATCCATAAGGGGACGTGGCTGTCTCCAGATCAACGAACCGTCAAATTGATCACATTGCGAACATTTTTGGATGTCCGAACATTCCGAGGAGCTAACATCGACTGGGACCACTACCTTGTTGCAGCCAAGGTAAGAATGCGGATGTCCACCACGCCAAAACAACCTAGAAATACTGTGAAAAATTTAATGTCGAAAGACTGCAATCGCAAGAGACCGCCAAGACCTTCGCGCAACGCGTATCCCTTAACCTGTCGATTAGCACTGTACCACCAACATCGAATGTCGAAGAACAATGGCAACGATGCCAAAAAGCCATTAGAGTTGCAACTGTTGTGCTAGGATTCTCGCGCCCACCAGGAAGAAAGCCCTGGTTTGATGAAGAATATCGACAGATGCTCGCAGCCAAGAACGAGGCCTACAAGCCTATGCTGTAGGTGAAGACGAGAGCTGCCGCTAAGCTCTATAGGCAGAGAAGAAGGGAAGAACACTGGCTTTTCAGAAAGAAGAAAAAGAGCAAGAAAAGCGAGCGATGGAGAGTTGATAGAGAGTTGCCACTATAGGGACGATGTTCGCAAGTCTTACCAAAGTGTAAAATGTCAAACCAATTATACAAGGCTCGAACAGAATCCTGTCGAGATGATGAAGGAAATATCGTAGTTGAGACACAGTCGATGCTGAGGATATGGAAGAACTGATGGGTGATCAAAGTAGAAATACTTTTTTCAATAGCCTTTTTTGACAGATCACGTGTGAGTCGTGTCATGCTGTCATGCTATTTTTGTTTAGTATTGTTTGGCATTTCATAATGGAAAGACTTCCGCGTGAACAACGTTTACAAATTGTTCAACTTTATTATGAAAATTCACGTTCTGTGAGGAATGTGTTTCTTGCACTTCGCTCAACTTATGGTCAACATATTCGGCCTACTGAGCGTACTATTCGCAACACCATCACCGGCCGGTCGATTTTTTTTCCTGTGGGGATATGTAAAGTCAAAAGCTAATGCCGACAAACCCGCTTCGATTCAGGCCTTGGAGGAAAACATCACGCGTGTCATTCGCCAGTTACCAGTCGAGATGCTCGAACGAGTGATCGAAAATTGGACTTAACGGATGGACCATCTGCGACGTAGCAACGGCCAACATTTGATAGACATAATCTTCAAAAAATAAATGCCAAAGAATGTTCTTTCAAATGATAATAAACATTCTCCACTAAATTTGAATTTTCTGTGTTTTTTTCTTTAAAAAAGTAGGGAACCTCAAAATGGATCACCCTACAACTTAATAAGGCAGCCGGAAATGACGGCCTTCTCGCAAAGCTTTATAAAGCAGGCACGATTACTTGCCAAATAACTTCCACCAACTCATAGCCAAATGTGGTCAGAAGTAAGAATGCCTGAAAAATGGAGTCAAAGAACAGTTTGCCCGATCCTCAACATCGCCTACAAGATCCTATGTGCCGTAATATGTGAACGCCTGACACCGTTTACCAACAACGTTATCGATCCTTATCAGTGTGGTCTTAGGCCACGAAAGTCCATATCCGATCAAATTGTCACACCTCGGCAGATCCTGGAAAAAAACCCGAAAAGTCCAAATTGATACCCACTACCTATTCATCGATTTCAAAGCCGCATAATACAGCATTTATAGAGAGGAACTATACAGAGCCATGTCTTGTTTTGAGAATTCTCGCTGCTCCATCAGGGTTGGAAACGACTTTACCGATACATTCGATACCATGTGACTTATTCAACTTGTTTCTTGATGGGATTGTGTAAAACTCACGAGCCAACACCAGAGGCACAATTTTGCAAAAATCGGTACAACTACTAGCATACGAAGACGATATTGACATCGTTGGTAGGACCCCACGTGATGTCATAGACACGTTTGCTAGTATAGAGAAGTATGCGGCAAAAATGGGTTTAGCAGTAAATGAGTCCAAGACGAAGTATATGCTGTCAACACGGAAGGTCACACAACATCGTCGAATTGGACAGAACGTAACCATTGACAGATATAACTTTTAGGTAGTACGGGACTTTGCCTATCTCGGCTCCGCTATTAACTCTGACAACAACATCTCGGAAGAAATTAAACGAAGAATTACTCTTGCCAACCGCTGTTTCTTCGGGCTAAGAAGGCAATTCAGTAGTAAAGCCCTCACTCGAACTATTTAGGAGATCCTATATAAGACCCTAATCATCCCAGTCCTGCCCTACGGCACTGAAGCGAGGACCGTCTCAAAAGCGGATGAAGAAAGCCTTGGTCGAGTTGAGAGGAAAATTCTTCGAAAAATCGTCGGTCCCGTTTGCGTAAACGAACTATGGAGACGAAGATTCAACCAAGAACTATACGAGCTGTACAGCGACATGCCCCTGGTCAAAAAACTACGCATTAGACGTTTAAGATGGCTAGGACCTGTAGAACGTATGGACACCAATACTCCGGCTCGCAGAGTCTTCGATTCCCAGCCAGACGTTGGACGCAGTAGAGGGAGACCTCGCCGTAAGTGGCACGCATAAGTGGAAACCGACCTCAACCAACTTGGAGTGCGCAACTGCAGGCAGTTAGCTACGGACCAGGGTATTTGAGAGGCATGTTGATTGAGGCACAGGTTCATTTCGGACTGTAGCGCCACTTAAGTAAGTTAGTAAGTAAAGAAAAAGGGAGAACACCAACTATTCAGAAAGAAGAAAAAAGAGCAATAAGATCGTATGATCGATAATATGTAGAAGTGCCAGTACAGGAATGATATTCGCAAGTTTTATCGAAGTGTTAACCGTCAAAGCTAGGCATACAAGAATCGAATTGAATTTTGTTGCGATGTACTAACAAATATATGAAAGAACCATTTCTGCAGACTGTTTAACGGCGATCGCAAACAACACCCCGCTATCAGCAGAGCGAACCATTCAATATTGACGACGACAGTGAATTCTACAAACAATCAGATCTAAGTGAAGTGCGGATATCAATATCTAAGCTCAAGTTTAACAAAGTTCCCGGAAACGGCGGCTTTGGTTAGTACCAATCACCAACTGATAAGTTTCGTTTGTCCGATCCTAAAAAACGGAGACCCTCTGAACTGTGCCTAAAAATAGGCACAGTCTCCTACAAGACCTTACCTGCCGTAATTATGTGAACACCTGAAACCGTTTACTAAAAACCTGATCGGCACTTATCAGAGCCGCGGAGGATCCCGAAACAAAAATCATGAAGTCCAAATCGATTCCCTACACCTATTTCTCGATTTCAAACCCATATCCGACAGCATTTATATAGACGAACTATACAGATCCATATCCAGTTTTGGTATAACACCAAGGCTGCTCCCTCTGTGAAAAAAATGACGATGGAGAATTCCTGCAGTTGCATCGGGGTCGGAAACCACTTCACGAACATATTCGAAACCAAAAAATTATTTAGGCAAAGCGATGCAATATCATGTGACTTCTTAGTCTCTAGCTTGAGAAGATTGTGCTATACTACTGTGCCATACCAAAGGCAAAATCTTACATAAATCGGTGAAACTACTAGCATACTTACTAAAGTTGCGCTACAATCCGGAATGAACCTATCCCTTGAGCATGATACCCAAATACCTAGCACTCAAGAAAGTGTGAGTGGGCCAACCACTAAGACGGGGGAAGTCGGGTATTTTGGTTTTGGTGGTGAATAGCACCAGCTCCGTTGTGCTCAGGTTTACGCCGAGGCCACAACTTGCAGCCCAGGTGCGAACCTTGTCTAGAGCAGTGCCCATGATTTCACTTATCAAGGAGGGGAATTTCCTGACACTGTAACACCATGTCATCCGCATACGCGGAAACTTTGACCCGTTCCTATCTAATTTTACTAGAATTTTGCTCATAACCAATAGCCAGAGAATAGAGGAAATGACGCCGCCATGTGGCATTCCACTATTGGCAAATTGAGTTAAGTGGCCGTTTCCAAGTGTTGCCTGGATAATTCTTGTTCCGAGCATAGAGACTATTCATTGGCTAATAGAATTGTCTATGCCTAGCTCGATAAGAGATTCAAGAATAGCTCCAGTGAGGACGTTGTTGAAAGCTCCATCTATATCTTAGAAGGAGGCCAAAGTGTATTCAATAGTCTTAGTTTGCAATGCAACCACATTCTTCAAAAAGTCGATAGGTCTCCTTTTCGGATATATGTATTCGACGAAGTTTTTAAAACCTGACTGTATGCATCTTTGTCTTCATGCATGCAGGGGGATGCACCCAGCACATAAATTTATAACGTGTCACTTATTTTTATTTATTTTTTCTCCTAAACAAAGCAAGTACTACTTTCATACATCCCATGAAAAAAAACAGTAAACTCCAATCCGTCCTGCTTTTAGTAAATTCATTAAAATCCTCAACAATTGATGTTGTCATAAACACATCCACCAACGCAAACTCCATTCGAAACTTTAAATTGTCTCCTTGTCAAAATGACACCAATCAAACCGAAATGACAGTCGCCAAACTTTATGGCACACAATTGATCTTCGAATGTCATTCCAGTCTTCCTTTGCACACAAATTGACTGTTAAAGAACCAGAAAACCGCCAATACTCCGACCACAGGACATTAAGCAAGCGCTGTTAATATTTTATTTATATTTTCAAAAAATACCCGTACCTACCACAAAGGTATAAATAAACAATAAAATCCATCACATAGGGTCTGTACACGGTACTTGCACATCAGTCATGACTTTCGCATAAAATTAAAATGTTTGTGCCCGAATTAAGTACTCCAACCCATTAAAGCACTTCCTCAAGTCATATTGTACCATCCGAGATGAGGCTGAATCCATCCGCGGTAGCAGCAAGTACGTATTCCAAAAGTTCCAAAACAAGGACCACTGAAATATAAACAAGGACGAGAATCGAGAAGTAGCAGTACGCCCGACACTTGAAAACTTTTTCCCAATTGGTTCGGGGAGTATAAATATTTTATTGGGATTCCGTTTGTTTTTCTTCTTCCCATGGTCTTTGTCTTCAGCTCTTGTCGGAGGGAGCAGAGGTTCTGCTTATTCCCTGGGCGTTTTGTAATGAGAAATGTCTTTATGACCAACACGGCGACGATGGAGACGATGACGACGACGAGGACGATGGTCATGATGGTGTGATCTACGAGTAAAAATTGATTATTTACACCGTGGAACGGGCCACCTCTCATCCTGTCCAAAAAGAGGGGCCGGTTAAACTTTTTGACAACGGCACAAAGTTGAGGCGAAAAATTAAGTCAAAAAGTTAAACAAATCCAAAATTGGGCCAACAAAAAGGCGTAAGCCTGTCATAACGGCGCGCGTTATCCTCGTTTGGTGTAGATACATTTGGACGTCTTTGGTGTGTAGAGTGTTTATCCGATGCGGCATCCCAGAAGCCAACTGCAACAACAATGGAAAGTTTGTGAGCCTTGGGGGATAATAAAATTGAGCGCAATTGTGAAGCAGGTGAAGTTGCTGTAAAATGGACGAAATTAAATTTCCCGATGAAGAGTGAAGATGAATACAGATGGTCCGCAGATAATTACAGAAGTTGAGAGGTGCATAATGAGTAATTTGGATACCGGTGCAAAGGAAGGGAAGTTGATTGTATTCTAACTCAATTTTGTAGGCCAATAAGATGGCTATAGCTTTGGCTATAAATTGACTTGTGCTGGGTTGAAGTATTTGATTGAAATATTAAAAGACTTTTATAAGCTCGGCAGTAACGGTTGGGTTTGATGATTTCAACATTGATAACATCGTAGGAATGGTGTACTACGTTGGCAATACAAAAAAACAGCACTTGTGTAAGGTTGGCACTTTTAATGGAGAACATATCTGGCATGCTTAAAGCCACTTTCACATGCTAGCCAAAGATTTGAGTGGCGCCGCAGTGGACAGTACGGAGAAAGTTGGAATTAGGTTCCCAAACTCAAATTCTTTTAAACGGACATCTACATGTCGGGCAAATCATCCTCTCGAAATGCTAACCAATCTGAGTATGGCGGGAACAAAAGTCGGCCTTGAAACCGTGATGAAGGTGATATCAAACGTAACGACCACGATAAAAACAACTTCGTGTAGAAACCTTGGCAAGCGATAACATGAAAATTTACAAATTCCTGCCACACCGTATAATGCAAAGCTTTAAGCTGTATTTTGTATCAAAGGGTCGGACAACCTGCCTATCATAGCTGA
This sequence comes from Rhingia rostrata, assembly GCA_949824845.1. Lineage (NCBI taxonomy): Eukaryota > Metazoa > Arthropoda > Insecta > Diptera > Syrphidae > Rhingia > Rhingia rostrata. The sequence continues at coordinate 27,354,997 of OX463757.1, forward strand.
GTTAATAATGCTGAGCATTCTAACTTCGTAACTTGTTTTTTGCAATAGCCCCCCGAGATAAGAAAGACTTCAATCGTCTTTATTCGACGTTCGGAGTCGGCTTAAAACAGGAGGTCCAGCCATCGTGCAAGAAGTACCCACGCTCACAATAATAGTTGAGTGAAAGCTCGGCCCTGGGTACTCACGAGCCTGTTACGATAAAAAAAATTGTATTTGTTTTTGTAAAGGGTGTTTTTTTTTAGAGGCATAGAACTTCGAATTGAACCAAAACACAAGAAAATCGTTTTAATGTCCCCTAATTTGGCTTTATTGGAATGACAATTTTATGCCATTAATGTCTAAACATGACATCGGGCACGTGACCGCCGCGGTTGGTTCGAATAAAGCCAGGTCTAGAGGTATAATTTTCAAGCACTTTTTCAAGCATTTTGGGAAGCATGTCGGCAAAAACGCCATGAATGTTGGCTTCCAAGTCCCCTAACGTTTCTGGTTTGTTGGCGTAGACGAGCGACTTCACATATCCCCAAAGGAAATAATCCAATGGTGTCAAACCACACGATCTTCGTGGCCAATTGACATGTCCATTCCTTGAAAGTATTCGCTCATCGAATGTTTCCTTTAATAAACCGATTGTGACGTGCGCTGTGTGACATGTAGCGCCGTCTTGTTGGAACCACATTTTATCCATATTCATGCCATCCAATTCGGGAACAAAATAGTCAGTTATCATGGCTCTATAATCGTCTCCATTAACGGTAACTTACACTCCAGCATCATTTCGGAAGAAGTATGGCCCAATGACTCCACCAACCCATGGAGCACACCAAACAGTCAGTTTTTGTGGATGTAATGGCGTCTGAAGAGTCTCATGTGGACTCTCTTCACTGCAAATGCAGCAATTTTGCTTCTTGACGTAGCCATTCAAGCAAAAATGAGCCTCATCACTGAACAAAATTTTGTGATGAAAATCAGCATAGAGATCAATCGGCCCATACACCAAAATCACGACGCACGGCATTGTCTCGCGGCTTTAATTATTGCACATGTTGGATCTTGTAAGGTCGTTAGCCAAGGTCTTTGCGTGAAGTCCTCCATAAAGTTGATGGAAAAAGCTCCGATTGCTGTGCACGGTGGAAAATCGATTCATTCGGGTCCTCTTCAACACTTTGCTCTGCTGCGGCAATTATTTCATCGGTGCGTACTGTTCGACTTCTCTGCGGATGCGTATTATCACATAGAGTAAGCATAGTGCGAAAACAATCCATGGTTAACCGCAATAATTGCTGTGATGGACGATTATGTCGACCATGAAATGAAAAATGGACGGAGCTTGTGGTAAACTTCGCGAACTGAAACATTATTTTTGAAATAAATTTGCAAGATTTGCAAGCGTTGTTCATTCGTCAACCTGTTCATGATGAAATGGCAAACTAAACATAAATGACATTAGAGTTGCCCGATTCGATCACAAAATGTCAGTTTTATTTCTATTCGAAAACATAGAAACACCCGTTATTTGTAATACATTCGTTGCATCTTTTCATTGTGGTCGCAAACTCGGAATTTGGAGAAAGTGGCGGGCAGCCACTGCTCCACGACCTTCAGATACGTAGATTGCAAAAAGTAACAGGTACAGCGAGTCTGCTAATTAACCCCCAGGGATAGTGAGCAGACTCACCACGGAGCAACATAAGCGTGCGATAGGTGGTCCACGAGAATACAGAACACACCGTCATTGAAGCCCAGGGAGGATGGGAGACTCGCGACGGGCGTCATCAGAAAGTACGGTCTGAATAGTTAGATGAACGACCCTTAGAGCCTAGCGTAGACCCCAACAAATCGTTTGCAACGCCGTATTATGGGTGCAAACCGCATAAAGTTCGATGGCAGGAAGTAGACGATCTCCTTTTTCACCTAACGAGGGATACACGGAGAAACAGGAGAAGCTTGGGGCGGACGGCCAAAAAAACACCCCTCCAACAAAGTCGCAGCATTAAAAGTTAGGTTCGATGGTCAAGGGAAGACGGACTCTGTCATTCAATACTGTAGCAATGTAGGACCAAGAGAGGTGTTAAAACGGACGGCCATGTAATAACACTCTCAACTCAGCAAAAAGCCAAAAACATGGACACTAAATTCATGGTAAATTATGTCCAAAGAAAGTCTAAAGAAAGCTATCAAAGGCAGCTGTCATATTGTCCGACAGCCATCGCACCGGCAAACAGCAATCGGAGGGGACAAATTTGTCCCAAACAGCAGAGACACTAGAGACACAAAAACGAAATCGAAAATTCAATAGTTTTGCCTGTTCATGGCACCTGTGATTAGGAGAACCGAACCGTGTGTAGCATAAGTCCGTAAGTTTATAGTAAAATTTTCACAGGCCGCCTGTGTTTTCGTTTAAAATGTCATCCGTAGATGCCATATTTACAGAACGACGAAAACACAAAAACTCATGTGGCTCACATATTTAACGGAGCTTGTGAATGCGTTCTGGCCGTCCGGTATAGCTGCATAGGTAGCCTAAACAGGCATCCCGGACAGTTAAACCTGCGTGTGTGTAGCCGCTTTTCGAACTTTGATATTTGCATGAGTCGCCATTTGGAAAGCACACCGAGTTTAATAATGATGTTGCCTATCGGGCCCCTTATCAGGATGTTGTATATTTCAAAGGAATCGTTCGAGCTTGGCGCAAACATTATTGGCACAAACATGAGCAAAACGATCTCCAGGTCCAGACTTTTCGAGTATTTTTGCTTGAGAAAATACAGTCATCGATTCTTTTCAATCTTTGGTACGCTTTCTACTGAAACCACCACTGTGATTAGTTGATCCTTAAACTGAAGAATTGCTCTTCCATTGCATTTCGGACCTGTCAGCTGGGATTTGAAGATTTCTTTGCCTGTAGTATAGGGTGCGCCATATATCGTTAATTTTTATTCGCTCAGTTATGTTCAGACATGTAGGCGAAATTCTTGTTTCGAAAACATCTGGGCTCAAACAAGTCGCATGTGTCATCAAGCACAAGAATAGGACTTTAGGACAATTACACGTTTCATTGATAACTTAGACTGAAAACGCCTTCCTTTGCCCGCCTACGTGTATTATATCTCTTGAAGCGTCGAATAGAAATTTTTATACAAAATACTTTAAAACATTATTTAACCAAAAATAGGTCCTCATCCGCCTTAATTCGACATGTAATCCTCAATGCCTATGCATTCAGTTAAATGTAGTCTCGTATCGTCATTACACACAGCTTTGCACCTGCAGGCTGTTGTAGTGCTTATGACAACCCCTTTCGAGCACACCCTAGACAGAGCTTTCATCCCCGAACCATATCTGTCGGCATCCCATTAATACTAATACCATGCGCCGCGCCGTCTAATTCCAAGGGAGTAAACAATTCAAATCCCGCAGTTATCATTTCATCGTCAGTCTTCCTATGCCTACTTACGTGACGTTCTTAAGGTAGGTACGACTCTATATTTCAACGACCGACACATTAGACTAACATATGCAGTGTCACAGGAATAAATGACAACAACAACAATAGTACAAAAAAAAAAAAAACTCCAGTCTAACTCACTTCAATACCCTCCCCCAATATAAACAACTTCATCCTCAACCGAGGCAGGGTTGTGACGGTTCTTAAAGATTCTTTGCGGCGCTCCTCACCATTCCGCTGGGTTTAGCTATTGATGCCGCCTATAGCGCCAAAGCTAATTATTAAAGCAAACCAACCCCCACCAACTATCACATGGTACTATCTACATATACGTAAGCGAATACGGGGCATATCTCTAGGGTTACGGTGTGGTGGCAGCGCTGATGGTGGGTTTCAACTAGAACCCGTTATAGTTTTGCGGTTACCTACACGGTACGCCATCCACGTGGGACAAGAGTGTACACACCAAGATGTAGAATGAAATGTAGCGTAACAACCACTAAAAGGGGTTTGCGATGAGCTCTCACGGTAACCATAGGTATAGCGGAAAGGTAGGTTTCTTAACAACGGTAAAATGGATGCATCAGTGTACGAAAAGACGATGCTTTGATTACACAAGACCCGCATATATTTAGACTCTCAAGCAAAGGTAATTTTGCATACACATAGCCTTCCACCACCAACCCCCTAGCGAAGATAGTTATCAGCCTCGCCTCGCTTCAGTCGTCATGATGGAAGAAGACACCCTCCCACCCCATCTGCACCCTACCAATGGCTTAATGTGCGTTTGTATGTATGTGTGACTCGTGTTGAGCGCCTTCATCGCAGTGTACCAAGCTCCACACGAGCTCACCTTAATGGAGTTTTCATACATATTTAATGGGCTCGGAATGACAACGTACGTTAGGGGCGGCCCGCCCAACCGCAGCAATACTGGGATAATGTCTTATCGCATGATAAGGCGCGTTCGCTGTGTAACCGTAACACACTACATATTCCTTGGCACATTTACATTCATTACGTTCATCATGCCATTGGAACCACCAGAGAACAAGATGTTCTTCACTGTTTGCCATGTAGTCAGATGATGTCTCAATGTGAAGACGTCTGCAAGGAGGTGCAGAGAAGGCATGACTTTAGCTACCACCATCGGCATTATAAGCTGCTTTGATGGTTTTGATGAAACACTGCAGTGCCAATTCACGGCAGAAGACTAATCAGTTGTGAGAGCAAATTCAGAGCGGCAGGGTTAATGAAATTACCATCGAACAGTATTTAACGCAATACGATATCGAAAGCGGTTTAGGTTTTAATAAGCTTGTTAATTTAAAGCTAGATAATCGGCGCTATGGTTAATTGGTTAAGCAAGTCGATAATACAGTAGAATCGACCATCGAATGTAATTGTAATTAATATGCACGCACTTAGCTAGGGCCTGTTAATATCCACGCTATGACTTTATAAGGTGATAGTCGACGGTTTATCCTATTTTTTACGGAAAGCGAAACAAGAGCTTTAAAAAGCGTATTTGGGTATAGTCAGTGCAGTTACTTAGACGGATTCAACCTTGACCTTAAAATCTACTCTTAAACTAAGTGATCATCTCATAGGATATCAATTCGTAGATTCGAATCACATTTAGATGGTTGGCTTTTGTAAACCGAGAGCAAACTCTAATCGGAGGTAACTTGGCCATGGCAATGGCCAGTCCTTGAAAGTGTTACAACACATTAATTGCGCGAATTTACCATTCAAGTGGTAAGCACTGAGTACTTGTGTCGTCCTACTCGACTTGACTTGCTAAACTTATGAGTGCAAGTGTTGATAACAAGACGAAAAACAGAAACACTATAAGCATCCTGGTCAGAATGCCAGGCATGACACGGAATTCCAGATCTTCTGTCTCGAGCAAACCTAGATAAGCTGCTACAAAATATTCGAACAACTGGGATTCCAGGTTGGAATTTGTGATTTGGTTAAACAACCCACCCATTGAAAAAACTATTCTTCCGAAGCCTTGCAAAGGACTGATTTTATTATTCACGGCCATGCTAAGCGACGTTCGTTTCTGCACCTGGAATGTGAGGACATTAAGCTGAAGTGGAGCAGGCGAAAAACTTGCGGAAGACCTGAGATGATATAAAGCAGACATTACTGCCATCCAGGAAATTCGATGGGATGGTCCGATCACATAGGATGAAAACTGTGATATCTACTACGGACAAGCTATGGTGAGTAGATAAAGCGACTATTCGGATGTGGATTTGTTCTAAGCGCCAGACCTAGGCAGGAAGTTTTATATATTCAGGACATTAACGAACGCATTGTAACGATTCGCAAATAAAGGCCTTACACGCACTCATGCCCCGACAAAGGAAAAATATGACACAGATAAGGATTGCTTCTACGAGCTCCTTGACAAAACCTATGCGCGATTACCGAAGTACGATGTTAAAACCGTTCTGGGAGACTTTAACGCAAAGGTAGGAAGAGAAGACATCTTTTGCAGTATTGTCGGAAAACATAACCCAGCGCAACACGTCTGGTAACGTCAGGCTAATTGATTGCGCTACGGAACGAAATGCCACCATAGCCACCAAACGGCTTCCTCAGCTAGATATCCATAAGGTTACATGGCAGTCTCCAGATCAACGATCGGTCTACCAAATCGATCACATTGCGAAAGAGAAGAGACACGCATCCAGTATTTTGGATGTCCGAACATTCCAAGGAGCTAACATCAGCTCGGACCACCACCTTGTTGCAGCCAAATCCAGAAATGCCGTGAGAAAATTTAATGTTGAAAGATGGCAATCCCAAGAGACCAGCAAGATCTTCGCGCAACACCTATCCCTTAACCGCAGGTGCAACTGATGTGCTACGTCTCTCGCGCTCACCAGCAAGACACCCCTGTTTGACGAAGAACGCCGACAAATTGCCGCAGCCAAGAACGAGGCCTACAAGGCTAAGCTGCAGGTGAAGACGAGAGCTGCCATTGAGCTCTATAAGAAAAGAAGAAGGGAAGAACATCGGTTTTTCAGAAAGAAGCAACAATAGCAAGAAAATTGCGCAATCGAGTATATAGAGAGCTGCCACTGCAGGAACGATGTTCGCAAAGCCTTCTCGCAGAGCTTTATAAAGCAGGTGAAGATGAATTGGTAAGTAAAATCCAGCAACTCTTAAGGCAAATCTGGCCGGAAGATAGTATGCCAGAAAAATGAAATCCAAGCATCGTTTGCCCGATTAAAAAAAAGGAAACGATCAGATTTTCACACTTCGGCAGATCCTAGATAAAACCCAAGAAGTCCAAATCGATAACCACCACCAATTCATCGATTTCAAAGCCTCATACGAAAGCTTTTCTAGAGACGAACTATACAGAGCCATGTCTTGTTTTGGTATAGCACCCAAACTCGTCCGTTTGTGTAGGACGACGATGGAGAATTCTCGCTTCTCTATCAGGATCGCAAATGACCTCACCGACACATTCGATAACCAAAAAGGATTGAGGCAAGGCGTTGCGCTGTCATGTGACTTCTTTGATTCTTGAGAGGATTGTACAAAACTCACGTGCCAACACCAGAGGCACAATTTTACACAAATCGGTGCAACTTCTAGCATAAGCCGACTATATTGACATCATTGGTAGGACCCAACGTGATGTCATAGCCACGTTTGCTAGTATAGCGGCAAAAATGGGCTTAGCAGTACATGAGGCCAAGACGAAGTATATGCTGTCAACACGGAAGGACACACAACATCGTCGAATTGGACAGAACGTCACCATTGACAGATATAACTTTGAGGTAGTACGGGACTTTGTCTATCTCGGCTCCGCTATTAACTCTGACAACAACATCTCGTCAGAAATTAAACGAAGAATAACTCCTGTCACCGCTGTTTCTTCGGGCTAAAAGGACAATTCAGTAGTAAAGTCCTCACTCGTGCTACTACGAGATCCCTGAGCATCATAGTCCTGCTCTACGACTCTGAAGCATGGACCTTCTCAAAAGCGGATGACGGAATCATTGATCGATTCAAGAGGAAAATTCTTCGAAAAATCTTCGAAAAATCTTCGGTCGCGTTTGTATTGTCGGGCTATGGAGACGAAGATTCAACCAAGAACTATACGAGCTGTACAGCGACATGCCCCTGGTCAAAAAACTCGGCATTGGATGTAGAACAAATGGACACCAATACTCCGGCTTGCAGTGTCTTCGTTTCCCAGGTAGAAGTCATATAGGAAGACCTTGCCCTTAGTGGCGTGCACAAGCAGAAACCGACCTCAACCAACTAGGAGTGTGGAACTGTAGGCAGTTAGCTAAGGACCGGGCTAATTGGAGAGGCATGGTGGTTGAGGCCCAGGTGCATTCCGGACTGTAGCGTCACCTAAGTAAGTAAGTAAGAGACCCCTTTTTGGGGATCTTTGTTATAATTATTCTAACCCATTCGATCCTAGGGTGGGTTAGATAATTCAACGATTCACGGAGCAGATTGTAGCCTTCTCATAAGTTTGCAACCCTGAACTGTCAGCTGTCACATTGTTAGCAACGCAGTACTATTTAATGCCGCGAAGTTCGATTGAATTATTGGACACGTTTTACAAAAATTCAATGGTACTCCATATCATATGCCAAAAATGGTTTTATTTTTAAACAATGTGTGGGTCCAGTATCCACGCACTAGTTTCAAAAGGCTTTGAAATGAGCTGTAAATGGTTGAAATTGGAATAGCCGTTATTTCGTTATTTCAGGTCAAAAGGTGGTTAGATCCAATCTCTCCATGCGGCAGAGTTGAAATAACATTTTCCATAAAAATATTTGATAGAGTGCAAGGAAAATCAAAATCGGCTTACATTCCAAAATGTGCTTGCAATCCAATGCCACAATTGTATCCATAATCGATATTTCTGATTCAAATTCTTCCCACTCTTCATGGTGTCCCACTACAAAGTAGACATTCCCTAAAATCCAACCCTCAGTATTACTTCATCTAATTTGCAGTATCTTATACGAAAGTTACTTCACTAACTACCACAACGTGCATCCGGTATAGAAACATTCATTACCCGGATGCAGTATATGTAGTTTCATCGACATGCAATGTAATTTCGAAATTATTTCCATACCCAACAATTACTCAATTTTATCCGATGTAACACACTGCATACGGAATGGCATACGAACCACAACCACCAACACCATACCATATCGCACCGCCTCGGCCGGGTCTAAGGTATTCACCTTTACTTTACGTCCAATTTGGCAACTTTGGTCTAATTACCGACATCAGCTAAGTGACTAACGAAAGAGAGACGAGACGACGCTTTCGCCTGCGTTTTGTAAAATCTGGCATTACACTCACGTAATCCATTAAACAAAACTACTCACCGCTAGGTTAAGAAAATTCCCTAATCTTGAATACTGCACATATACACAGAAGGAATCCTTTAAGGAGTATCTACCTCACACTCCATGTGTAGATGAAGCTACATACAGTGTGAACGAAAATCCAAAATGACAAACATCTTAAGGATGCGTAATGAAATTGCAGGAGTAAACCAACGACCACCACCCATCCGGATCGGATAGATAGGTGCGTGACTGTGAGTGGAATGGAAACACACGCATATGCTTCAACTAGGCTAATGAACTCAGTTCGAAGGAGATCCGGTCACTATGGCCAGACGAGGTAAATCTCGACTAATAGGACGTTCAAGAGAGGCTGTCATGTTGCGTGGACGTAAACTTACAGATAATCTAATCATAACTATGAAATGTGGGTAGGTGTATCCCTTGCGAGGACACTGGACGTGCAGTGTCGGGATGGCAGGCAGCACTATAATTCTGTGATTTGTTAGCTTAGTAGTAAGTGAGAGTGGGTGACTGGTTGAGTGTGTGAGCTGTTTGGATGATTTTGAACACAAGCGAGGAGGCGAAATTAGTTTTGAACGACTGCGGGACCAATCGAATTGATGCGAAGGATAAATTCGACTGATGGAAAGCCATTAAGTGGCATATATCTGTAGGAAGCGGTGGGGACGTGCATTAGAGAATCCATCAATTGCTGTGTCAAATCGCAAATCGATCTGTGGCTGGGAGATAGAATAAGAGAAATTGAATTGGAACTAAAGGATTTAAATGAAAAGTAGGTTACAATTAAAGCGATTCAAAAGGACTAAGATTGGTATCCGCAGAGTGTTTTCTTTTTTCAAGACTTAGTAAGGTTTTGTTAAATCGATCGGAAATTAATAGATTCGAATACTATTGGGTGACAACTGGTGGTAAGTTCTAAGCATTGCAGTTAAATAACAAGACAAACGTTATCACGTCATCTGATTGAGTACGAACCCCTTTGTATAGCTTTGGTGCCAGAAAATGAGAGCGGGAAAGAATGTGTCCTTTTACTTCTTCCATTTACCAGACGGCAGAAGAGAATTCCTACTATGACGTCAACCGGTGGGTTCACAGTCAAAATAAGTCTGGACAAAGAAAACCACCTACATGAGCTGCTACGACATATGCAATCAACCGCTTATATAGAAATTCCAAAGGTTATACAGAGCAATTGGAGAGAGATGGTGGCAGATGAATCGAAAGGATAAACCCCAAGTGGCCACTTTCACAGCGAATACCCACAGCCCTGCATTCTATGAGTAAAGAAATATTTAGGTTGAATACAATGCTTAACAACCTAATCATTGAAAAAAAATAATGCTGTCTAGCAACGTAGGGCCTTGGAGAGGAATGATTTTACTGCTGACAACCAAGAAACCCAAAAAACTACAACGACCACACATGGAGCGTTAAAAGGACAACGACGTTGGTATTTCCACCTGAAATGTGGGAATATAAAACAAATGATGTGTAGTCGAACAACTGGCAGAAGCCCTAGGTAGCTGTAAAGCAGATATTACTGCGATCCAGGAAATACGATGGAATGGGTCGGGCATAAATAGGGTGAAAAACTGTAACATCAGCTAGGGCGACTATTCCGATGTGAATTTGTTATGAGTGACGTTAGGACTAAGAAAGTCAACACAAGCCTTATATGCGCTTCAATAGGGGAAAAATGTGATTAAGTGAAAGACTGTTTCTAGGAACCCCTGGACAAAGCTGATGAGCATCTTCCGACGTACGCTGTTAAGCTCGTGATAGGAGATTCTAATGCAAAGGTGGGAGAAGAGGATATCTTAGCAGTATGTTGGGAAAACACAATCTACACGACAACAAGTGTGGTAAGGGTTTATGCTAGCCACTGACAGCCAGCACAGAGTTTCCTCACCACGATATCTATATGGCGACATACCGGCCTCAGATCAACGAACGGTCAACCAATTTCTTCAGATTGCTATAGACAAGAGCCACTGATCGAATATGAGGACAACAAGCAGAACTGCAAAAGCGTCGTTAAGTCAGTAAGGCAATAACTAAACTTAATCTTAACAAGATGCCGGAAAAGACGGATTTTCCGCGGAGCTTTAAAAACAAGGCTGAGATGACCTGGTAAGTATCATCAAAGAGTATAGAACGCATAGAGTATGCATCACAGCAAAAAAATTTGAAGCCATTCAGACGTGGTTCATCGATCGTATGCGTCGGCTATGCTGTTGTATGACGCTGGGCTAGCAATGTGAACATTGGATTATCATTATCAGTACCCCACATGGCAAATGCGCACTCTTTGGTAACATCCACCAACTCATAAGCCAAATGTGGTCGGATCGAAGTGTGCCTGAAGAATGGAACCGTAGCATCGTTTGCCCGATGCACACAAAAGGAGGCCCTCTGAACTGCGCCAACTACAGAGGCATAATTCTCCTCAACATCGCCTACAAGATGCTTTCTGCCGTAAAATGTGAACGCCTGAAATCGTTTACCAACATTGTGATAGGCCCTTATCAGTGTGCTTTTAGGCCAGAAAAGCCCACAACTTTTACACTTCCGCAGATCCTGGAAAACTCTAGAAGTCCAATCGGTACTTACCGCCTATTCAAAGCCGCCTACGATAGCATTTACATTGAAGAACTATACAGAGCCATGTCTAGTTTTGGTATACCGCACAAGCTCACGCGTTTGTGCAAGGTGACGACAGATAATTATTTCAGCTCCATCAAGGTCGGAATCAAAAAAGAGATTTACGGACTCAATATCACATAATTCTTGAGGAGTTTGCGCGAAATTCCCGAGCCAACACCTGAGGAACAGTCTTCCATAAATCGGTGCAACTACTAGCATACGACGACTTAATTGACATTACTGGTCGGACTAAATGCTGTGTCATAGCTATGTTTGAGGACACACAACATCTATGAATTGGACAGAACGTCACCATTGACAGAAGGCAATTCATCGCCATCCACCACTTCTTGCAAATATCGGAAAAATAAATCTATGGCGCAAAAAGCTCGTTAGTACCCAGGGCCTAGCTTTTTTCTCACAAACATTCATGTGTGCGTGTGTAGTTTTTTGCACGATGGCGCGACCTCCTGTTTTTATGCCGAATCCGAACAACTAAACTGAGATAAGCTATTCAGGACAATTAATACTACTAGGATGATTGGTCAGATCATCACGAGAGGAGGGCTCAGGGAAAAAGCATTAAGGTGTTTCTACTGCTGGCAAAGATCGGTCATTAAAAAAAATTCTATCCATCTGCACAGTATTTAAGGAATCCGTATGCTGTAAATTTGCTTGCAAAGCCCTGTGCCGAACTCGACTGAAAGCCTTTAAAATATCCAGGGCAACAGCTCTCAACTCTCCATAATTTTCTCTTGCAGATGTAAATTGATGGGTTACATATCTTAACAGGCCTCTAGTTGAGCGTTTCTTTTAGAACCCGTATTGGCGATCGCTTATTAAGCTTTTGCTTACTAGGTAATCGAAAAATTCAGAGTTTATTACCTTTTTCAATAACTTTGAATGAGTCTGCAGTTTTCAGGCATGCATTTGCCCCCTTTTTTGGGGGAATCGATTGCATTCGAGCTATTTTTCATCGACTGTCGAAAACCTGCAAATCACTGGTCCAAGTCTGAATGAGCATTTTGAAACAACAATACATGGAATTCCTTCAGGTCTAGCAGTTTTTTTACCGTCTAAATTAATCAGGATGTGACTAATTTTTCGAGGTCGAAAATTTACTTCAACCGTCTTTTAGGGGAGGTACGTGTTCTATCGTTGGTAGCACTATCATTGCTGTTTCTGAATTAAATGGAGAATTTCCTGAAAACATTTTAGCGAATAAGTCCGCCATTTTTTGTATTGTAGCTTGTGATTGTGATCCACCGTTTCTTGACTGAATACTTGTGCCATTGAAAAAAATGTCAGTGAGCCTCCGGAATATGCCAGAAGTTTTTATTGCTGAGCTTTCGTTGTAGGGATTTGTTGAGGCTTCTGTTGTTTGGATAGCTGTGTTTCGTTTGTATGTTTGTATGTTAGTATGTTGGTATGTTGGTATGTTGGTATGTTGGTATGTTGGTATGTTGGTATGTTGGTATGTTGGTATGTTGGTATGTTGGTATGTTGGTATGTTGGTATGTTGGTATGTTGGTATGTTGGTATGTTGGTATGTTGGTATGTTGGTATGTTGGTATGTTGGTATGTTGGTATGTTGGTATGTTGGTATGTTGGTATGTTGGTATGTTGGTATGTTGGTATGTTGGTATGTTGGTATGTTGGTATGTTGGTATGTTGGTATGTTGGTATGTTGGTATGTTGGTATGTTGGTATGTTGGTATGTTGGTATGTTGGTATGTTGGTATGTTGGTATGTTGGTATGTTGGTATGTTGGTATGTTGGTATGTTGGTATGTTGGTATGTTGGTATGTTGGTATGTTGGTATGTTGGTATGTTGGTATGTTGGTATGTTGGTATGTTGGTATGTTGGTATGTTGGTATGTTGGTATGTTGGTATGTTGGTATGTTGGTATGTTGGTATGTTGGTATGTTGGTATGTTGGTATGTTGGTATGTTGGTATGTTGGTATGTTGGTATGTTGGTATGTTGGTATGTTGGTATGTTGGTATGTTGGTATGTTGGTATGTTGGTATGTTGGTATGTTGGTATGTTGGTATGTTGGTATGTTGGTATGTTGGTATGTTGGTATGTTGCTATGTTGGTATGTTGCTATGTTGGTATGTTGGTATGTTGGTATGTTGGTATGTTGGTATGTTGGTATGTTGGTATGTTGGTATGTTGGTATGTTGGTATGTTGGTATGTTGGTATGTTGGTATGTTGGTATGTTGGTATGTTGGTATGTTGGTATGTTGGTATGTTGGTATGTTGGTATGTTGGTATGTTGGTATGTTGGTATGTTGGTATGTTGGTACCGATCATTTTTCGAAGAGCCGAGCTTTACAAAGTCCTGTAATACCTCAAAATTTTATCTGTAAAACGTGACTTTCTGTCTAATTCATCGATGTTGTGTGTTATTTGGTCTTGTAGGCATATACATGGTCTTATCCGCATCTGCTACTAAACCCATTTCTTCCACTTCCTTACCAGTACTAGCGACCATGGATATGACATCACATTGTGGCCGACCAATGGTATCATTACCGTCGGCAAAAACTAATAGTTTGACCGATTTTTGGAAAATTGTGCCTTTTGGTGTTGGCTCGGGAGTTTTGCACAATCCTCATAGGAATCCGATTAAAGAAGTCAAATGACATCGCCCTGCCTAAATCCTTTATTGTTATCGAATGTGTGGTGAGGTCGTTTCGGAATCTGATGGAACAACCAGAAATCTAAGTCGACATCCAGCACAGACGGATAAGTTTGGAAGATATAATTTTGTGTCTTTGAATTCGATTAACAGGAGGTGGATATCGTTTTCGACATCTTGGGGTTTTTTCGGGATCTGCCGATGTGTGAATTGTTGTGGACTTTCCACTCCTAAGACCACACTGACAAGGGCCGATCAAATTGTTGCTAAACGTTTTCGGGCGTTCACATATTACGGCAGATAAGATCTAGTAGGTGATTAAATTAAGTAGGTGATTAATTAAGAGACTTATACCTCCGCAATTTGAGCACTTCAGATGGTCTCCTTGACTGATGCTATGTTCTCATTCTATATGTTCTTTCATCCGACCAAATATGGCTTACGACTTGGCGAATGTTGCTTACCAAATCATCTCCGCGGCTTTATACAGCTCGGTGGGATGGCTTGAATTTAGATATTGTCATCGTCATTTCACTTGGATCGTGTGGTTGGTGATTTTCATTGCCGTCACTACTATTGAATGGTTCGTTCTGCCTGACAGCGGAATCGACCATTCCTTGATCTGGAGACTACCATGTTCACTAATGGTTATCGTGTTAAGAAGAGTGATTTTTCGTTCCGCAGCGAAGTGAATGGGCCTAAGTCCGTTGCATGACCTGTTATCGTGTAGGCTGTAATTTCCAACAATACTGCTAAGCATATCTTCTCTGCCTACCTTTTCGTCAAAATCTCTCAAAACGATTTTTACAGCGTACTTCAGTAAGCGGGCATAGGTTTTATCAACGGGTTCGAGGAAGCAGTCCTTCCCTATTATATATATCCTCCCTTGGGGCGTGAGCGCATATAAGGCTTATGTTGGCGAACTCGGCCTTGATGCGAATTATTTAAATGCTTTTGCTAATGTCTTGGAAACATAAAACTTCTTGCCTAATTCTGGCACTTATAACTTATCTGCATACGAATAGCCGCTGTTTCTGCTCACTATAACACGGACCGGAGTAGATGTAGACAGATTCCATGGTATTTCCTGAATGGCAGTAATGTCCGCATTGTACCAGTTTAGACCTTTCGCTACTTGTTCGCCTGCACCTCTTCTGTTTAATGTTCTCACATTGCAGGTGCTGATGCGAACGTCGTTTTCCTTTATTCATTTGTCTGAGTCGTCAAAAATCAAATCAATGGGTTCGTTCGTGAATAGCCGGCCTGGTATTCCGTGGCAGTCTGACGAGCCTGGTTATATTGTTTCTGTTTTTTGTCTTGTTATTAGTGCTCGCACTTAAAAGTTTATTAAGGCGATTCCAGCTGGAAGAGACCAGTATCCAATGTTTACCACTTGGAGATATAATAATCACGATTGATGTGTAGTCAACGTTATAACGGCTGGGTTTAGCCAACTTAATGACAATCAGAGTTTGCCCTCGTTCCTCATCAAAATACAGCTAAACTTCGCATACTTTTAAGCTTTCAGCTTCTGAAATGGCAATTCTATTTGACAAAATTTGTCATCATGTCAGATGATTCATGTCCCATTTTTAGACTTATGTAGGTACTTAGGTTTGCTTGATTGGTTTGATAGGTTTCCAGATTGGACTTTATAGTTGTTTACATCTTTTTTGTTATTTATATAGTTTATGTGAACTGTAGAGTCTTAAAATTTGCTAGGTCTTAAATCATAACGCACTCCATCCATTTTACGGTAATTTATTTTGACGACTTGGTAATGCAAAAGCACCTACTCAAAAAAAAAAAAAGGATCCTATTGCCATTTTTTAATCAATGACCTAATAAACTACCTATCAATCCTTCTTACCCTAGGCATTATGTAAGCACTCCCAGAGTTATGTCCTGGCAGTCATAAACTCTGCGCAAAACATAATAAAATATTTGATTTCATCTTCCAACTTGTGTCACTTCATAACTCGTGTAAAATCAAGCTTCACCATCATGCCACGATTATCCCGTATAATGGCATTGATTTGCTCTCGCTTCCTTTTGGACGAAAAATTCCCACACACTCACAGATATTTACAATTTGCCGCCTCCTTTGAAAACACATTTCAGCCATCATCCAATCTAATTTAATGGATAAACTCTGGAAGAGCTCAGCCTCAAAGGCTCCGACAAATAAACTCACATGACTGAGCAAATGTATCTACACTTTGCATTCTTCAGCGGGCACCCACAAAAAGCCTAAATCGAATAAACCCGCGAACTTTATTCGTCAAAAAAAAAAAATTTTCAGTTTTATTTTTAAAAAATTTTATTTCCAAGTTTTTTCCTCTGTTGTCTGGCATTTTCTTCAAATTTCATTATGGACATCATTCTCGCGTGGAAAATTCAATTTCACATTTTTTGCGTTTTCACTTCGCGGATTAGGTTGCGCGCTTTGTATCTCGAAGCGTAATTTCCTGTAGCATTATGTGGTGGCGCATGGGCGGGGATGATAATAATATTTATCCATAGGCCAGGCACCTCATCCCCCTTCGCCATTATTAAGATTTAAGGATTCTCTATTCTTTTTTTTTTGATGTTAAATCATGTGGAATCTATTGGACGGCTATTTGGTTTGATGTCTACGGTTGCGGGAAAATCACGGTACCGTGGTAACAGTGCAAATATGTGCGAATATCCCGAAGCGTTTCTGGTGTGTGATGCGCTCAAACGTGATAAACCCCTCCATGAAATGCTGCCTTCAGAATCGAGTACAGCTGGCGCTGCCCATCTCTCCTGTAGGCTTTTATTGAGAGCGAGTGATACGAGTATGTGTATTATCAATTCACAAACAAGCCAGGATATGATGGATTCTCTTGTGGTTATGCTTGTGGTTGGATTCACAGGAGACTCTCAGATTTTGATTTCCCTTCAACTGTATTATGGTATGGTGTTGGAGTTTCAGGCGGATACCATACATCATACGTAGATACAAACCTTTGAGCAGTTGCGTTATTTATATGTAGCTAGGGGTATATGAATGTATCCGAGGTATGCTATGGTGATTTTTTTTTTAATACAGAGAAGGATGTTTGCAATTTCCTTTGTTTTTAGGAGTATACTCTGGTTGGGCGGGTGTTTAGAAAAATTTCTATGAAAAAGATAAAAAAAATATGAAAGTGGCCCTAAAATGAAAATAAAATGTATATTGTGCTTTTAGATGGCCGCAAGCGTTCTGGTTGATATGAGTGCGATTTGTATTATGAGTGTATGTTTGCCACGTGATGCTGACACAACCGCGAAGATATCACACAAACGGATTGTGCGTTGGGTGAGATTGGCATGGTTGCCAAGCTGGATTCTTTTTTTTGTTCGAAGGATAAATATGGGAACGTGTGAGAGATTAGTCCAATTTTAGGGAAAAAATTCTTTACATTGACAGCCAGGATAACGTAAGATGAATATTAATCTCTCCGAAATAAAGTTATGTTACCACATTCCAGTTGACTTTACTTTTGCTGAATAGATTTTCATTCCTGACATTTGAATTTTAAGGTTTTCTTTTGCCTGAAATCTCAACAAAAGCTGGTTTATGCTGTACGCCACTATGCCTACACCATGTGTAGAAATTTAGATATTCTGCGAATGTAAACGAATTTGGAATTCAGTAACACTCATGGAAAAGTAAATAAATGAGCACAGTCGGTGCATGAGAAGGTCGAAGGTGATCAGCTTTATACTCGATGTACAACCTACGATTTGTGGAAGGTATTCCTAGGTAGGGTTAGAGAGGACGCCAGTGAGTTCGTCAGCACAATTAGACCATTTTTTGGTGCATTGTTATACCAGGTAGATATTTTCATTCTCCTTGTTACCTGTGAGAAAACCATTTTAAGCTTTTAATGAAACGAAGGATATAAAGGAGATGGAGGAATGTTTCTTCCACCTCTTCTTCAATGCAGCTCCAACAGAAGTCGTTTGAGTAGAGGCCTAGCATTTCTGCATGTTTGTCTATTAAACAGTCATCAGATATGGTGGTCTATCGAGCGGAATCCGTCCATTACAAAATAAAAAAAATAAAAAAATTTACGCAATAGGCTCGTTAGTAAAAAGGCCCAAGCTTTCTCACAAACATTCATTTGTGCGTGTGTACTTCCTGAACGATGGCAGGACCTCATGTTTTATGCCGACTTCGAACGACAAACTTTATCAAAGTGTAAACTGTCAAAGCTAAGGATATAAGGCTCGAACAGCATTCTATCGAGATGAACAAGGAAATATTGTAGTTAAGACACAGCCGATGCTGAGGATATGGAAGAACCACTTCTGCAGACGGCGATAACGAACAACATTCCGCGGTCAGTCAGAAGGAACCAGTCAACATTGGCAATAACAGTGAAAATTGCCAACCACCCGACATCAATGAAATGATGATAGCAAAATCAAAACTAAAGCATGGTAAGACAGCTGGAAAGTATGGCCTTCTTACCGAGCTTTAATCTGGTCGGAAGAAAGTATTCCTGAAGAATGGGACTTCAGCATCGTTTGCCCGACCCGCAAAAAAGTAAACCCCCTGAACTGCGCCAACTAAAGGTGCATAAGCCTCCTCAACATAGCGTACAAGATCCTATCTGCCATAATACATGAACGCCTGAAACCGTTTACCAACAACCTGATCGGCCGTTATCAGGTGGTTTTAGGCCAGGAAAGTCCACAACCGGTAAAATTTTCAAACTTCGGCAGATCCTGGAAGAAACACAAGATGTCGAAATCGATACCCACCACCTATTCATCGATTTCAAAGCCGCATACTAGATCATTTATAGAGACGAAATGTACAGAGCCATGTCTAGTTTTGGTATACCACCCAAACATGTCCATTTAAGTAGGATGACACTGGAGAATTTTCGCTGATCCAGCAGGTGCGGAAACGGTCTCACCGACACATTCGATACCTCTCAAACTAGCCCGGTCCTTAGCTAACTGCATCCAGTTGTGTAATCCAAGTTAGCTGAGCTCGGTTTAAATCGAGATCTTCCTTTACTGGGACACGTCTGGCTGAGAATCGAAGACTCTGCGAGCCATAGTATTGGTGTCCATTCGTTCTACACGACCTATACGAGCAGTACAGCTGTCGGTGTCGCTGTACAGCAGCTCGCTATCACCTGCAGCTTAACCTTGTAGGCCTCGTTCTTGGCTGCGAGCATATCTCGGCATTCCTCGTCAGACCATGGGTTTCTTGCTGGTGGGCGCGACAAACCTAGCACATCAGTTGGGGCTGATCTTTTAGCTTGTTGGCATCGTTGCCATTGTTCTTCGACATTCGATGCTGGTGGTATGGTGATAACCGAAGAAGTTAAGGGGTACGGGTTGCGCGAAGGTCTTGGCGGTCTCTTGCGATTGCAGTCTTCCTCCATTAACGTTTTTTTTACAGTATTTCTGGATTGTTGTGGCGTGGTGGATATCCACATTCTTAACTTGGCTGCAAGAAGGTATTAGTCCGAGTCGATGTTAGCTCCTTGGAAAGTTCGGACATCCAAAATGCTGGATGCGTGCCACTTGTCTATCGCAATGTGATCAATTTGGTTTGTTGATCTGGACACCGCCATGTACCCTTATGGATATCGAGGTGAGAAAACCGTGTGCTGGCTATAATGGCATTTCGTTCCGTAGCGAAGTCAATTAGCCTAAGTCCGTTACCAGACGTGTTGTCGTGTAGGCTATGTTTTCCGACAATACGGCAAAAATGTCTTTTCTTCCGACCTTTGCTTTAAAATCTCATAGCACGGTCTTAACGTCGAATTTGGGTAGTCGCTCATAGGTTTCGTCAAGGAGCTCGTAGAAGCAAACCTAAGCTATATAATCTTTTTCCTCCGTTGGGGCGTGAGCACCTTTTTGCGAATTTGGCCTTGATGCGGATTGTAACAATGCGTTCGCTTATGTCTTGGAAACATAAGACTTCTTGCCTAAGTCTGGCACTTATAATTAAACCGCATCCGAATAGTCGCTGTTTCTGCTCACTATAACACGGTCCGTAGTAGATGTCACAGTTTTCCATCCTCTTCTTACCCCTCCCATCTCATCGTATTACCCTGTTTGCAGTAATGTCTGTGCGTTGTGGCAGTTAAGGGTTTCAGCTAGTTGTTCGCTAGTACATTTCCTGTTTAATGTTCTCACATTCCAGGTGACAACGTCGTTGACCTTTTTTCGGCTATTGGCTATTGGTTGCTTCGTAACAAATATTTTTTCCGTTGTTGGGTAGTTAACATAAAGCACATCTCCAACCTGTAAGACCAGTTCAAATTTATTAGATACCCCTATGATACGGGACCATTAGTATCCACCACAGGATTGAGCGCTGCCGTTGGCCTTTTGGTTCATTTGCCACCATTCCTGTTAAAGGAGCCTGACTATCCCTTGAAATTCCTAGAAAATCTGTTGTCCGAATATATCAGTGCAGATTGTCTAGGTTCGCCTGGGACAGCAGGCCCTGTATTCATTCCATGAAGTTCTGACATGGCTTTTTGTAGTGTTGCTGCTTTTCGTCATATTATCAACACTCACGCTTATCGTTTAGCAAGTCAAATCCAGTTGGATGAGGCCAGTACGCGATGGTTACCACTTGGAGATTAAAAAAAAGCACTTGATGTGTTGTCAGAGTTACAACCATTGGGCATTGCCAAGTTAAAGCCAATCAGAGTCTGCCCTCGTTTTGGTGAGTAAAAATCTCACACTACTTTGGGCACGTGCTCATTGTGTTTTCCACCACCTCACGGGGGAAAAAAATGTTCATGATGCTGTGCTTGTTGCCCACGATAATTTTCAATTATATGCACGCCGAGTTGACACAACGGAACGCCAACTTTCAAGATATAGCGTCACTATTTCGGACTGTTATACCGTTGTGGAAAATCATTTGAACTGTACTGTACATGTCTACTCAAGTCAATCGATTGATAAATACCAAACGTATTCAAAGTATATCCACTTAATTTATAAGATGTGATGCCGCTGTCTTCATGTCAATAAGCCATTTTATCGCATTGAATACAATGCTTCGGCGATGTGATGCACAAACGTCGCAAACACTTCCCCTGGTGTTAATCTTTTGCCCACTACTCTAAAGACCACACAAGTACCGTCGACCAGTTTATCTCACTATTAACCAAACAAAAAGGACAAAGCCAGAGATGAAAGATACAATCTTTACCCCACCCATCGTGCAGCGTCTCTTTGCAGCTAATTACTTTACAAGTAAAAGCCACTTGTAGTGATAATGGGTAAGTGAGATTCCTATATTTACAATCCAAAGTCTTCCGACAACCTTGACACACTTAGAAAACAAAAATTGAAAGAAGTGCACAGCACGTAAAGGTTTATAGATACTTGTGATGAATCTTGAGTTTGTTTTTCTTTTTACCCGCATAAAAGAAAGGTTGGAATTCCAAACACAAAAGGTGTCTTCGGGTAACTGGATATAAACGTGATTTAAACAAACTCTTGAATTTGATTGAACACCCTGCCGAATAAACAAACAAAAAAAAAAAACTATCTAACTACATCCATAGTTACCACTTACCCATGACATAAGATTTCGTTTGTGTATGCGATTCAATGCGATTTAATCTCAATGGGTAATCGAATTGTCTGAAGTACAAATGTTTTGGGCTGTCAATTTGGAAGATTCATCAATCATAATGATCCTCATGTACCATGTACTGAGGTCAATAGCACATAATGACACACAAATCATTGGTGTCTCAAGGTCAGGGGCCATCTTGAGCGAACTTATAAGTCAGAGAATTGGACAATATTTCAGAACCGAATAGAGACGACCCAATCACAGGTAAGCCGGTGAAAGGCAGCGTGGAGATAGTGTATCTCTGATTAATGATTTAATTGAATTGACCTACCACTTAAGACAAACAAACAAATTAAGTTTTTGTGTGGAAGCACTTTGGATGATTGATTCTTAACGCAAACAAGAATGTTAATCCGACTTCTGGATACAAGTGTGAAAGGACAGCCAAGTCAAGTCAAGACTATCAATTGATGATCTGAAACGATGGTGACAACTATTTAATTCTGTAGACCTTTGCAGATGGATTGTGTTTTATTGTTTACCTTGTGGTTATTTTCGGACTATTGAGGAAGCGCAAAGGTATGATTAATTGAAGTCCATTACAAAAATGGAAATAATGGCCTTCAACATATAGCACACGTGGAATGGATGATATCGTTGATAAAGGGTCTCGTGCAGCGATAAATGAATGAATAGAGGCGAAACCGCGCCTATGTAACACTGATGGCATGAGCCACAAATTACATTGGGCTGCTCGAAAAATAGTGCTTTTGACAAATTGCTACTCGACTTCAGCGAGAATACATTTTTTGGAAAGGCTATACCTATATTTGATGTAAGTGATGTTGATATGTTTGACCTACGTAGTTCCAGAAATTGATAACAAAGGCTCGCAGGTGAACTTCTTGGACTATGGCTGATTATCATCCTAATAAAACTCGTTCTTATACATTCTGAGGTTATACAGCATTTATAAAAGTCATCGTACTTACTTACAGGGTAAAGTGCATTAGTGCGTTGGAGTACTAAGCGCGGGTTCCCTGGTTCAAACCTCTAAGTTTCAGTGTTCCATCTCTTTCGAAAGTCTGGCAAACATCCAAGAGTGGAGCTTCTCAAATGTTCCGTTCCGATTCGGCGTTTAACAGGAGGTCCTCTTCTTTGTGGCAAAAAAAACTTGGCACCCACAAATGAAAGGAGAAATTGAAATTGAGGGCCGCATGGGCCGTTAATGCCAACTAATTGGCGCTATATACGCGCTGTATCATCAGTGTGTAGTTGATAGTCTCGACTCGGACTCGGGTGGCGGATATAGGAATACTCTGCAGAAAAGAGGGGGAGGAGGAAAATAAAAAACCACTCGTGGACCCCTTCGGGTTAGGGGTCAGAATATACCCGAGGTAAGGCATGCCTGTCGTAGAAGGCGACTAAAATCCACTCCCCGTATACCGAGTGTAAAGCGTATACAAACAACAAAAATGCAATGAGTACAACGAAAAGATTTACTACCCCAGGTGGCAATTCAGTTTCACTGGAAAATCCACCCTCTACGGAGGTCGGCTCTACGGATTCTGGGGAGAGCCAATTATTGCAAATGTGTAACCCTTTCGGGAAAAGTTCAAGGGTAACGAGGTCACCTACATCAGGATCTCAAAAAAATATATGTGTCTCAAGGAGCTCGACAACACCAGAAGTGTCAGCCCACGAAAAACGAGACTCAGTGAAAAATAAGAGCCTAAAGGAAGAAAACGACGTTCTTCGAACAAGGCTTTACAATGTCGAACTGCTCTGCGAAGAGCTTCGTAAAGAAATTCTCCATCTAAAGGAAGAAAATATGACTCTGAAGAGTTCATTTAAAATACCAAAAACAAGTTCAAACGGCCCCGTGAATTCGGAATACCACACGGATGAAGAAGAACTCAGTCGCGAAACTGACTGGATCTTAAAGAAAAGACCAGTTAAAAAGAGGAAAGCTGTATCCTCTCCTGAAATAATAAACCGCGACAAAGAGATTATTAACAAAGCGAAACAGCTAAAACAACGTCCCCCACCGCCAATTAATGTGATCGGTATTGACGACTTTAACAAGTTGCATACCTTGCTAAAATCGTTGCCATTATCGGGCTACCAAGTAACTTCGCTAAGAAAAAATACATGGAAAGTCTGCGTTAAAGACCCTGAAAGTTACCGTCTATTATCTCGCAAGCTTAATATCGATAAAATAGAATGGTATTCTTTTGAAAATAAATCTGAAAGGCCTTTACGCGTTGTAGCTAGAGGGTTACATGCGTCGTGCTTAAAGGATGACATTGTAAATGATCTGAAAAACAGGCAATATAAAGTCATAGATGCCGTTAACATTGTCAAACGAGACCAAAAGCAAAAAGATGGCGAAGGAAATGTAATAAGACGCGGCCTTCCTTTATTTATACTCACTTTCGATAAAACAGAAAGTTTGAACAAAATCTATGAAATAAAAACAATACTTAATATTGTTGTAAAAATAGAGCCTATGCGTAAGGATTCCAAACTAGTTCCCCAGTGCAAGCGCTGCCAAGGATACAATCATACGCAAAGCTATTGTCAAAAAGAACCGCGGTGTGTAAAATGTGCCGGCAATCACCTGACGGTAGATTGTATGTCAGATAAGAAAGCTCTTGCTATCTGCATTAACTGTAAAGGCAATCATCCGGCAAATTATCGCGGCTGCGAAGTAGCTAAAGAGTTGCAAAAAAGACGGACGAAATTTAATAGTATTAATTCACAGAAATTAAATTTAAACAAGCAACAGCCTAAAATTCCGATTAAAAATATGTCGAAGAAAAAGCAGGCCATAATCGAAGAACCTAAATGTCCACAAACTACGCGGCCATCAGATATCCGTTCGGATCTTGTACATCCAAAACCAAATGTACAAACGTATGCTCAAGCCACAGTATCCAATAACGCCCAAAAAAATATCTCACCTGACCCAGTTTCAAATGTATTTTCGATTATTCTTTCAAAACTTGAGGAACAAAGCAAAACGAATAAACTTATTTTTGACAGGCTCGTTAGGCTCGAAAATAGTATTCGCAATAGAAGTACCCCACCTTTAACATGAATAGATTGCTTAAAATTCTTACGTGGAATGCCAATGGCCTTTGGCAAAAACTTGGAGAACTTGAATTATTTATGCAGGAAAAAGATATAGACATCTGTTTAATATCCGAAACTCACGCAAAGAGTAATTCGAACTTAAAAATAAAAGGTTACCTCGACTATCATGCTCTACATCCATCGAATAAGGCTAGAGGTGGAGCCTCACTATATATAAAAGAGTGTATCGAACATTCGATTGATCTTAAACTAGAAATCGATACAATGCAAGTTAGCTCTATACAAGTCAAAAGCAGACAATCCTTTCTGAAGATATCGTCTATTTACTGCCCACCACGATGCAAGGTTGAGAAAATTGACTTTGAAAACTTGCTTAATTCCCTTGGACAACGTTTTGTCATCGGAGGGGACTTTAATGCAAAACATACATTCTGGGGATCTAGATGCATATCACAGAAGGGTAGGATGCTTTATGATATAGGTAGAAAGTACAATACCGAATTTCATTCTACAGGAAAACCAACTTACTGGCCAACTGATGCTAGAAAAATACCGGATTTGATCGATTTTTTTATTGTAAAAGGTCTGCCGTCCAATCGAATCAAAGTTGAAGAATGCTTTGATCTTTCCTCTGATCATTCTCCAGTCATTTTAACAATGAGCGAGTCACTGATTATAAATGAAAAACCACCCAGATTAACAAACGCGAAAACCAACTGGGAAGGTTTCAAAAACGATATTGAAAATAATATCCGACTGGGTGTATCGCTTAGAACCCCATTGGAACTCGAAGTCGCTGTTGACTCATTTATCAATACCATCCAAAAAGCAGCATGGAATAATACTCCTCAACAGAACAAAATAGTGAGCTATAGTAAAATTAAGTACCCCCGTGAAATACAAGATTTAGTAAGACAAAAAAGAAAAGCTCGTAAAAGATGGCACCAAACTCGTGCCCCGCAAGATAAAACACATCTCAATCGGTTGAGTAATTTGCTATCAAATTCGATTAAATACTTTAAAAACCATTCAGTAGAAACTTATCTGCAAAGCCTAACCGCTGG